>CM035413.1:159103305-159190805 GCA_020310875.1 Ceratopteris richardii
CATTTGTGTTTCTCTATGTTTTAGGTTTTATAATTTCTCTTTTCTTTGATTTTGTAGAAGTTCTTTGCGTTGATTGTTTGCGATTGGACAATAGGCAACATACATTACGCTTTGATGACAACGATCCAAAAGAGGCACATACTTGTAAGTGATTGTTTTATTCTCTATTGATAAAGAGAGAAGGGAGAGAGAGAGAGAGAGAGAGAGAGAGAGAGAGAGAGAGAGAGAGAGAGAGAGAGAGAGAAGAGAGAGAGAGAGAAGAAAAAAAAGATCAAGATAGAGATAGGAAAATAGAGCATACATACACACACATACACACACATTTACACATTTACACATGCATACATACACACATACATGTACACAATGCATTCTTACATACACACACCTATACACACGTGCATGCTTACATACACACACATATACACACATGCATGCATACACACACATACAAATTTACACACATGCATATATAGACACACATGCATACACACATACATACACACATACATACACACATACATACACACACATATACACATGCATACATACACATACACACACATATATACACAAACATACATACACACACACATATATACACACATGCGTGCATACATACACACACATACATACACACATGCATACATAGACACATGCATACATACACACACACATGCATACACACATAGATACATACACACATATACACATATGTATACACACATACATACACACATATACACACATGCATGCATACATACACACACATACACATACACACACATGCATGCATACATACACACACATACACATACACACACATGTACACACATGCATAATATACACACACATGTACATGCATACATACACACACATATATACACACATGCATACATACACATATATACACACATGCATGTATACATACACACACACACACATGTACACACACATGCATACATACACACACATATGTACATAGATACTCATATACTCACACATGCATACATAGACACACATACACATATACACACATGCATACATTCACACACACACACATACATACACACATGCACATATATACACACACATAAGCTAGTGTTTTAATTAAATATATAAATTTTTTATTTTGAAGTTTTTTTTACATCAAATATATAAAAATAGGTTTTTAGGCTATTTACACATACATACACATACACATATATATATATATATACATGTATATACACATGTATACAGAAATATACATATTTTAGGTCTAGATATTTAAGATTAGGGTTTTAGGGTTTAGGCATACATATAACTCAATTATATTTATATGAGAAAAAATATAGAGAAAAATAAGAAAAAAATCTGAACATATAAATAAATATATATAAATATGATTAGGGTTTTAGGATAAGGGGTTTAGATTTTTATACGTGTTTAAGTATAGGTTTTAGTATTTTGGATTTAATTCTAAGTGTTCTTATTAGGGTTTTAGGGTTTTAATACCTACATAACATATATACACAAGCACACATATACATATAATACATACATACATGTAGATACACATGCATTCAAAAATATACATATTTTAGGTTTAAATCTTTAAGATTAGGGTTTAGGGTTTTAATGCCTACATACCATATATACACAAACACACATATACATATAATACATACATACATGTAGATACACATGCATACAAAAAATATACATATTTTAGGTTTAAATCTTTAAGATAGGGTTTTAGGGTTTTAACACCTTCATAACATATATACACACATACACATACATATATAATACATATATATACATGTAAATACACATGCATACAAAAATATACATATTTTAGGTCTAGATCTTTAAGATTAGGGTTTTAGGGTTTAGGCATACATATAACTCAATATATTTATATTAAGAAAAAATATATAGAAAAATAAGAAAAAAAAACTGAATATATAAATAAATATCTATATAAAAATATGATTATGGTTTTAGGATTAGGGTTTAGATTTTTATAAGTGTTTAAGTATTTAGGTTTTAGTATTTCAGATTTAAGTCTAGGTCTTTTTGATTAGGGTTTTAGGGTTTTAGTACCTACATAACACATATACACAAACACACATATACATATAATACATACATACATGTAGAATACACATGCATACAGAAATTTACAGATTTTTAGGTCTAAATCTTTAAGATTACGGTTTTTAGGGTTTTAACACCTACATAACATATATACACACATACACATACACATATAATACATATATACATGTAGATACACATGCATACAAAATATACATATTTTAGGTCTAGATCTTTGAGATTAGGGTTTTAGTTAAATATATATAATTAAACATATATAATTAAATATATAAAATTAGGATCACATAAGGAAGAAATCTGAATATATAGATAAATATATATATATAAATAAGATAATTATATACATAAATAAATATAAAAAGAATTAGTGTTTTAAATATTTAATTAAATATATATAATTAAATATATAAAAATAAGATTACATAAGGAAAAAATCTGAATATATAAATAAATATATATATAAAATAAGATAATTATATACATAAATAAATATAAAAGAATTAGTGTTTTAAATAATTTAATTAAATATATATAATTAAATATATATAATTAAATATATAAAAATAGGATTACGTAAGGAAAAAATCTGAATATATAGATAAATATATATATAAAATAAGATAATTATATACATAAATAAATATAAAAAGAATTAGTGTTTTAAATATTCTAATTAAATATATATAATTAAATATAATAATTCAATATATAAAAATAGGATTACGTAAGTAAAAAATCTGAATATATTAATATATATATATATATTTAAAATAAGATAATTATATACATAAATAAATATAAAAGAAGTAGTGTTTTCAATAATTAATTAAATATACATAATAAAATATATAAAACTAGGATTAATTAAGAAAAAAATTTGAAATATATATATATATATATATATATATATATATATATATATATATATATATATATAAAGTAGGATAAGTATATAGATAATAAAATATGATAAGAACTAGTGTTTTTAAATTTAAAAATGAAATATATATGATTAAATATATAAAAATAGGTTTAATTTAATCAATTTAAACAGAGTGAATATATATACACATACACATACACACATACTTATACACCTATCTATATTCATATATATATACATATACACATATATATAACACATGCATACATATATATATATATATAGTGTTTTTAGGTCTAGGTCATTTTGATTAGGGTTTTAGGGTTTTAACACCTACATAACATATATACACACTCTGGAGTACACATATAATACATATATACATGTATATACACATGTGTATAGAAATATACATACTTTAGGTCTAGATCTTTAAAATCAGGGTTTTAGGGTTTAGGCATACATGGTCCCCCAGGTGAGTAGATGGACCCAAACGACATTGCACCAGTAACCTCTCGTGGAAAAAAGAGAGAAAAAAAGGACTTAGACGTACAAGCAAGTACCAATAATATTACACAGAATGAACATATGGAAGAGATGCTTGAAGCATTTTATGATATGGACGAAGATCATGATGGTGGAGAAGGTGTCGAGAGTTTCATGGACACAACAGAAATTCCACGATTAGAAGTCGATGAAGAATATAAAAACATGCGGAGACTAGCTCGTTTACCACTTTACAATGGAGCAAAGAATATCTGTAGCATGGTAGAGGGATGGCTTGTACAAGAATCTCTTGTATTCATAACTGAGTTTCTACGTATGTCGGATCCGGAAATGCCTCGCTTCTGAGCGATGATGAAGATGTTCGTCTCGTAGGCGATGAACCACAAGGTAAAGGATTGTAGAGAAAAATGGATGCAGCTTTCAGAGAGAAGGCAATGAAGTTTTGCATAGTTAACTCTGAGCCTATGCAGAAGTGGTTAGAAAGATATGAGCTTGTTAAGGAAAGTAACGCAAAGGAAAGAGCTCAGTTTCAAAGAAATCGTTCCACTCGATTTTGCTTCTTCCAGAAAGTATTCGACCTCTTCCACCTTTTCCAATGAGCAGATGGCTAGATACAGTGGGTTCACAAGCAAAGGCAGCAGGTGAAGATATCTCTGAAGAAGAGGAAGAACTCGCAAAAGGATGCGATTGGTAGTATATTAAATACGGTGCACTATGATCTCATGGACGACACTTTCGAGTCGCACGAATCGATCAAAATAGGTCTACTTTTGATAGTGGAGTGATGGTGAATTTTCTACAAAAAGGTAGAGCGAGTGCAAGAGATAATAATGCTCTAGAAGGCGAGCTAGATTATTGTGGTGTGATTCAAGAAATCTTGAAACTATCTTTGAGAAAGTTTGATTACTTTGTTTTTGATGTGAAATAGTTCAAAGTAGTCACCTCTGGAAGAAACGCAACAATGAGACGGGATAAAAGTGATTTGCTTCAAGTCGACTCCACAAGATTATGGACAGATGAAAGGGATCCATTTGTACTTCCCGAACATTGTGAGCAAGTTGTTTTTATACCAGATTCAAAAGAACCAGAGTGGCTATTTGTTTTACAAGTCGCTCCACGTAGTAGATCGACAAATTTTTGAGAACATAGACGTAGAAGAAAGTCCATCTCTAGTGGACTCAGAGATTCATTCGATAGTCGAGGAGAAGGAGATCATTGTTCGAGAAGAAGAAGTCATTGAAGAAGAGGTCATTGTTCTAGAAGACGAATCAATAGACGATGATCACGAAGAAACCAGCATAGCAAGTGATTTAGAAGCCATCAATATAGAGATAGATATTCTCGGTGCATCAGATCTTCAAGAGGATGCTAGACTAGAGGACTTTTGAAGAAAACACTTGTACGTACTAATTTTTTTTTGTTTATTCTCTATATTACTTTTATTATCGCATGCTGATTTCTTGAGTTCTTTTATTACATAGCACGATGGGAGACAGTCCTCCAGTCACTCCACATTTCATGACAGAGGAGCAATTTTTGGAGTTCATCTCTCAGGTTCCTCTCGCGTATATGGCTGCTGCATCACAGTATTGGATCACTCGAGGTAGCACTCCTCCCGGCCTCACTCTTGGCGGCCTTACTCCTGTCGGCCTCACTCCTGCTGGCCTCACTCCCGCCGGTGTCACTCCTGCCCGGTGTCACTCCTGTGGGTGGTGCTACTCCCGTAGGAGGTATGTCTCCTAGCTTTGTGACTCCCACCACGACCATCTTTTCAGCCATCTCCCTACTGGTTCTACTAGTAGACATGTGTTGTTTGACATCTCAGTGCGATAGAGGTTCTCGCCCGTCTCGTAGATCGAGGTCACGATGCTCTAGAGTAGGAGGTTCTAGGAGTGGATCTACAGGTAGGTATGGAGGCGGAGGAGGAGGCTGTTGTGGAGGCAGTGCGAGGGACGTTGTGTCGCCCGCTTCTACTCCTAGGACGAGTATCTCAGATGTAGGTACACCACGCAGTACACCACGTACACCTTGGGATGCTCATGACCATGATGACTCCAAGGTGTATAGTATCCGAGATGGAGCTCCGGTGATGGATGCGGTTGGCAAAGCAATGCGTGCACGCATACGATAGCTTTGCTGCATCCACTTTGGACACTCCTATCATGCTGAAATGGAAGTGAGCAAGATAAAGATCGGAAGAATTATATCACACAGACGTTTTTTTTATCAGGAGTTCGGACCAACCGATGGACAGTCTCTTATCAGTTGAGAGTGGATTCTGCACATTGCACGTGAGGTTATGTCCCATTGACGATCCCAGGCTCGTGATGCTTTCAAAGTAGCCTACCAAATCCTGTATGGTTAGATGCTGAGGAGTGGGACATGATTTGTGACGAGCAACAGCAGACTCTTGACCGATATCGCCAGCAGCGAGATGCCATAGCCACACGTTTAGATACGGTTGGATCGTCACATTTGGGCAGCGATGGATATGACACGATGCGTCACAAGTTTGTAAGTACCATTTCATTTATTGAATTTATTTGTGTTAAATTTCTCATGTATATTCCTCTAATCTTTTGTATATTTGTTTCAGGAGCTGGCAATGGGTCGTCCTCCAACACGAACGGAGAAGTCTTACGGATATCTTCATGGGTTGATTGCACTATTGGAGGACTTGAAGGTACGCGGTGCAGTCGTTTCATGGGAGCATTTGCGATGAGGTAATTAATTTATAAACTTGGTTTTTACTTGTTGTTTGTAATTTTCATGTGAATTTATCTCATTCCATTAATGTTCTTTGTTGCAGCACTGTTTGATATGGAACATTCTTTGCATGTGTATGGCAGTGGAACAACAAAATTTTGTATTTGATTTTCATATGGCAACGCATTGCTTTGCCACATTTTGTAAAAGCGTCATATATGACAGTGGTTTGCTACACTCTTGTACATGCTTCATTATTGAAATATATAACTTCTTTTTGTACATGGTTGATGGTTCATTATGATTATCTCTTTTGTGTCCAATAATACTCTGTTTCATGAAATCATATTTCGGTTGACATTAGAGTACACATCACATGTACTGGGTTTTTTTTTTTGGGCAGAGTGTATTGTCTTTTGTTAAGCAACATCATGGTAATATTGCTGTAGCAAAAGACAACACAATCTGCCCAAAAAAAATTTTGCAGGTATGGTCCGTCGGTATACACGACGGTACTCCCAGTAATGTCATCGAATAAGCGGTCGGTACACCCAGCAGGCGACAGTATGACAGAACACCCAAGTAGCGGCCTCGGTATGGGTGCCGGTATTACCGACGCATATACTGATGCTCATACCGACGCTTTGGCACCGACGCGCATACCAACCTTTACACCGACGTCGCGGAAAATAAAGCCGCGTTCATTTTCCTCGGTAAAAACCTCGGTATAACCATCGATCTGTTGTAGTGGAAGAACCAAGTGAAGATAGTCTTAGGGGATGAATTTATGAAATTTTAGCCTCTTGTTAGAGAGATTTTGCATATGTTACGTGTTGTTCTTGATGCTTTCACTAAAAGCTTGGGTTTTAGAGAGGATTTGTTATGGTTTATTTGGCTATGTTCACATTGGACAAAGGAGACTCTTATCATTTTTGTTTTTGGAGATGTCGTAAGTGAGCATATTAATGCATAGGAGAGTGAGAGAGCGCTTACAAGAAGAAGAGGCAATTGAGATGATTTGCAAAACTCGAGTTTATTAATTAGGGCTTATATCAAGTAAAGAAACCAAAACGCTGTTGCTTTTTTTTTCTAGGTCTTGCCATAAAATTTCCATTGTGTAGACAAGTGCTCAAGTCACAAAAGTTGAAGGCTGAAATTTTGTATTTGTGAACATCCTTAAGTTTTTTGCCGTCAATATACATTCCTAAAGAACCTACTATATCTTCAAGTGGTTGCTTGGCCGGTAGTGAGTATGTTTGGTTTTTTTTTTAATGGAAGTTTGGCAAGCGCCTACTCCTGAGTTTTTAACTTTGAAAGTTCAACTTTACAAGAGTCGGTATGTTTGCTTTAACAAACTCTATACCTTCGAAAGATTCTGACACCTTACTCGTATAGGCCTTCTGCGGAATAAATATTTGCCACTCTTTCTGACATTTTTCAATCTTTATTTGTTCATCCCCTTCATCATCTCAACTATGTCCCATCATTGTGATTTGGCTGATGAACAGATGTGTTCGGAGCACCGTCGCTTGCACGTTTCCACACTAAAATATTGGCGCTCTGGTCCATTTCGTGTGTAAAATGCTCTGCGCGAACTTAATGTTACTCCTGTTTTCAGAAGCTGCGCAGGTTGGAGTTGATTTATCAATCGGAATATGGTGGGCCTTCGCAAACACTGTAAGCCAAAGACAAAACGCAATGACATTTTCCAGAATTACAACAAGAATTCGGTATTTAATGACAAAATAAGTCGAATCCATAGATTGTTTCGCATGGTTCTTCAAATCACTTCTGCTTTGTCTTCATTAGAAACGTCCATGTCGAACGCTGCACTGTGCCGTTAGAGTTGTTCATTAGAAAATGACTGGTTTGTCTTTATCACGACAATGAATCCAGTATGTCTTCGTATCATTATTTGAAGGGACTGCAAGAAGGAGGTAGACGTGCACTATAAAACCATACTGTCACAACGATGTTTTATTACAGGAATGCGCTTCAGAATCGGGTCGATTCAGCATAGCAGTGTGGTGTGCCCGGATGACGTATCATTTCGAAGCATTACGTACATCAGTGACAACAGATGGGAAGTACAGATGGCTGGAATGAAACAGATGGTGCAGAGCACCGACAGCGTCATATCTCACCTGCCACTCAAGTAAACGTGTTGATCTCGCTTACTTGTTCAGTTAGTCCCGTGCGTATACTCCTACACTTGGCCCTCAAACTGGTCTTCTCGGTGAGATTGGTGGAACTAGTCTGTTGTCCCTGCTTCCTGCACGTCAATTATAGAATATAAATCAGAGCTTCATAAGAAAAATAAAGTTGTATAAGCACGCATCAGCATGCCTTGAATGATTGAATTGTAATAAGATTCTCTTGACTTCAATCAAGCGCTGACTTCTATGGATCGCAATTCACCCATCTTCCCTGAAGTTAAACATTCATTAAAGCTTAATAAGGATAATTACCATACATCGTCTTATAGGATGGAGAAACTCCTAATGGGTAAATGACTTTGCGGCAAGTAAATAGAGAAGATTAGTGTCCTAAATTGCTAAGTAACCCTAACATAGGTGAAGATATTTTGGTGAATCAAGAAGATCTCAAGAAGATCTCAGTTGTTTGGTCCAAAACAAGATCTCAAGAGATTCCTTATGGAGATGGTTGCATAAGGAATGGTTCCCTCATAGCTTGATCATTAGCAAGTGTCAATTCTTTCCAGCTAATCACGTGCTCTTTGTTTTTGTAAACAATGATATGGCCTTCCAAATTTACAAATTAGCACCTAGGAGGTATGGAGAAAAATCTTGTGCCTTTCTAAATGGTTTCCCGAATTCATTCTGAATGGGTCAAATCCATTGCAATATCCTTTGTGGACAGAGCTCCCAAACCTGCCATTTTCCCTATGTGGCTTCATTAGGGAAATTCTATCACCCACAGTCAACCTCTCTCCTCTAGACAAGACGTTAGGGGTTTCATATATGAAGATGCAAAATACTCATTGAATGCCAAATGGCACCCACAAATTTGTGTCAAAGCAAATCTAAACAAAGACATCTCCTAAATAGTTTCCATGGATATTAGAGAATAGAAAACTATTGAGTAGGAGACTTTATGAAAGAAGCTACCAAATGCTTACTTTCCCTGTGGTATGCACGGCCCCAAAATTGAAGATTTTCTTGTGAGAAAATAATCCATTACGAATAAGGAAGAATCTAATATCATTGGGAACAAAGAAGCTGCAGTGGCCCAAAAGGATGCCCCATGCATGTTAGAACATCATCTAGAGGTTGAGAAATTTGAAGAAGACACAAGTCATGGAGGAGGACCCAAAAGTCTTCATGGAGGTGAGAAAAAGAAGGACAAGAATTTTGAAGAGTAATATTGAGAAGAGTTCATCTCGCATTGCTTTAGAAACATAAGTTCTTTGTAATTTGGAGTAGGAGATTGATGAGTTTGATTATCCTAGGAGTATGAATTTTGATCACTCTTGCAATGATGGGAAAACTCTATAGGATTCCACTCAGAAAGAAGACAACCAAGAAGGATACACCACTAGCAAAGAGTATGGATTCACTACCAACAATGATGATATCTAGGAAAGTGAAAGCTTGATCAGTGGGTCCACAATTCTGGATAGGATACAAGATTGTTTTTTGAAGAAGATTGCTCACCAAAAAAAAAAAACAACCAGTTGAGATATCGTGGAAGATCCCCTGTCATCGTAAACTCCTTGTTCAGGACCCCTCCACCTAGGGAAAAAGATGGTGAGAAAAAACAATAAAAAAAGAGGGGCAAGATCCCTCCCTCCAAAGAACTTAACCTTTAATAATGATCATCATTTGTTTCAATGTTCGGGGGTTGTCTGACCCCTCAAGAGTAGCCTTTACTAGCCAATGGATCTACAAGAAATAATTTAGCCTGAACTTCATTTATCTTTAGGAGATCAAAGTGATGGTGAGGACCTTCAAAAGAGACCTAAAGGAATTTTTTCATCTTATGTTTGGCTCTCCATGAGGAACCCTATGGAAAATGGTGGCTCTCCTATTGGCATTAAAAGTAGTTGGCAATCTATACTTGTGAATACCCTCATGGATGAGAACCATCGATGGATTGGGGATTCCTTTTCAGGTCCTCTATAATTTACCATAGTGCCTGTGTATGCACTCAAAAATGATTTTGGAAGACTAACCACTTGGTGATGCTTAGACTCTCTACCCCTCAACCTCATCCTTTGTTGGGACTTTAATATGGGAGAGAGTGATTTTGATAGATGGGGGAAAGAGGGTGGGTTATTGATGGTCATGAGAAGGAGGTTTGGGACAAATTCAAACTCCATCTTGAGCTAACGAAGATCATAGCTGAGGTTGGTGTCTCTTGCTTGACCCTCCACTCTAGAGTTGACTTGAGGAAAGCTAGACTTGAAAAGAGATTTATTATGCATAATATCATCAATAAGTGGGGCCCCCTTTGCTCTCCCAATATTTTGATCCTCTTGACTCTTATCACTACCGGATAATGTTTATCTTCAATCCCTATGTCCATCTAAAAAAATCCCCCTATTTATAGGCCAATCCGACAACCTTCTCATTCCCCTTCCTCCGGTAGGAGATTTTCACTGCCTCGAACTCGGCTTTTGCCACCCACTCTTCTCTGATCAAGTGTTGGAGGAGGGAAGTCATGAAGACACAACACATCTTGGTCAGGACTCAAAAGAATCTTCAAACACTAATCATGCTAGAAGGGAAATATCTATGAAAGCTAATACACCTTGAGAATGAAGTAAAAAAAGGCCAATCTCAATACCAAATAGGGCTGCAAAAAATCAAAATCATGTTGAGATATGAAGAGGAAAGCATAAGAAAGAGCCTTCAGATATAATTTAAAGATTTTTTTGATATATTTAGGTAGTGATGTGTGTGAACACACTAGGAATCTCGGGGCACTTTTTGTTGGGAGAGGATGGTTGGATGCACTCAGAGATTGAGTAGGTGCTGCTAAACCTGCTTCACACCAGCCCTCTTTGACTCCAGGAATGCTTAGTATACTTGATTAACTTCCAAATGATACCAAGAAAGCATATATGTACTTTGCAAATGATATGTGTAATGATCAAATCAAAACAGATAACTTTGCACTTCACAAATCCAAAAAAACTTGTTATTTTGGTATTGACACCTACTCAGTTTTTCACTCAGTATGACCAGCACACTTACAATTGATCAAATTCCTTTTGGACATATTAAATAAGCTTTATAAGCTACCAATTGCAAGTGGAATGAGAAGAAATGACAAACCATACTTTGAGAAATCTCTTTAGCAAAATTAGAGTCACCCCCGACTTTTTAGGAGATGTGCAGATAAATACCAGAGACTGCTTCGAAGACGATTTCTCGAAACTGGCTGAACCAAACTTCTTCAAACTTTGTAGTCTTGTAGAATGCTTTGCGATGGTTCCAACAAGCTTTGAATCACTTGATTTTGTTGAGTAGACACTGAGATATGCCTATTTGAAGTTGACAGACTTGGAGATGATAACTCAGAGGAAAAACAGAGATAGTGAATGTAAATCTTTCTATTAGTTCACATGAATGTACAATCTCATTGGCTTGATAGATGTAGCCTAATTAGTTGGAGATGTGTAGGCTATAGTGTAGCACTCACACACTCAATGATTGATACAGAAAAATGCCTCGGGATGAGTGAAGAACTGCCGCGACTTTTTCCTTGTAGTTTTTATAGGAATTGAGTGATGATTTGAGTTTGAATTTAAATCAATCTCTCAGAATCTTTCACCTAAGTTGATTGAGATATTCTCTCAAATCAATCAACAACCTTTTCCATGACTTTCAATCAATTAGGTGTGATTACATAATATGCCAAGTCACTAAGACTTTTACAAGGGATAAAATGGTAAGAAATCATAGGCATAAGTTCCTATGGTCTTTGCTTCATGTAGAGTCTTCAAAGTAGACGTTCAAGCCAAATGTGAAGGCTTGACTTGCACCAACAACTCCCCCTCAAGCCAAACATTTTGGCTCAAGTCTTCATCTTTAATCTTCAATCACATCCTGCAATCCAATCATGGATTTGAATCTGCATAATTTGTTTCCATCCAAAGCTTTAGTGAGTAAATCTGCACATTGCATATTAGTGGACACATAAGTCAATTGAATGTCTTTGCTTAGCAACTTTTCTCTCACATAGTGGTAATGAACCTCTATGTGTTTTGTTCTAGCATGATATATTGGATTAGCTGCAAGGTGAAGTGAACTTGTGTTGTCTCCAAAGATAATTGGGGGCCTTGTGTATAGGCCTAACTCTGTATACAAAAGCTTCAACCAGATAGCTTCTTAAGTGGCATTGGCTAGCCCTCTATACTCTGCTTTAGTAGATGACAAGGCTATTGTAGGTTGTTTCTTGGCTGACCAAGAAATAGGTTTATCACCTGCAAAACATATGTATCCTGATGTGCTCCTTCTATCATCCTTGCATCCTGCCCAATCTGCATCTGAATATACCATGGTTCTGAGTTCCTTTGAGATACTTCAAGATCTTCTTTGCAGCCTCTAGGTGAGGTACCCTTGGTTTGTGCATGAATTGACTTAGCACACTCACACCATATGCTATGTCAATTCTAGTCAAGGTGGCATAATTCAAACTACCTACCATACTTTGATATCCTGTAATGTCTTGGACTTCATCCCCTTCATGAGCACTAAGCTTTAGGTTGACTTCCATAGGAGTACTTGAGACTTTAGCTTCATGCAAATTAAACCTCTTCAACATGTCTTGAATATACTTCTTTTGAGTGATAAAGATACCTGAAAATGTATAAATCAATTCAAGACCTAAGAAGTACTTTAATAATCCAAGATCATTGATCTTGAATTCCTTCATCATCTGTCCTTTGATGTTTCTAATCCCATTGGCATCATTGCTTGTAATGATGATATCATCAACATGAACACACAAGTAGATTACCTCTGTACTACTCCTCTTAATGAATAGAGAAGTGTCTGCTTTACTCATCACAAATCCTTGGTCTTGGAGATATGTTGTCAACCTGTAACTCCATGCTCTAGGTGCGTGCTTCAATCCATATAGAGCCTTCTTCAATTTACAAACATAATTTACCTTCTTGGCATCTTCATAGCCAGGTGGTTGTGACATGTAGACTTCTTTAGATATCCATCCATTCAAGAAAGCATTCTTGACATCCAATTGGTACATGTTCCAATTCTTGGATGCAGCTACACTTACTAGTACTCTGATTGTTGGCATCTTAGCCACAGGAGAAAATGTCTCCTCATAATCAATGCCTTGGGTTTGTGCAAAACCCTTGGCTACCAACCTAGCTTTGTACCTGTTGATTGTACCATCTGAGTTCCTCTTGAGTTTATAGATCCATCTGGATCCTATCACCTTCATAGAGTCCTTCTTGGGTACCAAGTCCCATGTGTCACTCTCCTTGAGAGCCTCTATTTCTTCATCCATAGCTTCTTTCCATTCTGTTTTTGTGATTGCCTCCTCATATGAACCTGGTTCTTCATTCAACAAATCCTTTGCAAGATATACAGAATGCTTAGTTACAAGGGAAGTATCATACCCATATCTGATAGGCTTCTTACTTTCTCTCTGAGATCTCCTCATTGCTTGAGTTGAGGATTCTGGTATATCCTCTAGCTTCTTCATTTTCATCTTTCCTTTGGACTTCCATGCCTTGAATTCCTCAAGGTTAATTGTGTCATCATCATCTGAACTTGAGTCTTCTTTCTGGATTGGTTCCTCCTTGGTGAGTTTTGGGAAGTCTTCTTCCATGTCATAAGGTAGACTCACCTTCCTGCATTCATTTTCATACCATGAGTCATTCTCATCAAAGATGACATCTCTGCTTACCTTGAAACCTTTGTTTGAGAGGTTGTAGAATCTGTACCCTTTCTGGTTCAAGTCATAACCAATGAAGATACATTTTTCAACTTTAGGGTCTAGCTTTCCCCTTACCTGTGAGGGAATATGCACATATGCAATACAGCTGTTGGGGGATTCTTTGACAAGAAGGAGTTTGAGGGTTTGTAGGAGAAAATGAAAGGACCAAAAGAGAAAATACACCTTGGAAGTTTCTGCCGTTTGATTACAGTAAGAAAAGTACAATGTTTGAAATACAAGATACACCAATACCTCTGTGCACAATCCCGTAGAGTGCCCAATTACAAAATATCCAATATCCCCAATGTCCTCTTGCTGCCGACCTCCTCTGCAACAAACCTCCACCTGCTTCAAGCTTCTCCTTGTGCACACCTTGCACCAAGCTTCCACAAAGGGGGAGGAGTGAATACCTGCTGTCGGCAAGCGTACACTGCCAAAGGACCTTGAGATACTTGGGGGAACTATAGCTTAGCACTTCTCTGCACCAAAATCCTTGGTCACTCTCTATGCACCTTGCACTCCCACTTCTGTGCGACGTACTCTGGTGACTCCTGCACTTCTCTCCCTTGCTCCACTTAGCCTATGCTCTCTTGCTTACTCTAACCTTGGTCCAAGAATGGCTCTTGCCTTGATTTGAGTGTCGATCACGTACGCTCCTAACTGCAAGCGAATCTTGGTGCTCACTTTGATGTCCCAAGATTGCTCTCACAAGTGGCAGCCAACTACTCACTGTTTTGTCCTGTAGTGACTTTAGTCTAAAACCAAAAATTTTAATGGGGGGCCATACTTTCACCTGTGCGTACACTTTGCCGCTTCACATGCCTTCACATTTCCTTTTAATTCTTCACTTTTGCACATAAGGGGGGGTTCACCTGAACCTTCCAAAACACTTTAAAACACACTTTGAACTTGGGGCAATTAGAGAAAATACCTCTGCAACCTGCAACCCACTTTCTCCGATTTACCCTTTGTGGACAATTCATTGTGCACTACCTGTGCACTTTGACACCTGCACTTACGCACTTTGACTTTGTGCCTGCTCACTTTGACCTTGACGTTGTTGACTTTGACCTGTTGACTTTGACCTGTTGACTTTGACTGCAATTGACTTGACCAACATGACTTTTATGGGCTCAACAGTTGCCCACCACCTAATGTGCTCTCCGTCCCGGAGAGCTATAGCTAAAACTTTGAAGAGCCGCAAAAACTTGAATAGGACATCTGAGCAGCAACCAATTCCACCAAAAGCAGGAGAGAACAAGCACCAGAGAAGAACCAAAATTGGGATTTTGGAATGGAAAAGCAAAAAAGGGGGGCAATGGGAGGGTAGAAAGGAAGGGGAAGGGAGGGCTGAGGGTGCGAAGATGGATGGGGTAGGGAGGGGAAAGGATGTGGCTGGGCATATTGGTAAAGGGAGGGATTGGGAGTAGGAATCAGGGGTCGGGAGGAGGCTAAAATGATCAAATCAGAGGGCTACGAATCAGGGGTCGGGAGGAGGCTAAAATGATCAAATCGGAGGGCTACAGAGGGTACATATGGGATATTATTAAACATAAGGGAAGACAAGGTGAGAATAGACCTTTTGGACAATGTGGGTAAATAAAAACATGGGATAAATGTGTTCAAATAGTGAGGGTTTTGACCAAAACTCAGATAAAATGTTGGAATTTGGAAAAATAAAGCCAAAAACGGAGTCCAGAGATGCCAAAAAACATGAAAATGACTCCTTTTTTGTAAAAAACGGCCAACCGAGGCACAATTCAGAGCCAAAAGCTTCAAGCCATAAAAATAAAAAAATATAAGTAATAATAAAAAATAGATATCTAAAGTTTTTTTTTTTTTTTTTTTTTTTAATTAGTAAAGAGATTCGAACGCCTAAATAATAAAAAATAAATAAAAGGAAAATAAATAAAGAAAATAAATAATGAAATAAAATAAAAAATAAAAATAATAATTAAAAAATAAAAATAAAAGAGGGGGGGGGGGGGGGGTTGGGGTGTGTTGAGCGGGGTTGGGGTGTGTCGAGCGGGGTTGGGAGGGGGGGGGGGGGGGGGGTTGGGGTGTGTTGAGGGGGGTTGGGGTGTGTTGAGGGGGGTTGGGGTGTGTCGAGCGGGGTTGGGAGGGGGGGGGGGGGGGTTGGGGTGTGTTGAGCGGGGTTGGGAGGGGGGGGGGGGTTGGGGTGTGTTGAGCGGGGTTGGGAGGGGGGGGGGGGGTTGGGGTGTGTTGAGCGGGGTTGGGGTGTGTCGAGCGGGGTTGGGAGGGGGGGGGTTGGGGTGTGTTGAGCGGGGTTGGGGTGTGTCGATCGGGGTTGGGAGGGGGGGGGTTGGGGTGTGTTGAGCGGGGTTGGGAGGGGGGGGATTGGGGTGTGTTGAGCGGGGTTGGGGTGTGTCGAGCGGGGTTGGGAGGGGGGGGGTTGGGGTGTGTTGAGGGGGGGGGGTTGTGTTGAGCGGGGTCGGGAGGGGGGGGCGCTGGGGTGTGATGAGGGGGGGGGGTGGGTTGTGGTGAGCGGGGTCGGGAGGGGGGGGCGCTGGGGTGTGATGAGGGGGGGGGGGTTGTGGTGAGCGGGGTCGGGAGGGGGGGCGCTGGGGTGTGATGAGGGGGGGGGTTGTGGTGAGCGGGGTCGGGAGGGGGGGGCGCTGGGGTGTGATGAGGGGGGGGGGGAGGGGTTGTGGTGAGCGGGGTCGGGAGGGGGGGCGTTGGGGTGTGATGAGGGGGGGGGTGGGTTGTTTTGGAGAGGGGGTGGTGTGGGTGAGGGGTCGCGCGGGGTTGGGAGGGGGGGGGGCGCTGTTTAGGATAGGGGGTGGTGTGGGTGAGGGGGTCGGGAGGGGGGGCGCTGGGGTGTGATGAGGGGGGGGGGGGGTTGTGGTGAGCGGGGTCGGGAGGGGGGGGGCGCTGGGGTGTGTTGAGGGGGGGGGTGGGTTGTGGTGAGCGGGGTCGGGAGGGGGGGCGCTGGGGTGTGATGAGGGGGGGGTGGGTTGTGGTGAGCGGGGTCGGGAGGGGGGGGCGCTGGGGTGTGATGAGGGGGGGGTGGGTTGTGGTCGGGGGCGGGGGGGGGGGGGAATCCAAAAATCATAAAAACTCTGAAAATCCTGATAATCTTGGTGCCCCGAAAATCCGGGGGGCCTCCCTTTTTTTTTTTTTCTTTTTTTTTTTTTTTTAATTTTATTTTATTTTATTTTTTTATTTTTTTATTTTTTTTTTATTTTTATTTTTTATTTAATGGAAAATAACCCAAAAAAGAGAAAAAATGAAGAAAAAACCTGAAAAAATGGCAAAAATTGGCCAAAAAATTCTGAAAAATTGGTCATGAAATTTTCTAAGCCTAAAAATCCTTCATCAAACCACAGAGAGCCTCCATTTGTTCTTTCTATTTGGCAAGAAAAAGACACATGAAAAAGGCAAAAATACTAGAAAAAGTCCAAAAAAAATGCCTGAAAAATTCTGAAAAAATTCCAAAAATTGTGCCTTTGCAAGGTGGATGAAATGACTGCTAAATTTGCTAAAAACTCAAGAAACAAGCATGAAATGGATAAAGAAAACTACTAAAACTTAAGCAAAAATGACGAGAAAAGACTATGTACAACCTGGACAATTTTTGCAGGTTCCAGGTGATCCATAAAACTTCAGTTGGCTTGATAATAGGCCTTGAGCCTTGTATTGTTGACTGAGAGAGACTCCTCCATAATCTGCACTTGTACTGCACTTCATTGCTTTAGTCTTCTCCTGGGGCACCCTGGCCATCTGAGAGGGGTACCCTAAATCCTTCATTAGAATGTTATCTCCTCCAGCAACTTTATGATATGATTTGCAAAATTTTAAATTTACTATTCCGGCTTCTTCATCCAGTGGAACCCTATGTTCCCAAATACTGGCAGTAGCAACTTCCACATTCTTGTAAAGCCCTGCAATTGCTACCATAAGAATTGAAATAACAGATGATAGCCATACCAGAATCCATAAAAAAGTGGCCATTGATATATGAATTTGAGTAGCTTCATCACTGCTGCATGTAAGGACTTTGCTTTTCTTCTCTTTGCTATGGCCTTTGACTGCTACTGTTTCAACCTGAGTGATTTCCTCTTTTTCTTCATATGCTTCTTCTATACTTGAGTTTGGAAAAATTCCATAGCAGGAAGATGGGTCTTCTGCATGGAGCCAAGCCAACATGTTTTCATCTTCATATAAATCTGCTCCTTCAAATAGGTCTGCTTCTGGGTTGTCCACCACTTCTTCTTCCATACAAATACCGATTGTCTGCATCATGCTAGTATTTTTCTGATTATCTGGGCCTTCTTCTAAAATTATCTGCTGCAACTCTTTTCCCTCTTGCTTTACCCACATTGTGTCCTTGCCCCAGTCATGCAACACATTGGCATGCCTTAACCAAGGTCTCCCAATTAACAGGGGGAAACTTCCTTCTACCTCTGGCAGCCTTAAAACAACAAAGTCCAAGTTAAAGATAGTACCTTGTATCCTGACTGGGACTCCAGGAACCACTCCCATAGGCCTTACTATGTTTTGGTCTGCCATTGTTATAGTGAAGTTGGCAGGTTGTGAAGGATATAGTCCAATCTTTTTCATGGTATATTCAGGCATCAAGTTAATGCCAGAACCACCATCCACAATAACTCCTTGAAACTCATGACCTTTAATAGAAATGGTTAGCCGAGGGCTCTTGTAATCTGTGAGGGGTGCTTCCCCTACATATTTATCTTTATGCATAACAGCAGCTTTTGCCACTAAGCTTGTTGTGGACATTTCATCAATTATCTGCAAGAGTTCTGACCTGAACTTCCCATCCATCTTTATTAAATAAAAAATACTAACCTCCTTTTTCATGGACTTGAGCAGTCTGGAGGCTTCTGATTCCTTAAGAGCTTGGGCTCCATTTGACTTATCCAACTCCTCATGAGCCCTGCTGAATGCATGTCCAATGGCATCACTGGTACCTGTGCAATTTTCCTTTTGCCTTGTGTCTGCACTTGTGGTGGCTTGGTCTTCAGACACACCTTTGTCTCTGTTTAATCCCTTAATCAATGATTCTTGACCCATGTCCACTGGAGCCTTCCCCTTGCTTCTTGTCTGCACAGTAAAAGAGTCAATTTCCTCTAACTGCACCACCCTAGTAGATGGTGATGGCACCTTAACTTGATTTGCCATTTCTTCTTCCTGCACGGAAATCATTTGACTGTGGGGCCTAGATGAAGAGGCTTGATTCTTAGGACAACAAATTGTGTAGTGGTCTCTGGCCTCTGGGCAGTTTCTGCAAGGGGGGGCATTTTCTGGTAGGGTGCACCTACTTTGATAGTGCCCACATTCCCCACATCTGAAACAAATAATTGGCCTTCTAGGCCCATTTCCAAAATTATCCCTCTGTCTAGGGTTATAAGTGTTACCTTGATTTTGTGCAGCCATCACATTTGTGGTTGTTGGGGGTCCTCCTTGGGTCCAGTATGTCGTTGCAGGCATTCCCCTTGATTGGCATTCATGGGCCTCATGGCCAACCTTCCTGCATAATTGGCAAGTTACACTTAACAGAGGACACTCACTTACTATATGCCCTTGTTTGCTGCACATGGAACACCAAAGACCACTCTTGATGCCCCCTCCTTTGAGCTCCTGCAACTCCTGTCATAGCTGAGCTAATTCCTCTGCCTGGGCTTCCTCTTCCTTTTGGAGTTTGAGGGCTTCAATCTCTCTTCTCAGCTGGGCTACAGTGGTCTCCTCCTCTGTATAGGGCTTATTCCTTTTCAAGCCTTCCAGCTCCCTTCTTAACTGGCTCACTGGGTCCTCCAGTTCTGACCCATATGATGGTTGGGAAGAAGTTGCACCATACTGGTGCCTTATCTGTTCCAAGCGGGTGGCCATATTGATGAATTCCTCAATAGAGGCAGTAGGTAGCACTAACTCTTTTATTTTGCATTGGGTGACCACAGGTAAAGGTTTGGCTAACCACTTCTTGACAAAGAAGTCGTGTGGTGGATCCGGTAATTTAGCCATTAATGCTTTGGCCCTGGTCACGAATTCGGGGAACTTCTCTCCTGGACCCAACTTCAAGTTTTCCAATTCTTCTATAATGATCTCAGCCGTGTTGCCATGCTGAAATTGATTCTTAAAGGCCTCTTTCATCAAATCCCAAGAGGTAAAGTGATTTTCAGCAAACTGGCTAAACCACTTGTCTGCCAGACCTTCCAATGTGGCGGGGAAGAGTATCAAGAAAGCATCTTCCCTACCCATTAGTCCCCTAGTCTTACATAATGAAAGAAATCGTCGAATGTGCTCATCTGGGTCCTCGTGGGCTAAACCTCTGAAGGAGGGGAATTTTATGTTTAACCTGGAGAGCAAGATTTCTAGGTCCACCTGTCCTGCCATGCTTCCTACCGATGAAGTCGATGAAAGTGGACTCGATGATCTTCTGTTTGTCTTTCTTCTTGTCTGCTTGCACTTGATTCTCAAGGTTTGTGACCGGGTCGCGGTCATGAGCTATTCATAGTCCACTTAAAATGAGACACTTGATAAAAGTATGTACCTTTTGGCCCACTCGAGTAATGTTGTCGACACTGGAATGTTGTCCTCCAATGGCAATATATAGTCTCCTATGCTCAAAGCTCCTTGGAAATCCCACCGGGTGTGCCAAATTTGTTGGGGGATTCTTTGACAAGAAGGAGTTTGAGGGTTTGTAGGAGAAAATGAAAGGACCAAAAGAGAAAATACACCTTGGAAGTTTCTGCCGTTTGATTACAGTAAGAAAAGTAAAATGTTTGAAATACAAGATACACCAATACCTCTGTGCACAATCCCGCAGAGTGCCCAATTACAAAATATCCAATATCCCCAATGTCCTCTTGCTGCCGACCTCCTCTGCAACAAACCTCCACCTGCTTCAAGCTTCTCCTTGTGCACACCTTGCACCAAGCTTCCACAAAGGGGGAGGAGTGAATACCTGCTGTCGGCAAGCGTACACTGCCAAAGGACCTTGAGATACTTGGGGGAACTATAGCTTAGCACTTCTCTGCACCAAAATCCTTGGTCACTCTCTATGCACCTTGCACTCCCACTTCTGTGCGACGTACTCTGGTGACTCCTGCACTTCTCTCCCTTGCTCCACTTAGCCTATGCTCTCTTGCTTACTCTAACCTTGGTCCAAGAATGGCTCTTGCCTTGATTTGAGTGTCGATCACGTACGCTCCTAACTGCAAGTGAATCTTGGTGCTCACTTTGATGTCCCAAGATTGCTCTCACAAGTGGCAGCCAACTACTCACTGTTTTGTCCTGTAGTGACTTTAGTCTAAAACCAAAAATTTTAATGGGGGGCCATACTTTCACCTGTGCGTACACTTTGCCGCTTCACATGCCTTCACATTTCCTTTTAATTCTTCACTTTTGCACATAAGGGGGGGTTCACCTGAACCTTCCAAAACACTTTAAAACACACTTTGAACTTGGGGCAATTAGAGAAAATACCTCTGCAACCTGCAACCCACTTTCTCCGATTTACCCTTTGTGGACAATTCATTGTGCACTACCTGTGCACTTTGACACCTGCACTTATGCACTTTGACTTTGCGCCTGTTGACTTTGACCTTGACCTTGTTGACTTTGACCTATTGACTTTGACCTGTTGACTTTGACTGCAGTTGACTTGACCAACATGACTTTTATGGGCTCAACAACAGCCAAAGATTTAGCAATGATCCAATGATGGTCTCTTACCATGCCAAGCTTCATATGGTGTCATTCCATCAAGTGACTTTGATGGCAACCTGTTAATGAGATAGGTGGCAGTAGATACACTCTCTACCCAAAGATAATTTGGCAATTTCTTTTCATTAAGCATGGATCTAGCTGTTTCAACAATGAGTCTATTCCTTCTTTCAGCTACCCCATTTTGTTCAGGTGAGTACCTTGTGGTTATCTCCCTTTTGATGCCTCTTTCCTGCAAGAAGTCCTCAAACTCATTTGAGAAGTATTCACCTCCTCCATCTGACCTTAGCCTCTTCAAGTTTCTACCTGTTTGATTTTCAACTAGTGCAAGATATCTTTGAAACAATTAAATACTTCATCCGTATGCTTCATAAAGTATAACACAGTCCATCTGCTATAATCATCAATGAAGGACACATAGTACCTTGATCCTGAAGTGGAAGGTTCCTTGCTAGGTCCCCAAACATCTGTATGCACCAATTCCAGATAGTCTTCATGCATAAAACCTTTCTTTGAATAGGGTAATCTGTGTGACTTACCAAATTGACAAGCTCCACACTTGTATATCATGTGTTGCTTGGATACATTAGGTATCCCAAGCACACATTGATCCCTGCACATTTGCTTTAAGGTCCTTTCACCTATATGACCTAACCTCTTGTGCCATATTTCTAATTCTGAAAGTGTTTGATCCTTGTAATTGTATAAAGCAATGTTCTTTGTGTCCTCTAGCTCAAAAGTTAACAATCTACCTGATTTTTCTCCCTTGGCTATCCTTCTGAATCCATGTCTTGGGTCCTCCACATATGCTCCATGTTGATTGAACCTGACTTGTAAACCTTTTTCCACAATCTGACCTACACTCATTAAGTTTTTGGTGATTGTTGGGACATAAAGTACTCTGCTCAATAAGTTCTGATTACCATCACTAGTCTTTACATTACCAATCTTTACAACAGAATGCTTAGTATCATCACCTGTCTGTACCTGATGTTTGCCTTTGGGTTCTTCCAAGTCAAAAAGTAGTGCCACATTGCCAGCTACATGATTAGAACATCCTGAATCAATATAGAATAAGTGATCATCATTGATACCTGATTTTGAGGTCATATTCATGATCAATAGGGAGTCATCTTGCTCCTCTGTGTAGTTGTTGTAATCCCTTCTATTTCTGAATCCACCTTGGTAGTTACTATTGTGGTTGTGGTTGTAATTGTTGTTGTACTGATTGTTGTATCCATTGTAGCCTTGGTGTTGGTTGAATCTACCTCTACCTTGAGAGTATCCACCTCTTTGATGGCCTCTTCCTCTCTGATTTTTATAGTTTCTGTAGCACTCATCTGTAGTATGATTAGATAGACCACATATATTGCATGGTGATGAATTGTAGGATCTCCCCCTACCTGGCTTACCTCCTCTGCCTCTTCCTCTTGAAGATCTACCTCTCCCTACATAGTTTGCTTGGGAGGTAGAGCCTTCTTCATCAACCTTCTTACTTTTACCTTTATCTTTAACCTTCTTATCAGTGTATAAAGCAAAGGGGTTGTTACCTTTTGATTGCTCTCCATTCCTTGTAAGCTTTGCTTCATGTGTGAAGAGTTGACCAATCAGAGTTGTTAGATCAGGAGCATGTATGTCCATGTATAGGTCCATTGCTGTGGTAAAGCTCTCCCATTTGTCATCAACTTTTAGTCCATTGATTACCTGTCTTACTATTTGTTCCTCTTCAATCTCTTCTCCAATACTTGCAAGCTGGTCTGCAATGTCTTTGACCCTAGTGACAAAGTCTGAAACTGATTGCTTTAATTGCTTCCTAAGAGTAGTGAATTCAATCCATAGTTGATTCTTTCTGGCCCTTGTACTTGATGAAAAATATGTTGACAAGGTTTCCCAAGTTTCTTGGGAAGTCTTGCAATTCCTTATGTGAGGTAAAAGGATATCAGATATAGAGTTAAGAAGGTAAGACCTTGCCAATGCATCTTTTGCACACCATGTGTTGAGCCTCTCTTGTTCATCCTTGGTGGGTAGTCCCCTCTTGCTTTGAATGAGGGCAATTCCTCATCTCCTGAGATGAATCCAAATAAGATTCTTCCTTGTAGATAGGTTTTCATCCTTAGAGACCAAGCTTGGTAATTGTTCCTGTCCAATTTGTCAATGAATGAAGGAAAACCATCTCCCATGTTACCTTATTTGCTCTGATACCACTGTTGGGAGAGGATGGTTGGATGCACTCAGAGATTGAGTAGGTGCTGCTAAACCTGCTTCACACCAGCCCTCTTTGACTCCAGGAATGCTTAGTATACTTGATTATCTTCCAAATGATACCAAGAAAGCATATATGTACTTTGGAAATGATATGTGTAATGATCAAATCAAAACAGATAACTTTGCACTTCACAAATCCAAAAAAACTTGCTATTTTGGTATTGACACCTGCTCAGTTTTTCACTCAGTATGACCACCACACTTACAATTGATCAAATTCCTTTTGGACATATTAAATAAGCTTTATAATCTACCAATTGCAAGTGGAATGAGAAGAAATGACAAACCATACTCTGAGAAATCTCTTTAGCAAAATTAGAGTCACCCCCGACTTTTTAGGAGATGTGCAGATAAATACCAGAGACTGATTCGAAGACGATTTCTCGAAACTGGCTGAACTAAACTTCTTAAAACTTTGTAGTCTTGTAGAATGCTTTGAGCTGGTTCCAACAAGCTTTGAATCACTTGATTTGGTTGAGTAGACATTGAGATATGCCTATTTGAAGTTGATAGACTTGTCGATGATAACCCAGAGGAAAAACAGAGATAGTGAATGTAAATCTTTCTATTAGTTCACATGAATGTACAATCTCATTGGCTTGATAGATGTAGCCTAATGAGTTGGAGATGTGTAGGCTATAGTGTAGCACTCACAAACTCAATGATTGATACAGAAAAATGCCTCGGGATGAGTGAAGAACTGCCGCGACTTTTTCCTTGTAGTTTTTATAGGAATTGAGTGATGATTTGAGTTTGAATTCAAATCAATCTCTCAGAATCTTTCACCTAAAAGTTGATTGAGATATTCTCTCAAATCAATCAACAACCTTTTCCACAACTTTCAATCAATTAGGTGTGATTACATAATATGCCAAGTCACTAAGACTTTTACAAGGGATAAAATGGTAAGAAATCATAGGCATAAGTTCCTATGGTCTTTGCTTCATGTAGAGTCTTCAAAGTAGATGTTCAAGCCAAATGTGAAGGCTTGACTTGCACCAACACTTTTTCCCCTCTTAAGGAGGTTTTTTCCCTCGATTTGTATATATGCCTATAACTCTAATGGGTCACTTATCTTTGTACAGTTTGGTGGTAATACATTCAATATTGTGTGTTGTGGTCAAGGCTTCTTGTTCTTCCTTATGTTGTTTGCATGCTTCCACATACCTCAAACTCCAACAATTGGTATATGAGCAAGTCCCTACTTCATCTAAGGTGTCGTTGATACCCCTCTGGTCACAGTCTTAGAATCACATGAAAATTGATGAGCATACTCAGGGTAATCATACTCAAGGTGAGCACACTGAGCTTGTTTGGGCCTCCCAATGCACTATCAAAATGATTATGCATGCAATTTTATCTTTTTGTGCCAAAGATATATACAAGTTTGGTTTGCCAATATAAGTATTTTGAAGTCTACTACAGGTTTAACAAAACTTCAGAGTGTATCTTTGTTAAACTTTTTGAGATACTATCATTTTTCTACATCAGGGTATTTTAGTCAGTGGCCATGGCTGAAAGGAGTGATGTATTTCGCATGTTAGCTGTTGAGGATAAGTGAGACGGTACCAATTACCCATTATGGGCTTATATGATGTGTCATGTATTGGTTGCAAAATGACTGTGGAATATTATGAAGGGTGTTGAAAGACATCCTATTACATATGCAAACACACTTGCTTCATTGATAGCCTTGTATGCGAAACGTGCCATTATTCTCAACATTCACTCTTGGAAAATAGCAAAGGATGCTTGGGATACATTAACCACTTTGTACCACAGAAGGAATGAGGCTCGTGTTGCTTACCTTCGAAAATAGTTGGAGAGTGAGCACATGAATGAAGGAGATTCCATGGATAGTTTTTTGACAAACATCAAATATTTGAAGAAGCTATTGATTTCTACTAATGTAGTCTTGCCTGATAGTTCACTTGTATAGACTATTATGAATAGTCTTCCAAATTCATATCAGAGTTTTGCTTCTACTCTTCGATTAATGATGAAAAGGCAATCCAAATGACTTAAAACTTAAGGAGTTAGTCTTTGTCTTTTTGTAGGAAGATCAATCTAGGTAAAATAGGTCCATTATGAGTGTTGCAAATCAAGCATCCCTAGCTACTCAGAAGGGAAAAGGTAAATGGATCTCTTCGACTAGTAAGCAAAATTTTTCTAATACTGCAAAATCAAAGGGGGATAACAAAGATGAGAAGTAAACAAAAAAGTAGAAATTGTTTTGCAAATATTTTAAAGGAAATGATCATTTAATAAAGAGCTATCCAAAACTAGGTGCTAAAGAGGCAAGGAAGAAAGAGGATGGAATGGTTGTTGTAGAGGCCTCTACACCCAAATAGGAGTCTGCTAATCTTGTGTAGAGTAAAGAATGGGCATTTTCCATTGTTTGTAGTTATGACCCATCTTCTCATGAATAATGTATGTTTGCATTAGAATTAGATGTTTGGTACTTTGATAGTGATCCAACCAAACATATTACCTTGTAGCATAGGCTCTTCACTTCACTCGAGCCTATGCCTATAGGGAATACTCTCACATGCAGCAACAAATCCTCCTATCCTATCATGGGAGTTGGTAAGATCATTCTAACTACTACTGATCGTAGTTCTTTTACATTCTTTGATGCTTTATTTATGCCAGGGATCAAGAAGAATGTGATATGAGTTTCAACTTTAGCCAAGATTGGTTTGGTTGTGAAGTTGTTAATGTTAGTGCCCATGGGAAAGGCCAAATGGACATTGGACACTTTTGTATACGTTCTTTAATAAAACATATGGTGGTATGGTGAGTGAGAGGCTCTAAGTTCCACCACATTTGTAAAACCTAAGAAGTCTGTGTTCGTGCTCCCTATGTACTGTGTTTTTCTGCATATTTTGTAGCCTCTACATGGAGTACCATGTGCACTATTTGGAGCACAATTTTACTTCGAAGATATCATCCTGGAGCTCTCAAGAAGGAGAGCGCATTGTGGTGCATCACTATCTAAATACTTCACTAGTATTAGAGTATTTTGACATAAAATCTTTGTTCCTTTTGTGCGAGTGAAGCGAGCACCTCCACACCTAACCAAGGCTTTATCTAAGGCTTACGATCAAGGCAATGACCAAGGCATACACCAACGCATACCTTGTCATCCAAGTCACCAAATTCATTGCTGACACCATTGACTGCACGCTAGGGAGGACCTCAACGATCAAGGAAGATGCTGGTTCCCGATACTTCCTAGGAGGCCACCCATCCCTGTACTGTTCCCCTTGGAGCTCGTTTAACCGTGGCAATTTCTTGCCACTAAGCTACACTCTTGTGGTGCTTGAAGAAGGGGAAAGACTAAGGCTGATATTATCTTTAACAAGTTTTGGGTCCTCAAAGCTTCATTCTTTATGGGTACCTAAGTTACTTAGGGACTTGCGACAAAAGAGACTATACCTTGATCACCAACAAGTGCATATCATGGGGATGATCACACATTTAAATAATCAATTCGTGAAGTATAATAAACCTAACGAAGTTTTCTATGCCACAAACCATGGCGAATGGTTGCCACCGCAAGTAACTTTGAGTAGGGAGATTGAGTTTTCCCTTGGTGAATATCTTGCAGCTCCCTTTTCTCAAACATTATGTGTCAATTATTGTTTTATGCGATGACTCTACCATTCTTGGGTTTCGAGGCCTCAATGATGGAAACACATATAATTGGTACAATTATAGGATCAAGCTTTAGTTTGTTTTAGAGAGTACTGGCTCATCATCGATGTCGCAATCACCTACAAGGTAAGGGGCTTGGGCATGCCGCCTTTTTGCTTTACGGAGAGTGGTAGAAATACTTGGAATGTGATATGGACATCTCTTCCCTTTGTTACTTATTGAACTTGCGTTTTTTAGCTTTTTTCCAAATATCATAAATGGGGGTGATTACCTAACGGGGGATGGCGGTTTTTCCGTGGAAAGTTGTTTGAAAGGGGGGTACATTTTTGACTCTTCCATATTTTTGTCTTATCGTTGCATCATGTGTTTTAGTACAAATTCACCTTCTTCCTAGGAATCCTCCTCTTTCTTGCCTGTCACGGTGTTACAAGGTGTTCCAAGGATCAGAAGTGACTCTCTTGGAGTCTAAGGCTCTTCTAAAGTACCTTTTTTTAAAATTTAAAAAATGATTGAGGGTTTGTGGATATGTTTGTTTCTTTTTCACATCCCTCTCTCACTTGGCGGGATTTATCATGGGAAACCCCTCACACGTGTTGTCGGAGAAATCGGGATAAGGGATGTAGTGCTAACAAAGCGGCTTCTCCAATGCTTTTTGGGCCCCTTTGTTATAAGAATAATGAGAATGGTGAATAATGATAATAATGAATTCATTATCATTTAAGGGAAGAAAAGAAAAGGATAAATAGAGTTTTACCAAGAGGTCAAAGGGCTCCAAACCTATGAGAAATCAACATGCTATACTACCCAAGAGACCATAAAATAGTGGAAGACTTAGGGAATTATTAGAGATAGCTATGAACATGAATATTGCATATAAAAGGAGGAAAACCCAAACAATGAGAGCTTGATTATAGACTCGAGGATTCTAGAAACTTTGCAAGGAGGGTATGTAGGATTTAATGGGAACAAGGATTTAAGGATAAAGTGGCTCCATAAGATCTCTATATTCCTCACCCTTGAAAGTGGTCAAATATAGGTTAATCACGATAAAACACCCACAAGGTTATGGAAAAAAGACGAAAAAAAGAAAAAGAAGGATAATAAGAGACAATACCACACCTCCAAAATGAAATGAGCATTCTCTCTCGATGTTTAAGGTCTAGCAAGTTTGAATATGTCCCTTATTATCAACAAGTGATTGAAGACAAGAGTAAAAACTCAAATGCATACATACACACACACACACACACACACACACACACACACACATATATATATATATATATATATATATATATATATATATATATATATATATATATATATATATATATATATATATATATATATATATATATATATATATATACACACAAACATACACACACATAAAAATAGAGAGGGAGATGAAAAGAGTTAAGAGGATCTATTTAAATCATATGTGATTCTACAGGGATCTTTAAATATTTCTTGGGTCCATAGTTCTTGGGATGAGTTACAGATGGATGAACCTCCTAAGGCACATGAGCATTGACCTTAGAAATTTTCGGGAATCTACAAATTCTGGTGATCCTCATCCCTTCTCTATCACATCAATTTACATTGAACTTATAAATTTTTAGGTGGCTGCCAAGATGTGCTATTACTTCATAGACTTAGCAGCAGATTGTGTTAAATGTGTGGGAGTTGCATGGCTATTCCCATCCATCATGTGTGTTAGGGTTTTAATAATAGATTAAGTAAACAAGATAGTGCCCATGGATACCTTCCCAATGAATGCACATTTGATGACATAGAGCCTACATCCTTAGATCAAATTTAGTAGTACAAATCAAGATAGCTGACTTACTCAAACACAAGATGCTATTAATATTCATTGTACCAATGAAGCTAAAAGTGAGTTGAATTTTAGCATATACATAAAGAGTTCTAAAAGTAGTGTGACCTATACATAAAGAGAGAAAAATCAGAGGGATGTTGGGTACAAAACGGGGTTCACAATGATCTAGGATGTGCAAAATGAACACAAATTCAATGCCAAATTTCAACATGAAAAGGATGTGGGATTTGGCACTTTTTGGGGCATTCATCAAAATCCATTGTCATCTCCATAGTTATATAACTAACAATAAAGAGGATGGAGGTTCTGAGAGTTAATCATTTTTGTAATGTTGTAGAAGTGAAGTGCATATGTTTTTATTGGATTGTTATCAAAATACATGGTGTGTGCATACGATGCATCCAATACTTTCCAAACACCTTATTCTATTTACAAACTATCATTTCTTGTGCATGTTTATGCATGAATTATTAGAAGGTGAAATCAAATCTAGCTGATTTTGTGCCTACTCGTTTGTTAGACGACACAACGTAGCTCCCATAGGTGCATTCTTGCTTGCGTCTGCCATATTTATAATCTAACTTATTACCCTTTACAGAAGACCCACTTGTTAAAAGGAACTACATATGTCCCATAGCTATAATATCTAAGTTATATATGTACAATGTTGATTACCTATAGTGCCACCCTTTACAAAGGACTTATTGCAATCTTGACACACAACAAAAAATGGGGAGGATCAGTTCTATAGGTAAACCAACTATTATTTTCTATAGATAGGTGCTTTAATGAAGGCTAACAGAAATATGATAAATTTTCCATCCTCTAGATTGCATAAGGGGGAATCATAATCTACTAATAGCATAGAATGAATTTCCAAGAATGTGAAAGAAGAAGAATTGAAGTGAGAATATATGCATTACTTCAAGATCAGTTGTCTGAAAGAACAAACAAAGAGGTGGTGAGTAGAGAAAAAAAACTCATCTTGAATAGTAAAAGACCCTTCTTGACCTCATAGGAGTTCTCTATATACACATGTCATTTAGGATGCTTCATGTACAAATCATGAAGAGTACAAGTCACCACATTTTATTTGGTTCATCAAAAGTGAAAAAAGAAAACAAATATGTTTTCATCCGACATCTGCATTCAACATCAACATCAGCATTGAAATAACTCTTCTCATCTTACGTACACATATTTGATTTCATTTTTTGTTTTTGGCTACATTTTTCAAATGATGATTGGGTCTACGTACAAAATCTCTCACACAAATTATCTTGTAGGTGCATTTTTTGTTTTCAGCTTCACCAGAACTATCTACCGAGAATGGTGCACATTTGTTTGCTTCCAAATCGCTGAGTAGCAAAAAATAAGATTTTCTTTATGTATTGTTATCTATATATTGTACTAGTTGTATTTTTTTATTGGATCATTCTTGTATATTTTCTTTATGTAATAGAAGAAGTAGAAGAAGATCACTCTTCTTTGCCTCAATCTCTATGTGCTAGTGCACTCTTTATGTGTGAGAGCTCTCTTCCTTATCTCCATTCTTTGGAGAAAAAGCACAAAGGATTTGTACAATGTGAGAGTAGATTGGGGAGGAAAATCAAATGGTTTTGTGCATTTGAGGAAAAGATAGAAAAAATTTATAGAATATCCTAAAACATATGAAGGGTATGAGGATGCATGTGAGTGGCATACGTTATTTATTCGTCAACAAGAAATAATAGCTACCGTATTCTAAGAACTTGTGCACTTGATGTACCTTTCTCATGGGGTCGTATTTGTAGATACGGATGGCGAAAAATCTACAGTTGAGGGTACTTGTAGTTTCCACGAGCATCATATAGATACATAACATAGAAAGAATACGTGAGATCTTGCCAACAAAGAGTTATATCGGATCCTTTTGTTAATCAGTAATATATTTTGGGAAAAGGGATTAATATATCTTTTCTTAAATGCGATGATATTTCAGCGTATTTTATTTCAGAGCTCATAATTTTCTCGAACCTTTGTAAAAATTTTACCAGCGTTTTGAAGTCGTGTATCTTGGTACAAACTTTTAGAAAATGGCCCAAAAAATCGACCCTTCTTTGTGGAATCTAAAGAATATTCTCTTTTGGTTCGATTTAGTATGCAATGTCTCTCTTACAAGCGCATCATTGTCTAGTTAGATTAAGAATAAATTCTTTATTTATCTTTCACTTTTTTTCTAAAGGAATCCACAAATGTCATTCGGAAGTGTACGAGTCCTCAAATGTATCAATCAAGCTTTAATTTAGCATTCGTTTGACATAGTTTCTTAGCTTCCTTTATACATATGAATTTACACATGTGCAAGCCTATGGTGAATGAAAAATCCCTGCTAGCTAGCCAAATATGGAGATACTTGTTATGAAATATGTAGGTTGAAGCCAAATATGGGGATACTTGTTATGAAAGAAAAATTGGATTTTCGAGTGGTTTTGTCCTCAACGATTCTCAATGTCACCAACGAAAAACTCCCATCAGCAGATTTGCAAACTGAATTCCATTCTCTTATTGTAAACGTGTTGACAATTTTAGGTGCATACAACACGTAAATGGGGTATCAATCTTCTCTTGCATACAACACGTAAATGGGGTTTTAACATCCGTCGTACGTTTGAGGCGTCCAATGTCTATATTATTGCTTTTGGCCCAAATCATACTCTAAATGCCTCTGCTAATCTCGACCTGTTCCTTAGCTAACATAAGCACTATGTTTGCTTTTGCAAAGACGACATTTCTCCGGAATAAATATTGGCCTCTCTTTCTGAAGTTTTTTAATCTTTACATGTTCATCATCTCTCTTCATTGTGAGTTGACCGATGCACGTTTTCACAAAAATATACTGGCGATGTGGTCCATTTTGTGTGTAAAATGCTCTCCGCGAGCTTCATGATTGGAGTTGATTTATCAATCAGAATATGGTGGATCTTAGCAGATACTGTTAGCATAAGACACTCTAATGACGCTTTCTGGAATAAGAAGAAGAACGCGGTATTGAATGATAAAGTACGTCAAATCCATAGATTGTTTCGCATGGTTCTTCCAATCAAATCTGCACTTGTCTTCAACTGAAACATCTATGTGGAGTGATGCACTGTGCCGTTACCGTTGTCATAAGAAAATGACTGGTTTGTCTCAATCACGACAATGAATCCAGTGCGTCTTCGAACCTTCCAAGGGACTCCAAGAAGAAGCTAGTCATGCACTAGAAAGCGATATTGTCACAACGATGTAGATTTAGTCTGTCGCTAAACATGACTGCACTTCAGAATGAGGTAGATTCAGCATAGCAAGACTTACAATTTGCAAGCGTTAGCTACACTCGGCGACAGCAGATGGGAGATAAAGATGGCTGAAATGAAACCGACGCTGCAGAGCGCCGATACTGTTATATCTAACCTGCCACTCAAGTTTTCGTGTTCATCGTGTCCCTTCAACTCATCTGGTCGGTGAAAATTGCCGGGCTCAATTATAATAAGAAAAATGGTGTTGCAGCTGTCTGGACGCATGTCAGCATGCTTAAATGATGTGAGTTGTAACAAGCTTTTCATCACTTAATATATATTATGTATTATATATCAATGATCTTTCGTAAAGTCAAACGTTCATTAATCGACAAATTGGGAGTAAAAGGATTTCTCTTCTTAAATAAGACGTTACGCCATAGTTTTACTCAAAAGAGATATACATTAATTTTACTAAATCATAAGGAAATTATCTTCGAGCACTATGAAAACGTGATCACTAAGCAGGGAGATGTGATGGAAAAAAAAAACTATTTTCGAAGGTACATTATACTACCTTCTTTATGAGGGAACGATATCTTATCATAGGAAAATCGATTGTGCCTTCCATGCACTCAGATTTCGCATTAGACGTTTCATAGTGACTAGACTCATTCATGGATTTCATAACAGTAAGCTAACATATGATGGTTTCTGTGATTCAAAATCTCGCTTCATATGATCCTGCATTATTCTTTGTATACTACATTCCACTTTTTCACCAATGGTTCACTAAGTAGAGGTATCCTCTTGAGATACCACCATTTTGACATTTTTCTTTGAGATCACTCAATATCATAAATTCATCGTCTCTCTTTTTTTCCAATATCTTTGAGTGAATAGAGAGGACTCATAGACACATTTCATACTTCATGTTTTTTTGTATGTCGTGTGGAAAGTGCAAGCCCCAGCATATAGAAGGAAGTCAAATCGAGGGTCTTAAATCAGAACAATACTTAGATAACTTCGAAACACAAATAAAAATCACCAAAGTCCTGCATTTAGTTGATGGCATGGCAATATCAAACTTTATATGAAAATTAATATGTAAATGACAAAGGGTGAGTAGTTTCACTGTAGTAACAGACGTGACCTTATGTGCAAAAGGCTGTCCCTCTCTCTCTCTATCTCTCTCTCTCTCTCTCTCCTTTGTTAGTGATCATCATCCCCGTCTGCATCTCTCTGTGTGGGTATCGATGCACTGAGATGCACATCTTTAAGGTGGTATGAGAGCCACCATTGATAAATCCTTCTCCCACCACTGGCAGATAAATGAGCATGTAAGGCTACCCTGCTAAGCAGAGTAGTTCTTCAAAAAACTTTGTGATTGCAGGATAAAGCAAAAACATCAGTCTACAAAATAGACCAAGAGCTCTTCATGAAGGGTAGCAAGAGGCTCGATAGCACACTCTTATAAAGGCAAATGAAATGACTAAGGCTGGTTCATCAACATCAAATCTATGCTACTAGTATTAGGGATGGATGTGTGGGTATAAAGCCTTGAAGCTAACAAACTGCTTCTTCACGATTGATGCAAAGAATTGAACTGGAGATAAAGCAAGATAACTATGTAATAGGACTCTAGTGCATGAAAGAGTATTGAGAGTTTCTTCTTTTATACTGTCAGGTACATATTTGATTTTGATTTTTCTTTCGATTGGATGTGGCAGACGATGTCATGTTAATTTACACTTGGGGGTCCTTGAATGGACATTAGTCACACATTGTGAGATGTATGTATGGATTTTTGGGCCATTAAATTGGAAAACTCACACATTTGTAAGGATATATTTATTGTTCTAAAAATTTGAACTAAACAAAAATTGAGGGATGTGGAGAAGTTTGTAACTAGGGTATAATCCTCTTGTAAATACCTTGGTGATAAATGTGGAACACTACAACATATGAGGGGCATATCGACGCTGCATATACCAACGGTCATGCTCGGCATCGGTATGGGTGTTGGAAAATGTCACTTAGAGATACCGATGGTCAAGTGACCGTCCGTATGACCGTTTTAAACGAATCGTCAGTGTGGCCCGCAACCCTCCGTATATGCGTCGGTATGGGCGTTGGTATATGCGTCGGTATAATCGTCGGTAATTTACTGGAATTTACAGACGTGCATACCGACACCCATACCGACGCATATACCGAGGCCGAGTTATAAACATACCGCGAACCCAAGAGAAAAACTTCACATTTTTGGGCGTGTTTGAGTACTGTTGGTCTTCTGTCGAACTTGCACGCGTGAACCGAATTGCGACCTGCATTGTCTTGTGCACACACACACACACAGATCTCTCTCTACACACACAAACACTCTCTCTCGGCTTAGATCTCACATCTTGGTAAGTGCTCCGCGTACTGTTAGCATTTGTGTTTCTCTATGTTTTAGGTTCTATAATTTCTCTTTTCTTTGATTTTGTAGAAGTTCTTTGGCGTTGATTGTTTGGAATTGAACGATAGGCGACATACATTACGCTTTGACGACAACGATCCAAAAGAGGGACATACTTGTAAGTGATTGTTTTATTCTCTATTGATAGAGAGAGAAGGAGAGAGAGAAAGAGAGAGAGAGAGAGAGAGAGAGAGAGAGAGAGAGAGAGAGAGAGAGAGAGTGAGAGAGATAAAGAATAATGAAAGAAAAGATCAAGATAGAGATAGGAAAATAGAGCATACATACACACACACTTACACATTTACCCATGCATACATACACACATACATGTACACACATGCATGCTTACATACATACACCTATACACACATGCATGCTTACATACACACACATATACACACATGCATGCATACACACACATACAAATTTACACACATGCATATATACACACACATGCATACACACATACATACACACACATATATACACATGCATACATACACATACACACACACATATACACACATACATACACACACATATATACACACATATAGACACATGCATGCATACATACACACACATACATATACACATGCATACATACACACATGCATACACACACACATGCATACACACATACATACATACACACATATACACATATGCATACACACATACATACACACATATACACACATGCATGCATACATACACACACATACACATACACACGCATGCATGCATACATACACACACATACACATACACACACATGTACACACATGCATACATATACACACACATGTACACATGCATACATACACACACATATATACACACATATACACACATTCATGTATACATACACACACACACACATGTACACACATGCATACATACACACACATATGTACATACATACTCATATACTCATACATGCATACATAGACACACATACACATATACACACATGCATACATTCACACACACACATACATACACACATGCATATATATACACACACATGAGCTAGTGTTTTAATTAAATATATATAATTAAATATATAAATTATTTATTTTGAAGTTTTTTTTACTTCAAATATATACAAATAGGATTAGGGTTTTTAGGCTATTTACACATACATACACATATACATATAATATATATATATACATGTATATACACATGTATACATAAATATACATATTTTAGGTATAGATATTTAAGATTAGGGTTTTAGGGTTTAGGCATACATATAACTCAATTATATTTATATTAAGAAAAAATATAGATAAATAATAAGAAATAAAATTTGAATATATAAATAAATATATATATAAAATATGATTAGGGTTTTAGGATTAGGGGTTTAGATTTTTATAGGTGTTTAAGTATTTAGGTTTTAGTATTTCAGATTTAAGTCTAAGTCTTTCTAATTAGGGTTTTAGGGTTTTAATACCTACATAACATATATACACAAACACATACATACATATAATACATACATACATGTAGATACACATGCATACAAAAATGTACATATTTTAGGTTTAAATCTTTAAGATTAGGGTTTTAGGGTTTTAATACCTACATAACATATATACACAAACACACATATACATATAAAACATACATACATGTAGATACACATGCATAAAAAAATATACATATTTTAGGTTTAAATCTTTAAGATTAGGGTTTTAGGGTTTTAACACCTACATAACATATATACACACATACACATACACATATAATACATATATATATACATGTAGATACACATGCATACAAAAATATACATATTTTAGGTCTAGATCTTTAAGATTAGGGTTTTAGGGTTTAGGCATACATATAACACAATTATACTTATATTAAGAAAAAATATATAGAAAAATAAGAAAAAAAATCTGAATATATAAATTAATATATATATAGAATATGATTAGGGGTTTAGATTTTTATAAGTGTTTAAGTATTTAGGTTTTAGTATTTTAGATTTAAGTCTAAGTCTTTTTGATTTGGGTTTTAGGGTTTTAGTACCTACATAACACATATACACAAACACACATATACATATAATACATACATACATGTAGATACACATGCATACAGAAATACACATATTTTAGGTCTAAATCTTTAAGATTAGGGTTTTAGGGCTTCAACACCTACATAACATATATACACACATACACATACACATATAATACATATATACATGTAGATACACATGCATACAAAAGTATACATATTTTAGGTCTAGATATTTGAGATTAAGGTTTTAATTAAATATATATAATTAAACATATAATTAAATATATAAAAGTAGGATCACATAAGGAAAAAATCTGAATATTAAATATACATACATATATATATATAATAAGATAATTATATACATAAATAAATATAAAAAGAATTAGTGTTTTAAATAATTTAATTAAATATATATAATTAAATATATAAAAATAGGATTATATAAGGAAAAATTTGAATATATAAATAAATATATATATAAAATAAGGTAATTATATACATAAATAGATATAAAAAGAATTAGTGTTTTAAATAATTTAATTAAATATATATAATTAAATGTATAAAAATAGGATTACGTAAGAAAAAAATCTGAATATATAAATATATATATATATATAAAATAAGATAACTATATACATAAATAAATATGAAAAGAATTAGTGTTTTAAATAATTTAATTAAATATATATAATTAAATATATAAAAATAGGATTACGTAAGGAAAAAATCTGGATATATAAATATATATAAATAAAATAAGATAACTATATACATATAAAAAGAACTAGTATTTTAAATAATTTAATTAAATATATATAATAAAATATATAAAATTAGGATTAATTAAGAAAAAAATCGAAATATGTAAATAATATATATAAATATATATAAAATAGGATAATTATATAGATAATAAAATATGATAAGGACTAGTGTTTTAAATTTAAAAATGAAATATATATGATTAAATATATAAAAATAGGTTTAATTTTAATCAATTTAAATAGAGTGAATATATATACACATACACATACACACATACTTATACACCTATCTATATTCACATATATATACATATACACATATATATACACATGCATACATATATATATATACATACATGTTTTAGGTCTAGGTCATTTTGATTAGGGTTTTAGGGTTTTTACACCTACATAACATATATACACACTCTGGAGTACACATATAATACATATATACATGTATATACACATGTGTATAGAAATATACATAATTTAGATCTAGATCTTTAAAATTAGGGTTTTAGGGTTTAGGCATACATGGTCCCCCAGGTGAGCAGATGGACCCAAACGACATTGCACCGCTAACCTCTAGTGGACAAAAGAGATAAAAAAAGAACTTAGACATACAAGCAAGTACTAATAATATTACACAGAATGAACATATGGAAGAGATGTTTGAAGCATTTTATGAGATGGACGAAGATCATGATGGTGGAGAAGGTGTCGAGAGTTTCATGGACACAACAAAAATTCCACGATCAGAAGTCAATGAAGAATATGAAAACATGCGAAGACTAACTCGTTTACCACTCTACAATGGAGCAAAGATATTTGTAGCATGGGAGAGGGATGGCTTGTACAAGAATCTCTTGTATTCATAACTGAGTTTCTACGTATGTTGGATCCCAAAATGCCTCGCTTATGGAGCAATGATGAAGATGTTCGTCTCGTAGGCGATGAACCACAAGGTAAAGGATTGCAGAGAAAATTGAATGCAGCTTTCAGAAAGAAGGCAATGAAGTTTTGCATAGTTAACTCTGAGCCTATGCAGAAGTGGTTTGAAAGATATGAGCTCGTTAAGGAAACTAACGCAATGGAAAGAGCTCAGTTTCGAAGAAATCGTTCCACTCGATTTTTGCCTCTTCCAGAAATTCTTCGCCCTCTTCCACCTTTTTTCACAAGCAGATGGCTAGATACAGCGGTTTCACAAGTAGAGGCAGCGGGTGAAGATATCTTTGAAGAAGAGGAAGAACTCGCAAAAGGATGTGATTGGGAGTATATTAAATACGGTGCACTATGGTCTTATGGACGACACTTTTGAGTCGCACGACTCGATCAAAATAGGTCTACTTTCGATAGTGAGTGATGGTGAATTTTCTACAAAAAAGTAGAGCGAGTGCAAGAGATGATAATGCTCTAGAAGGCGAGCTAGATTATTGTGGTGTGATTCAAGACATCTTGAAACTATCTTCCAGAAAGTTTGATTAGTTTGTTTTTGATGTGAAATGGTTCAAAGTAGTCACCTCTGGAAGAAACACAACAGTGAGACGGGATAAAAGTGGTTTGCTTCAAGTCGACTCCACAAGATTATGGACAGATGAAAGGGATACATTTGTACTTCCGGAACACTGTGAGCAAGTTGTTTTTATACCAGATTCAAAAGAACTAGAGTGGCTATTTGTTTTACAAGTCCCTCCACACAGTAGACAAACTTTTGAGAACATAGATGTAGAAGAAAGTCCATCTCTAGTGCACTCAGAGATTCATTCGATAGTCGAGGAGGAAGAGATCATTGTTCGAGAAGAAGAGGTCATTGTTCGAGAAGACGAATCACTAGACGATGATCAAGAAGAAACCAGCATAGCAAGCGATCTAGAAGCCATCAATATAGAGATAGATATTCTCGGTGCATCGGATCTTCAAGAGGATGCTAGACTAGAGGACTTTTAAATAAAAAACTTGTACGTACTAAATTTTGTTTTTTTTTTTTATTCTCTGTATTACTTTTATTATCGCATGCTGATTTCTTGAGTTCTTTTATTACAGAGCACGATGGGAGACATTCCTCCAGTCACTCCACATTCCATGACAGAGGAGCAGTTTTTGGAGTTCATCTCTCAGGTTCCTCCCGCGTATATGGCTGCTGCATCACAGTATTGGATCGCTCGAGGTAGCACTCCTCCCGGCCTCACTCCTGGCGGCCTTACTCCTGCCGGCCTCACTCGTGCTGGCCTCACTCCCACCGGTGTCACTCCCGCCAGTGTCACTCCTGCCGGTGTCACTCCTGCGGGTGGTTCTACTCCCGTAGGAGGTATGTCTCCTAGCTTCGTGACTCCACCACGACCATCTTTTCAGCCATCTCCTACTGGGTCTACTAGTAGACATGTGCGTTCGACACCTCAGCACGATAGAGGTTCTGGCCCCTCTCGTAGATCAAGGTCACGCTCTGGAGCAGGAGGTTCTAGGAGTGGATCTACAGGTAGGTCTACAGGCGAAGGAGGCGGCTGTTGTGGAGGCAGTGTGACGGACATTGTGTCGCCCGCTTCTACTCCTAGGATGAGTATCTCAGATATACGTACACCACGCAGTACACCACGTACACCTTGGGATGCTCATGACCATGATGACTCCAAGGTGTATAGTATCCGAGATGGAGCTCCGGTGATGGACGCGGCTGGCAAAGCAATGTGTTCACGCATACGACAACTTTGCTCCATCCAGTTTGGACACTCTATCATGCTGAAATGGAGTGAACAAGATAAAGATCGGAAGAATTATATCACACATACGATTTATCAAGGGTTCCGACTAGCTGATGGATAGTCTCTTGTCAGTTCAGAGTGGATTCTGCACACTACACGTGAGGTTATGTGCCATTGACGATCCCAGGCTCGTGATGCTTTCAGAGCAGGCGTACCAAAGCATGTATGGTTAGATGCTAAGGAGTGGGACGTGATTCGTGACGAGCAACAGCAGACTCCGGATTGATATCGCTAGTGGTGAGATATCGTAGCCACACGTTTAGATATGGTTGGGCAGTCACATTTGGGCAGTGACGGATATGACACGATGCGTCACGATGTCGGGAAGAAGGAGGTCGTGGCAGGAAGCCGGTGCATGGGATTGGATCAGGCCCCTCTCTGGTGCGTCGTTCCCGCTGTCTTGCGAGCGGCGTCTGCGCGCTGGGCGCCTCGCCTGTGCTCTCTGGAGCGTGCGCGATCCTCGTAGGGCCCCTTGCCCCTCGGAAGTGTCGAGACGTGGGACCGTGGGAGTCGGAAAGAGACGATCGGATACCGCAGTGATACACGTGATGCAGATCAAGGCCAACGATACAATCAGAAATGAAATTGAAGCCTCCAATAAAACGAATGATACAAAAATAGGCCGCTACAGTGCGGGCCGACGGTACAATAAAACCGCTACAGTGCGGTGCGATGATACAATATAAACGCTGCCGCTACAGTGCGGGCCAGCTAGTATATTCTAGATCCCTCGCTATAGTGCGAGAAATCGCCCTCGGGATTCCGCTTCGGTCTTCGCCGTCCAAGCTTTTCTTCCAACTTTATTTCGGTCCATTCTTTTCTTCAAGTATCCTCCGCAATGGCCTTCCTTCTCTTTACTTCAGATAATCAGAAATCGCATAAACTTGCAAAGACGTTCCGCAAGACAATCTACAAGGTGGGGATACTCTTTTCTTCAATCTTCAATCACTTGATATACTTCATAAACCTGTAGGAAGATTGCACAAGAAAGACCACGGGGTGGGGTTTAAAATCATGTTAGTACAAAATTAAAAATACCAAGAAATACTTATTCATATTATTATTATTTTATTTTATTTTTCATCTTGTTTATATAGATTTTTAAAATTTTATGTATGTATCATAACGCATATCTCCATCGCTTCTTTTCGAAAAAAAATCAACAGATATGCTTTCATTTTCTAAGAAACAATTGCAATAAAGCCCTTTGGTTTGTGCATATAGTAATTCTTACGCCATCCATATTCAGAATCAGTGACCATCGTTTTCTTTATCACAATGTTATATATTATAAGAGACATAAGTGGGCACAAACCTCCAAACTACATGGCCTTGCTAATGATAGTCATTGTGCTTTACTATGAGAAGATAGGGAGAAACGGTTATCTCCTAAATTTACGGTGACAAGGGTTTTTCAATTTCTATAAGCTAAAAATGCTTTCCCTTGAGCACCCTTGAAATCAAGAAGAATTGGCCAATTGAGTTTTTATTTCGTTTCTCTTAGCAAGCATTGTCTCGTTGATCATGCGATCGGTCTTTGGATGTCTACTTCTAAAGTTATTTATCACATTAAGATTTATCGGGTACATCCATTAAATTTTTATTCTTCTCTTTCTCAAAGTCTTAAAATGTATCTTTTTGCAGTCTAAAAAGGAATATTTGATTTACAAATTCAACACTAAACCTTCGCGATATCCCTCTCTCTCAGTTTTTACGTGGAATTCCCGATTTGTCTCTCTCTCATGAATTATCAACTCTCTCGTTCTTTCTGGGATCTTCCTGGCATGTAGCCGCCACAACAACATGCGGTGTTTTCCTCTATTCGGTGTGAAGACGATTTGAGTGCCAGCTCATTTTCTCTCTCAGAATATCATACAGCGCCTTCCTCATCTGTGTGACTGCATGGACATCTCTCTCTCTCTCTCTCTCTCTCTCTCTCTCTCTCTCTCTCTCTCTCTCTCTCTCTCTCTCCATTCCGCTTCTCTATACTACAGTGCGAGAACCTCCCTTCTCTCTCTCTCTCTCTCTCTCTCCATTCCGCTTCTCTATTCTACAGTGCGAGAACCTCCCTTCTCTCTCTCTCTCTCTCTCTCTCTCTCTCTCTCTCTCTCTCTCTCGATAATCCTCTGCTCCTCTGCGTGTCGCCATACATAGCCCAATTTACCATCGCTTTTCTCTCTCTCTCTCTCTCTCTCTCTCTCTCTCTCTCACTCCATATCTGCAGCGCTGCTATATCCATCTCTGCCGGGACGAATCTCTCTCTCTCTCTCTCTCTCATCATCGGCCTCCAATTTGTTTTAACCGCCTCGAATTGCAGCGGTGATCGCCATTGATTCTCCCAATTCTCTCTGATCGAGTCTTGTGTAGGCGTGGCAGCTTCACAGTTGTGCAACCTCGAAAGGAAACTCTTCGCCATCTCTCTCAGGACTGGGCAGGCGCATCAGCACCACTACTCCCTGTCTTAACATGTGCAGCAACAGCAACACAGCCATCTCCTTTACACACATAATTTAAACGAGCCTTTTTGCAACTTAAATCAAGCGGCCAGAAGGCTTCTGAAACCATCTGATAAAAGCATATTCTTCCATAAGCTTTATTTCCAACCTCAAAGAATCAATGTCGCACAACAGTATTTAAAACATTCATTCCAAATCAGAGATTCCATTCATTTCCGCGTTGAACCTTTGAGTTCTATTGCCCCTCTCTCTACTCTCTCTCCTACATGTTGCCTTTAAGCCCAATTTCTGCCTGCGGAGAGCTATCTACGGAATTTTGCACTACCAGTTATCATTATGGATGTCTCTCTCTCCCCTCACTTCTTATCCCTCAGCGCTGCGCTGTCCACCATATTCTCTCTCTGAATTTGCCGGTAGTCATGCCGCGCAACAGCAATCTGTCGACCGAGTCTGCGCATCTGCCGCCTCTAAACATTCTCTCTCCGTGTCTCTCTCTCTACCTCATGATTACTTCTACAAGTCGATTAGGTTTGTATAAAGATTAATCGTGTGAATTTACTGCTAAAGCTCTATTATGGACATGGAAATAGCTCTCCCATGCACAACTCTTGAGACTATAACTCTCTCTCTTTTGGCGCATCTATAGCGTGCGTGCGTATCTCCCTCTCTATCCGTGCTTAGAGCTATCAACAACGCCGCCTAGAGTTCTTCTCTCATTTTGGTCAGCGCTCTCTCTCGAGAGTCTCTATCTCTCTTCTGCCAGGAGTCCGCTTAGGCGCCGCATCTTTGACCCTCTCTCTCCTTCTCTCGTATGCAGAGAACAGCTGCCGCTACGTCAAAAACGCATGAAACATCTCTCCAGAGAAGAACAAGACAGCAGAAATCTGGAAGACCATTCTTTCTCTCCACAGAACCTGCAACGTGCCATCGCCAGAAATCTCTCTCTCTCTCCCGCATCCAGCATATACTCTCAATGGAACATAGATATGATAGCACAGATACATACACCCATAAGTTTTCTGAAACATCATAACATAGTTCTAATGGGTCGAAAAGTTATACACCTAAGATAGAGCAAAGGATGCATTCTTACAAAACTCATACACAAATAACCGAAAGAGCACCTCCATCTCGGCCATCATAGAAGTATGAAGGAGGAAGTAAGACATGAATGAAGAAGTAAGGTCAAGGAGCATACCTGTAGGAAGGTTCCACAAGAAAGACCACGGGGAGGAACAAATGAGTTTAGGCACCTATTTATAGGCCTCCCCACCCTTGGACTTTCCTCTAGAAACTTCCAACCTCCTTAACCAACTTTCCAATTTGAGACGACCATGCATGTTCACTTACTATTCTTAGAAAATCCCATATCTTAATTCTATTTTTTTATTTTCTCCTTTTTTATTTTTAGTTTTGGTTTCACACTGTATATACAAAATTAATTATTTTCAAGGGTTTCACCTAGGATAACCGCCAATTTTAAGGGTCCGACCTAGGATTTTTGGCCGGGAAAATTAGGGGTTTGCTCACAATTAACTCAAGCTCATCAATTTAATGGTTTATTTACAATTCGGACCTAAACTCCAAGGGTTTTCAAGGGTTCAAGTTCATTTTTCATGGGATAAACCCTCATTTTCAGTTAGTTTCAAGGGTCAAACATAATGGTTTGATGGGTCAAACGTAAGTTATTTACACGCACGGTTCTAACACACATCTCTAACATGGTTTTACATCTCACAAACAATCAAATCAGTCAAATCGTGCATGAAATATACCCTTCTTTAGATCAAAACATCACACAAATCTCATAAAATCTATGAACTTTGAAAAAAACCAATGCACACTCCCTGCGGGATTTCATCCCGACATTCGCCCCCGCTAAACCTGCACATTGTCCTGATGGGCCAACCTACAAAATCCAACAAGAGCATATCAGGGTTCTTTTTAAACTCTTTTTACTTCTTATGTTTTACTTCTCAAAATCAAAATGTGACTTCATGCAATACATGCAATTTTTATAAAGATTAGTACGAATTTTAGAAAATTAGGTAGATTCAAGCTTCACAAACATCATATTATGTTTCTGCGTCTGCAATCTGACAAGTAATCACATGAATAAATCGTCGGCTTTCTAGATCTTTTGTTCGTTCAACTGGTTCAGATCCAACTGCTCATTCTAAGTACTAGCATATACATATGTTTCTACTAACTCAGTTTGTAGAATATACCTCGATTCCTACTATTTATCTCCTACTTGTCCAGCTCTCCATTAGATCTTTCCTTCTTTTTCTTTTTCTTTTTCATTTTTCTTTTCCTTTTTCTTTTCCTCTTCATCTCAGCTCAGCATTTCTTTTTATCTTTTATTTTTCACAAGTCGGCCTATGTCGAAATCGGGTGCAACGCATGGACTTGTCCGCCCGGCCAAGTTTATTCCACCTGTCTGCCAACCCAACATAGCGCACGATATACACAACGTCAGCCCTGCATGAAATCGACGTCAGCTCGTGGCTCTGACCACCCGGCCAAAGTGACTCCACCCGCCTACCGACCCATACAGGCGCATGACAATAGATAGGTTAGGCCTACGATGAAACTAGCTACGGCTCGTGGCCTTGATCACCCGACCAAGGTGGTTCCACCCGCCTACTAGCCCATCGTAGCGCACCAACAACATACACGCACATATAAGCTGGCATGAGTATGAATGTTTCTTTATAAATCATGATCCATATGGAGGTAAGATCTCATAAGAAACAAATAGTAAGATCCAAAGTTTCCCACTCACTAAGTGTTCAAATCAATTAGTATATACACGCACTCGGTCTAAGCATGCCATCACATTCCCAAGCTTTCACTCCCAAAAGTCTCTAGTCTTCTAACTGATTCCATTCATATCATTCCTAGCCGCTCATGCTTCATGCAAACCCATAATAGATCTTTGTTATCTTCATTCTACATGATTTTCATAAACTCATACATATCTTTATCACACACATCAATGCAATGCATATGCTCTATCAGAAAGAAAACACATCTCAAATCAGAAACGTTTCACCTGGTCATTTTGCTTCATCTTCATCATTGATTGATCTAACTTTTCTTCATCTTCATGATCTATCATTCTTCATCAATATCAGCATCGGTGTCATGAGCATCCTTCAGTGTCATCAGTATCCTCCAGCATCATCAGTATCCTCTAGTGTCATCAGTATCCTCCAACATCATCAGTATCCTCCACCTCCATCAGTATCCTCGAGTGTCATCAGTATCCTCCAGCATCATCAATATCCTCTAGTGTCATCTGTATCCTCCAGTGTCATCAGTATCCTCCAGTGTCATTAGTATCCTCCACTGTCATTAGTATCCTCCAGTGTCATCAGTATCCTCCAACATCATCATCAATTATCAGCCATCATCATCATCAATCATTAATCATTCATCGATCATAAACCATCAATCATCAAAAACCATCATCATCATCAATCACTAATCATCTTCATCATCATCCACATCATTCATCATCATCAATCACTAATCATCTTCATCATCGTCATTCATTAACATTCAATAGCTCTTGATTATTCTCATATGTTTTCATTATGATTCTACTTCAATCATTATTCAAGGTTTGCAAATATGTCTTGAAATGTTAGGTTTCTACTTCTTCTATTCTTCTTCAAACTCTTAGAAGTCTTTGAAGTTGTCTTTACACTGCCCTCAATTTGCTTGATAATATCATCAATCAACTGTTTTTCCGCTTTGTTAACTTGTTTATCAGATTTTCTATCTTCTTGAAATTCTTCTTCACTCTTTTCTTGTTCAGTCTCTTTATCAAGATTTAATTTGGACTGTAATTTCACAACTTTCTCTTGGTCAAATAGATTTTCATTAGCCAAAAGTTGTGGATCAAATGACACATATATATCCTGGTCTTTCTTTGACTTCTCTTTAGTTTCTCTATCACATTCTCTTTTATCAATTTTCATTTGTTCTCTTAATATCTGCTCAATGTTTTGTTTTTCAACCTTGATTTTTCTACCTTGGGTTTCTGCAACAGGTTTCTCTTGACTCTCAATAGATAGCAGGCTCTTTTGTTCATCTAATCTATTATCTTCATGAATCTTTGGTTTCCATATCGTTTGAATTGACATTGATCTAGTTTTTGTCTCTTCAAAATATTCTTTCATCCCACCTTTTCCTACATTCAAATGCAAAGGGGATTCATCTTCAAACTTACAAATTTTACCTTCATGTTCCCTGACTAGTTTATGTTTGCATGCACTTTCATATGCCAGACAATCCCAAAACATATGTCCATACTGGTCACACCAAAAGCAACGTATAGGTCTCTTCTCAGCCCAACTTGATTTCATAGGTATCGCTCTAGGCATGGTTCTTCTAAGACCTACTGACTCTTTCTGTGCAGATATGCTTTGGACTTTGACCTCATGCTCATTATCACGTTTCCATACTTGTAGGCCATTAACTTGGTTTTTCAACATGTCAACTTTATGTTTTAATTCACAAATCTCAGAATCCATTTCATTTTTTAGGTCTTTAATGCTTATGCCCATCAGCTGAATAGTATCAGATATCACATTTATAGTTTGCATTAGGGTCATCACAATACTAAACTTTGATTTTATGGATTCATTCATGTTAAATTCTATTTCCTTAATTCGCTCTTCGTATTTCATAAATTGTTCCTCAATCATTTTGTTCATTTTAGTTTCTTGTGCATAGATATATGGACTAAACTAGTGCAGATAGTGAATGCTCAAGCTCAGACAACAAGACAACCTTTCTGTTCAATGTGTGTGTGAAACAATGCAAAATTCAAATAACTTGAAGTGCTAGTACCTGGAGTCTCTGTCTGATGCCGAGGTTCCTGTCTCTGTCTTCTCAAGGAGTGGGTGACGCCTCGAGGATCACCGGGCAACCACCTCGCTTCATGTCAGGTTCAGGTGTCCGGAAGAAGGAGGTTGTGGCAGGAAGTCGGTGCGTGGGGTTGCATCAGGCCCCTCTCTGGTGCGCCGTTCCCGCTGTCCTGTGAGCGGCGTCTGCGCGCTGGGCGCCTCGCCTGTGCTCTCTGGAGCGTGCGCGATCCTCGTAGGGCCCCTTGCCCCTCGGAAGTGTCGAGACGTGGGACCGTGGGAGTCGGAAAGAGACGATCGGATACCGCAATGATACACGTGATGCATATCAACCCCAACGATACAATCGGAAATGAAACTGAAGCCTCCAATAAAATGAATGATACAAAAATAGGCCGCTACAGTGCGGGCCGACGGTACAATAAAACCGCCACAGTGCGGTGCGATGATACAATATAAACGCTGCCACTACAGTGCAGGCCGGCTAGTTTATTCTAGATCCCTCGCTATAGTGCGAGAAATCGCCCTCGCGATTCTGCTTCGGTCTTCGCCGTCCAAGCTTTTCTTCCAACTTTATTTCGGTCCGTTCTTTACTTCAAGTATCCTCCGCAATGGCCTTCCTTCTCTTTACTTCAGATAATCAGAAATCGCATAAACCTGCAAAGACGTTCCGCAAGACAATCTACAAGGTGGGGATACTCTTTTCTTCAATCTTCAATCACTTCATATACTTCATAAACCTGTAGGAAGGTTCCACAAGAAAGACCACGGGGTGGGGTTTAAAATCATGTTAGTACAAAAATTAAAAATACCAAGAAATACTTATTCATATTATTATTTTTTTATTTTATTTTTCATCTTGATTATATAGATTTCTAAAATTTTATGTATGTATCATAACGCATATCTCCATCGCTTCTTTTCGAAAAAAAATCAACAGATATGCTTTCATTTTCTAAGAAACAATTGCAATAAAGCCCTTTGGTTTGTGCATATAGTAATTCTTACGCCATCCATATTCAGAATCAGTGACCATCGTTTTCTTTATCACAATGTTATATATTATAAGAGACATAAGTGGTCACAAACCTCCAAACTACATGGCCTTGCTAATGATAGTCATTGTGCTTTACTATGAGAAGATAGGGAGAAACGGTTATCTCCTAAATTTATGGTGACAAGGGTTTTTCAATTTCTTTAAGTTAAAGATGCTTTCCCTTGAGCACCCTTGAAATCAAGAAGAATTGAGTTTTTATTTCGTTTCTCTCAGCAAGCGTTGTCTCGTTGATCATGCGATCGGTCTTTGGATGTCTACTTCTAAAGTTATTTATCACATTAAGATTTATCGGGTACATCCATTAAATTTTTATTCTTCTCTTTCTCAAAGTCTCAAAATGTATCTTTTTGCAGTCTAAAAAGGAATATTTGATTTACAAATTCAACACTAAACCTTCGCGATATCCCTCTCTCTCAGTTTTTACCTAGAATTCCCGATTTGTCTCTCTCTCATGAATTATCAACTCTCTCGTTCTTTCTAGGATCTTCCTCGCATGTAGCCGCCATAACAACATGCGGTGTTTTCCTCTATTCGGTGTGAAGACGATTTCAGCGCCAGCTCATTTTCTCTCTCAGAATATCATACAGTGCCTTCCTCATCTGTGTGACTGCATGGACATCTCTCTCTCTCTCTCTCTCTCTCTCTCTCTCTCTCTCTCTCTCTCTCTCTCTCTCTCTCTCTCTCTCTCTCTCTCTCTCTCTCTCTCTCTCTCTCTCTCTCTCTCTCTCTCTCTCTCTCTCTCTCCATTCCGCTTCTCTATTCTACAGTGCGAGAACCTCCTCTCTCTCTCTCTCTCTCTCTCTCTCTCTCTCTCTCTCTCTCTCTCTCTCTCTCTCTCTCCATTCCGCTTCTCTATTCTACAGTGCGAGAACCTCCCTTCTCTCTCTCTCTCTCTCTCTCTCTCTCTCTCTCTCTCTCTCTGTCTCTCTCTCTCTCTCGATAATCCTCTGCTCCTCTGCATGTCGCCATACATAGCCCAATTTACCATCACTTTTCTCTCTCTCTCTCTCTCACCCCATATCTGCAGCGCTGCCTTATCCATCTCTGCCGGGACGAATCTCTCTCTCTCTCTCTCTCTCTCTCTCTCATCATCGGCCTCTAGTTCTTTTAACCGCCTAGAATTGCAGCAGTGATCGCCATTGATTCTCCCAATTCTCTCCGATCGAGTCTTGTGTAGGCGTGGCAGCTTCACAGTTGTGTAGCCTCGAAAGGAAACTCTTCGCCATCTCTCTCAGGACTGGGTAGGCGCATCAGCACCACTACTCCCTGTCTTAACATGTGCAGCAACAACAACACAACCATCTCCTTTACACACATAATTTAAACGAGCCTTTTTGCAACTTAAATCAAGCAGCCAGAAGGCTTCCGAAACCATCTGATAAAAGCATGTTCTTCCATAAGATTTATTTCCAACCTCAAAGAATCAATGTCGCACAATAGTATTTAAAACATTCATTCCAAATCAGAGATTCCATTCGTTTCCGCGTTGAACCTTTGAGTTCTATTGCCCCTCTCTCTACTCTCTCTCCTACGTGTTGCCTTTAAGCCCAATTTCTGCCTGCGGAGAGCTATCTACCGAATTTTGCACTACCAGTTATCATTATGGATGTCTCTCTCTCCCCTCACTTCTTATCCCTCAGCGCTGCGCTATCCACCATATTCTCTCTCTGAATTTCTCGGCAGTCATGCCGCGCAACAGCATCAGTCATCTGACGTCTGTCGACCGAGTCTGCGCATCTGCCACCTCTAAACATTCTCTCTCCCTGTCTCTCTCTCTACCTCTTGATTACTTCTACAAGTCGATTAGGTTTGTATAAAGATTAATCATGTGAAATTACTGCTAAAGCTCTATTATGGACATGGAAATAGCTCTCCCATGCACAACTCTCGAGACTATAACTCTCTCTCTCTTTTGGCGCATCTACAGCGTGCGTGCGTATCTCCCTCTCTGTCGGTGCTTAGAGCTATCAACAACGCTGCCCGGAGTTCTTCTCTCATTTTGGTCAGCGCTCTCTCTCGAGAGTCTCTATCTCTCTTCTGCCAGGAGTCCGCTAAGGCGCCGCATCTTTGACCCTCTCTCTCCTTCTCTCGTATGCACAGAACAGCTGCCGCTACGTCAAAAACGCATGAAACATCTCTCTAGAGAAGAACAAGACAGCAGAAATCGCGAAGACCATTCTCTCTCTCCACGGAACCTGCAACGTGCCGTCGCCAGAAATCTCTCTCTCTCTCCCGCATCCAACATATACTCTCAATGGAACATAGATATGATAGCACAGATACATACACCCATAAGTTTTATGAAGCATCATAACATAGTTCTAATGGGTCGAAAAGCTTTACACCTAAGATGGAGCAAAGGATGCATTCTTACAAAACTCATACACAACTAACCGAAAGAGCACCTCCATCTCGGCCATCATAGAAGTATGAAGAAGGAAGTAACACATGAATGAAGAAGTAAGGTCAAGGAGCATACCTGTAGGAAGGTTCCACAAGAAAGACCACGGGGAGGAACAAATGAGTTTAGGCACCTATTTATAGGCCTCCCCACCCTTGGACTTCCCTCTAGAAACTTCCAACCTCCTTAACCAACTTTCCAATTTGAGACGACCATGCATGTTCACTTACTATTCTTAGAAAATCCCATCTCTTAATTCTATTTTTTTTATTTTCTCCTTTTTTATTTTCAGTTTTGGTTTCACACTGTATATACAAAATTAATTATTTTCAACGGTTTCACCTAGGATAACCGCCAATTTCAAGGGTCCGACCTAGGATTTTTGGCCGGGAAAATTAGGGGTTCGCTCGCAATTAACTCAAGCTCATCAATTTAATGGTTTATTTACAATTCGGACCTAAACTCCAAGGGTTTCCAAGGGTTCAAGTTCATTTTTCATGGGATAAACCCTCATTTTCAGTTAGTTTCAAGGGTCAAACATAATGGTTTGATGGGTCAAACGTAAGTTATTTACACGCACGGTTCTAACGCACATCTCTAACATGGTTTTGCATCTCACAAACAATCAAATCAGTCAAATGGTGCACGAAACATACCCCTCTTTAGATCAAAACATCACACAAATGTCATAAAATCTATGAACTTTGAAAAAAACCAATGCACACTCCCTACGGGATTTCATCCCAACAACGAGTTTGTAAGTACCATTTCATTTATTGAATTTATTTGTGTTAAATTTCTCATGTATGTTCCTCTAATCTTTTGTATATTTGTTTCAGGAGCTGGCAATGGGTCGTCCTCCAACATGAACGGAGGAGTCTTACGGATATCTTCATGGGTTGATTGCACTATTGGAGGACTTGGAGGTACGCGGTGAAGTCGTTTCATGGGAGCATTTGCGATGAGGTAATTAATTTATAAACTTGGTTTTTACTTGTTGTTTGTAATTTTCATGTGAATTTATCTCATTCCATTAATGTTCTTTGTTGCAGAACTGTTGATATGGAACGTTCTTTGCATGTGTATGGCAGTGGAACACCAAAATTTTGTATTTGATTTTCATATGGCAATGCATTGCTTTGCCACATTTTGTTAAAGCGTCATATATGAGAGTGGTTTGCTACACTCTTGTACATGCTTCATTATTGAAATATATAACTTCTTTTGTACATGGTTCATGGTTCATTCTGATTATCTCTTTTGTGTCCAATAATACTCTGTTTCATGAAATCATATTTCGGTTGACATTAGAGTACACATCACATGTACTCGGTTTTTTTTGGGCAGAGTGTATTGTCTTTTGTTAAGCAACATCATGGTAATGTTGCTGCAGCAGAAGACAACAGACTCTGTCCAAAAAAAAATTTTGTAGGTATGGTCGTCGATATACACGATGGTACTCTCAGTAATGTCATCGGAATAAGCATCGGTACACCTAGCAGGCGACGGTATATGCGACGGAACACCAGCAGCGGCCTCGGTATGGGCACCGGTATGGGCGCCGGTATTACCAACGCATATACCAACGCATGGCTATGTTCACATTGGACAAAGGAGACTCTTATCATTTTTGTTTTTGGAGATGTCGTAAGTGAGCATATTAATGCATAGGAGAGTGAGAGAGCGCTTACAAGAAGAAGAGGCAATTGAGATGATTTGCGAAACTCGAGTTTATTAATTAGGGCTTATATGAAGTAAAAAAACCAAAACGCTGTCGCTTTTTTTTCTAGGTCTGGCCATAAAATTTCCATTGTGTAGAGAAGTGCTCAAGTCACAAAAGTTGAGGGCTGAAACTTTGTATTAGTGAACATCCTTAAGTTTCTGCCGTCAATATACATTCCTAAAGAACCTACTATATCTTCAAGTGGTTGCTTGAACGGTAGTGACTATGTTTGGTTTTTTTTAATGAAAGTTTGGCAAGCGCCTGCTCCTCAGTTTTTAACTTTGAAAGTTCAACTGTACAAGAGTCGGTATGTTTGCTTTAACAAACACTATACCTTCGAAAGATTCTGACACCTTACTCGTATAGGCCTTCTGCGGAATAAATATTTGCCACTCTTTCTGACATTCTTCAATCTTTATTTGTTCATCCCCTTCATCATCTCAACTATGTCCCATCATTGTGATTTGGCTGATGAACAGATGTGTTGGGAGCACCGTCGCTTGCACGTTTCCACACTAAAATATTGGCGCTCTGGTCCATTTCGTGTGTAAAATGCTCTGTGCGAACTTAATGTTACTCCTGTTTTCAGAAGCTGCGCAGGTTGGAGTTGATTTATCAATCGGAATATGGTGGGCCTTCGCAAACACTGTAAGCCAAAGACAAACGCAATGACATTTTCCAGAATTACAACAAGAATTCGATATTTAATGACAAAATAAGTCGAATGCATAGATTGTTTCGCATGGTTCTTCAAATCACTTCTGCTTTGTCTTCATTAGAAACGTCCATGTCGAACGCTGCACTGTGCCGTTACAGTTGTTCATTAGAAAATGACTGGTTTGTCTTTATCACGACAATGAATCCAGTATGTCTTCGTATCATTATTTGAAGGGACTGCAAGAAGGAGGTAGACGTGCACTATAAAACCATACTGTCACAACGATGTTTTATTACAGGAATGCGCTTCAGAATCGGGTCGATTCAGCATAGCAGTGTGGTGTGCCCGGATGACGTATCATTTCTAAGCATTTCGTACATCAGTGACAACAGATGGGAAGTACAGATGGCTGGAATGAAACAGATGGTGCAGAGCACCGACAGCGTCATATCTCACCTGCCACTCAAGTAAACGTGTTGCTCTCGCTTACTTATTCAGTTAGTCCCGTGCGTATACTCCTACACTTGGCCCTCAAACTGGTCTTCTCGTGAGATTGGTGGAACTAGTCTGTTGTCCCTGCTTCCTGCACGTCAATTATAGAATATAAATCAGAGCTTCATAAGAAAAATAAAGCTGTATAAGCACGCATCAGCATGCCTTGAATGATTGAATTGTAACAAGATTCTCTTCACTTCAATCAAGCGCTGACTTCTATGGATCGCAATTCACCCATCTTCCCTGAAGTTAAACATTCATTAATCAATTGATTGGGAGTAAAAGGATTTCTCTTCTTTTGATTCAACTGGAAGAACACGTAACATCAAGGTTTTAGTCAGCAAATCTATACATTTATTTAAATACGAGTAAACAAAATCAAGGAAGTTCTCTTCAAACGCTATGAGAAGATAATCGCTAAGCAGGGAGATTTAATGGGAAAAACTTTTTTCAAACGAACAAACTGTGTGTACATTATTACTATCATCTTATTATCAATATTATTCTAATCGTTAAGCAAACTAAAATCAGTTGCAAATGGAAACTTTATAGCAAATTATGCGAGTAGTAATCTAAAGAAATTATTCAACTAATTATTTGTTTCTTTTATGCGCACGTTTGAACATGTTCTTGACGTCTCATTGGTAGTATGAACGCTAGCTCTTGGCTTATGGATCCGTTGGCAATTTTCTGTACATTGCATGTTTGGTGATGCAGTTCATACATTTCGAATGTATTATGGGACATGCTTGGACATAGATATTTTTGATAGATTAACGACTCACATTCAATTTTTCAGTTCCATCTATGGTTTTGTTATTGATAATTAGACAAGAGAATCGTTATGATAGATACGACATTCTATATTTGAAGTTCATTTGAAATACATGAGAGAGTCTTTCCTGCAATCATATTTCACATTAAATTTCTTATATTGAGGATTCCATATTTATTCCGTCATTCTTGCTTCATATAATCTTACATTTTATTCCTTGTAGACATTTTCCACTTATTCAACCATGGTCCACTTAATAGAGTTATCTCTTGATACCATCAATGTACGAATTTTCAATGACATCTCTCAATAGCACAAATTCATTAATTTTTTCTTTTTCTTTGAGTGGATGGAGTGATCCCATAGACACAAGTCATACTTTTTGTTTTCATTGTGTGTCACGTGGAAACTGAAAGCCCCAACATTATGAAAGGATCCAAATCGAAGGGCACATATCAGAATAATCCTTAGATAAGTTCAAAACACCAAAAAGAAACTACCCAATACTGGCAGTTAGTTAGTCAAAGATACAACCACTTTTGAGTGTTATTCTACCACAGAATCAACCGTGAAGAAAGTTTAGAATCGCTTATGGCTATGAATAAATTAAGCTGCATATCGTAGGGTATGGATTCCACATGTTTTGCACACTTCCATTAGCTTTGTTTTACACTTAAATATATACCTCAACAATCCACATTGATCGCTTAGTCTAAGAGATTTTTGAATAGACAGTTTTGCCTATGCATAAAGAAGGTGAAGACATACCCGTGTGCCTTATTAGGTCTATGTAAGAAAATAATAGCACAACGGAATAGACCAGTAGACAAAGTTGAGAGAAAAATGCACGCAAGGATAGACATAGACTGAGAGATATAGAACTCGAATTTGGAGATTGCCAAGCGCAACGAAGTTACAACGATGGTGCTATCCACCCGTGCACTACCAAAGTGAAAGCTTAGATAGCAATCTAGACAAAATGTAGATGAAGGGCTTACTAATGTGGAGTTCTATGTAATACTCAACATGGTCCATGCTTATATAGCTTTTACAAGGGGACTCAATATAGATAATCATAGTGAGGAGATACGAAATAGTTGGTGAGATATACAATTGGACAATATCTCCCTGACCATAAGTCCTACCATCTCTACCTTAGGGGCTAGGGGGATAGGCCCCTCGAACCCCATAGAAAGGGTCAAGCCCCCCTTTGCACTCCCCCCATTAAGACTCTATGGGGAAGTGCATGGTGGTACAAGGCCTTTGTTTTCACCTTGAATGGCAAACCAGTGGCCACAAGTTTATGCCCTACCTAAGCTAATTGCTATGCTCACTTAGGTCAACTATTACCATCAAAAATCACACATAGAGCTCATATAACTTAAAAGTTAGGGTTCCACAAATGTTCAAGCTCTCAGAATGGCTTCTCCACACAATGGAGGCCTTACAACTTAGAGCACCATGGATCATTTTTGGTCACCTGAGGGTGGGGTATTGAGCATATCTAACACCCTCCCTAATTGTCCACCCTATGATGAACTACCTCCTTTGTCTAATGCCAAGCTTTGGAAAGTGTCTATCAAGTTGCTCCCTCCCAAGAGCCTTGGTGAAGATGTTTGATCCATTTTCTTCATTTGGACAATAGCTTATCTTCACAAACCCATCCTTAATCAACTTGGTACATGTATGGAAAATAGGATTCTTGGCGATGGCCATGCAACATTGATTGTCACACTTCAACTCTGTATCCTCTTCTCCTTGTATTACTATGTGCCATACTACTTCACATGTTGCAACACATGGAACTTTTTACTCACCTTCTGTAGATGATAACGCTATAGTTGGTTTCTTCTTACTCATCCAAGAGAAAATCCGTGGTCTTGAAGAAAAGCAATATCAAAAAACTGATTTTCTTGTATCAATATCTCTTGCCCAATATGCGTCACAATATCCGACTTAGCGATTGTTCTTCATAAAGAATACCATAATTAGTGGCTCCTTTTGCATACCTTAGTATCCATATGCTTGCCTTCCAATGAGTTTGGCAAGGCTGATTAGAGAACATGCTTACTACTCCAACATCATAATAGATATCTAGTTTGCTATTGCACAAGTAGACAAGACTTCCAACTACTTTCTTCTATCTTCCAATATCCACTAGAGGTGAAGTATCATCAATAGATAATTTTGTGTTGACTTCCATAGGTGTAGAAATTTCCTTGCAATCCTCCATGTCAAATGCTTTTAATATGTCTCTTGCATACCTTGTTGAGAGATGAAAATGTCCCTATTTCCTTCCAAGCTTCGAGGCCTAAGCAACAATGCTTTAAGCCTAAGTCTGGCATTTCGAATTTTGATCTCATGACATCCTTTGTTTGTTGAAGAAAAGCAGCATAATTTCTTGTAATCACAATTGGTCATTTACATAGAGTAGAAGCACAATAGTCTTCCCTCCTCTCGTTAGAACAAACTAGTTAGCATCAAAATCACATCTTTTGAAACCTAGATCTAAGAGATACTTATCTATCCATTGGCAGCATTCTCTAGGGGCTTGTTTCATCCCCGATAATGCCTTCTTCAGCTTACGTACCTTGCTCTTTGAATGGAGAGCCTTAAACTCTTGTGGCTGAGACACCTATACCTCCTTGTTGAGGTCTCCATTCAAGAAAGCTGATTTGACATCAATGTGATAGACTAGCCATGGTTTTGCAACCACAACTAGTACTACGCAAATAGTAGCCATCTTTGTAGTTGGGGCAAATGATTCACAAAATTCAATCACTTTAGCTTGTGAGTAGCTCTCTACAAAAATTCTTCCTTTGTAGTTTTCCAGAGTACCATCAACCTTGTACTTTAGCTTCTACATTGAGTTGGTGCCAATTACATTAATCTTAGGGGGTCAATCGACTAGCTCCTAAGTTCCATTCTTCATGATATTTTGTATTTTGTTTGCATGGGAGCCCTCCAATTTGGATGGTGGAGTTCCTCTTCTACATTGTTTGGTTCCTTTTCTTGTTCTTTAATGAGCTCAACTATCATGTCTATGTTTATAATATGAGCACTTGCTCATCTCTTTTCCTCTATTCTCTTTAATTGCCTCGGTTTATCTGCAACGTGTTCTAGTGGCTCAGGGATGGGTTTGTAGAAACATTGAGCTGCCTTTACCAATGTGGAAATGGATATTCCACTTGGCTGATGCTAGGTTGGTGACTTTGAAATTCACCATCGAAAGATGATGCTTCCTTCTCTTGTGTAGAAAGGATAACTTTTGGGCTAGGTTCATAGTAGATTGCCCCTTTTCTTGATGATCAAGTGAAAGCTGTCTTTTCCTCCAACACTACATGTCCCTATGCCTCCTTATACACCATATCACGACTCGCAATGATCTTCTTATCATCAGTGCCATAAAACTTATAAGCCTTCTTGTCTTGGTTGTACCCTAGCAAGATACATTTGATCCTTTTTGGTTCAAATGTTTTTCTCTCGCTATCTGGAACATGTACACAACATTCACTTACAATTACTTTGAAATGGGAAACACGTCTTTTTACTAGTGTAGGCCTCTTGTGGAATCTTTCCATCAAGTGACTTGGTGTAGCTTCGATTCAAGATATAGATAGTAGTGTTGATAGCCTCTACCCAAAATTGATTAGTCCAAATGTGCCACCTCCATGAGTGACCTATTCTTCCGTTTAGCAACTCCATTCTATTGAGGTATAGGTGGCACTGTACACTGATGTTTCATGCCGTGTTCAACTAGAATCACATTAAATTCAGAAGATATATATTCCTTCCCTCGATCAGAATGAAGGGTGTGCTCATTGTACATGCTGATAGATTTTGAGCCAAAACCAAAAACTTTTTGAAGAAAATAAACACTTCGGACTTTGTTTTCAATGGATATACCCATGCACTCCTGGAAAAATAATTGATGAAAGTCACAAAGTAAAGATAGTTCCCAAAAGAAGGTGTCTGCATAGGACCATACACATCACTATGAACAAGTTGCAATTTTTGAGTAGCTCGAACTGAACGATCTTTTCGGAAAGAGAAATGCTACATTTTGCCCAAAATACAGCCTTCACATACATGCTTACTGGGTGCCTCAAGTTTGGGAAAAGAGGATACCATTTCAAATTTATGCAAGCATAGCAAACTAGCAAAATTTAGATGACCAAAGTGTGCATGCCAAAGTTTTGCATCTGACATAGCCTGAGAATCATGTACTGCATATGCTGGATCATTCACAGATTTTTCATAGTCTATGAGCTTATACAACCCAGGACATAAAATTCCAGAAGCAATAATCACATCACCATTTGAGAGATCATGAACTATACATCTATTATCAACAAATTTCACAACCAAGCTAATCTTGGCTAAAGTTGAAACTGATAACAGATTCTTCTTGATCCATGGCACAAATAAAGCAGCTCAAATTGTAAAAGAACTACCATCAACAACAGCTAGAATGATTTTATCAACTCCCATGACAAGATAAGAGGAAATGTTGGCCCATGTGATAGTATTCCCTGTAGGGACATGCTCGAGTGAAGTGAAGAAACTACATAGCAAGGTAATATGTTTCGTTACCAGACTATCAAAGTACTAAATATCTAAGTCTACTACAGACATACACTATTCAAGAGAAGATGGGTCAAAATTGCAACAGTAGTAAATGCCCATTTTCTGCACTAGATTAGTAGACTCTGTTTTTGGTGTAGAGGCCTCTACAACAACCATTGCAGCCTCTTTTTTTTGCCTCTTTAGCAGCCAATGTTTGACAACTCTTTATGGAATGATCATTTGCTTTATAGTATTTGCAAAAAAAATTCTTCTTTTTTGTTTTCTTGTCGTATCTACAATCCTTCTTTGATTGTGTAGAATTAGCAGATTTTTGCTTACTAATAGAAGAGCTCCATTTAGCTTGCCCTTCTGACTAGCCACGAAAGCTTGATCTGCAATATGCATAATGGACATGTTCTGCCTGGAGTGACCTTCCTACAGTAGAACATAGAATTACTCCTCAAATGCTAAGGCATTTGGATTGCCTTTCATCATTAAACAAAGAGTACATGCAAATCTCTAGTATGAATTAGGAAGACCATTCAGAACAGTTTACACAAGTGAACTATCAGGTTAGAATTCATCAACAAAATTATAAATTCGTCCTTCAAATCTTTGATCTTTGTTAGAAAACTTTCCATAGAATCACCTTCATTCATATGCTCACTCTCCAACTATTTTCCGAAGTAAGCAATATGAGCCTCTTTCCTAGCGTAGTAGAATGTGGTAAGTGTATCCCAAGCATCCTTAGCTATTTTGGCAAGAGTGAATGTGAGGAACAATGGCATGTTTGATAGACAAAGCTATCAATGCATGTGCCTGAGCATCTCTACGTTCCCAACAAATTTGCTCTACAGAAGGTGCAACACAAACCTGAGCACGAAGAGGAATCTGTAGAACATCACCATCTTGGACACCATCTACATCAGCTTGAGTACCTGTATTTGCAGGAGTAACATGACATTTTTCCACACCTTTCATAATATTCCATAGTTCTTTTGTGTCCAATATATGGCACATCATATAAGCCCACAATGGGTAATTTGTACCATCCAACCCATTCTCAGCAACCAACATACGAAATTTATCTCTGCTTTTAGCTATGTCCACTAACCAAAATACCATGATGCAGAAAAATGACTGTATCTGAAAACGTTGAATAGAAATACCCTTACAAGTTCTGCTAAACCTGTAGCAGACTTTGAGATGCTTATATCAACGAACCAAAACTTATATATATCTTTGGCACAAAAAGACAAAATAGCCTGCACAAGTGCTACCATAGTGCATTCGGAGGCTGAAATGAGCTCAGATTGCGATTTCGGCACCACAAAGCAAAGATGTTTTAATCTCCTAGTCACCTTGAGTATGCTCATCAAATTTTGTGTGATTTTGAAACTCTGATGAGAGGGGTGTCGATGATACCCTAGATGAAGCGAGGGCCTACTCTGATACCAATTGTTGGATTAAGAGGTCTGCAAAAGCACACGAACAGCACAAGGAAGAAGAAGAAGCTTGGAGTAGAACACACAATACGGAATGTATTACCACTAGAATGTACAAAGATAAGTAACTCATTAGGGCAATAGGCATATATACAAGCTGGGAAAAAAACCTCCTAAAGAGGGGAAAATGTGCCCCACAATCCTAGTGTGTTCACATACATCACTACCTAAATATATCAACAATATGCATCCCAAAACTTATTATATTTATTTCTCTTTCTATGATGCATCTACATTCATCATATAACTTGTGTTGGTTAGCTATACAATTCAATTAGATTTGTTGAAGGGCTCTTTGGTCAACTCATACTAGGTTGTGAGCTTTGAGAATATTTTTATGCCCCTTTCTTCCCAAAACAGAAGGTTTCTTCAATCCTTGCAGGAGGAAGTTATATGTTTTGATGCACACAATTGACAATGATGATCCAAATGACTTGATGGTTCTTTATGCATATTTGGGAAGCTAATTTAACTAGTCTATTAAGCTTCGAGGGAGTTACATTGGAGGGAGAACGTTTGTTGCAAACACCACTCATCTCTACATACTTCCCATCACCTCTTCATATACTTCCCAATTAATGCATAGTTGATGACATAGAGAGCCTACATCCTTAGATCAAAATGAGTGGTACAAATCAAGATAGCCCGCTTACTCAAACACGACATGCTATTAATATTCATTGTACCCATGTTATCAAAGTGTAATTTGAAGTCTAACATACACATAAAGAGTCCTAAAGGTAGTGTGACCTACACATAGAGAGAGAGAGAGAGTGAGGGGGGAGGGAGAGAGAGAGAGAGATAAAATTAGAGGGATTTTGGCTACAAAATGGGGTGGAGAATGATCTATGATGCATGAATTGAACACAAACTTAATATCTCCTCAACTATCAACATGAGCAAGATGTTTGTTTTGGAACTCCTTGGGGCTTCCATCAAATTCATAGTGATCTCCATAGTCAGCCGACTAACAATAAAGAGGATGGAGGTTCTCAGAGATAATCAATTTTGTGATGTTTTAGCACTTTAATGCATAGGTTTTTATTGGATAGTTATTAAAATAGATGGTGTGTGCATTGGATGCATCCAATACCTCCCAAGCATCTTAATCTATATGCAAAGTATCTTTTATTGTGCATCCCTATGCACAAACTACTAGATGGTGAAATCAGACCTAGCTCATTTTGTGCCTACCCACTTGTTTGAAGAAACAACATAGCTGCCATAGCTAAGTCCCTCCTCGCATTTAAATTTTTTAGAATCTACTTCTTTATCCTTTCCAAAAGACCCACTTGCTAGAGGAAACAACACTTGTTGTATTTTTGTACTAGATCATTCTTGCATATTCTCTTTATGTAATAGAATAATTACAAGAAGATCTCTCTTCATTGTGTCAATCTACGTGTGCTGCACTCTTTGTGTATGAGAGATATCATCCATATCTGTTTTCTCTTGAAAAAAGAAAATCACAAAGGATTTGTACAATGTGAGAGATAGACGGGAGGAAAGTCCAATGGTTTTGCTCACTTGAGGAAAAGTTAGAATGTATAGAATATTCTGAAACATATGAAATGTATGTGAGTGGCATATGTAATTTATTCATCAACAAGAAATAGTTGGCTATATTGTAAGAATTTGTCGACTTGTTGTACATTTCTGATGGGATCTTGTTTGTAGAAACACGTATCCAATGTTAGTTGGTTAGAATATTCCATATCAAATATAGATTAGTCTTAATCCTCATGAGAAGAATACTTATGCAGGTCCAAGGATGACAAGGAAAAGGGAAGCATAGTTTTATAGTAATGTAGTAGAGTTAAAATTAGGCACTCGTGTGGTTTCAATAGCTGATCAAGATGATTTAGGAAGAAAGCTTTGGATTGCCAAGGTATCAAGATTAATAATGGATAAACATCCAAATAGCATATGTTAAATAACTATTCATTGGTATAATAACAGAATGTATGATGCTTATATAGGAAAGTATACACTATAGTTGATATGCATCTCAACTTCTAGAGGGTTAAGGGGTAGAGGGACACAAATAGTACATCAAAGCTGAATTTGGATGAGGTTTCCACTCTCCACTTTGATTTAGCATTAACAAAGATGAGTAATTTGAGGAAATAAACTATTTAGATACATTGAAAAATCTTGTAGATCAAGCATTCGGTGCAACTCAAAGGCTTAAAAGAAGTTCAATGTGAATCCGAGTACTCTGATGTTTATTTGGATGAAGTTGATTTGTATTTACGTATGAAGAAGGAGAAAGACGTTTTCAAGATTCTCATGGCCAAACACATCTACAGTTGGGGGTAGTTTCCAAGAGCCCCATATGGATACCTAAAACTAATTTATGGTGTTTTTGGTGTATTTTATCAAAACGATATCCCTAGTTGGAGTAGAAGAAACCTTTTGGAATGAAAAAATACCATAGAAATAATACGTGATATTTAATGCCAACAAACAATTATTTTGGAGCTTTTTTGAATTACTATATAGTTTGGGAAAAGGGATTAACATATCTTTTTTTAAATGCGAGGATATTTTAGTGTATTTTTTAATTTTAGAGCTCATATTTTCTCGAACCTTTGTAAAACTTTTACCAGCGTTTTCAAATCGTGTATCCTGGTATAAAGTTTTAGAAAATGGCCTAAAAATTTGGAATCTAAAGAATACTCCCATTCTAAAGATAAATTCTCTTATTTTCCTTTCATTTTTTTTAAGGAATCCTCAAATGTCATTCGGAAGTGTACGATTATTCAAATACATCAACCAAGGTTTTATTTATCATTCGTTTGAAATAGTTCCTTAGCTTCCTTTATATATATGAATTTAGAAATGTGGGAAATAAGAGTTCCTTAGCTTCCTTTTTATACATGTTGAAGCCAAATATGGAGATAGTTGTTATGAAAGAAAGATTGCATTCTCAATCTCACCAGCAAAAATGACCATCAACAGTTTTGAGCACTTAATTCTGTCCTCTTATAGGTTTGTGCATACAAAACGTAAATGGGGTATCAATCTTCTCGTGAAACCGTATTTTTAATATCCCATGTCTATATTATTATTATTGGCCCAAGTGCCTCCTGTCTTTGTTTTATTACACCGTTGAAAGTCTTACCCGTTTTTAAAACGGATTAAAAATTTATTTTCCTTCGTCATACATGATTTCCAAAGGTTGCTTGTGAAAATCATAAAAAATCCATAAGACTGCCTTTATTCAAAGAGTATTTGACACTTTACTGTTCATGCTGGCATCAGAACATGGTTTTTATTGATGGATGGAGCCTTGTAGTTTCCCATCTAATTTAAATATTTGAGAAAGATATCTTTAAAGCGCATCAATACGCTTTCCGTTCTCTTGTCACTTTTAAATCCTCTGAATCTTTTATTATAATAGTTTTAGCCACCCGAGATGAATCATTTTTCATACCTTGTGATTATTTGATTTGTATGTCCTTGATATTATTTGATTTGTATGTCCTTGATATTATTTGATTTGTATATCCGCCTATTTTTCTGCATCCACATTCAATTTATCTTTCTTGATATTCAATATTCAGGTACCAGCAACCATGTACAACATCACATGAGGGCATGAAACTTTGTATTTGTGAACTTTCTATCTTCAGCTTCAAAATGTGCTCAGGAAGAAACCTACTTTATCTTGACCTGTTCCTTAACTCACATAAGCAATATATTTGTTTTTGCAAAGCCTACATTTCGTCGGAATCGATATTCACCTCTCTTTTGAAAGCTTTTTAGTCTTTATATGTTCATCATCTTCATCGTGTCAACTATCTCTCCTGATTGTGATTTGACCGATGCACGTTTACACAGTAATATATTGGCGATGTGGTCCATTTTGTGTGTAAAATGCTCTCCGTGAGCTTCATGATTGGAGTTAGTTTATCAATCAGAATATGGTGGGTCTTAGCAAAAACTGTCAGCCCAAGACAATTAGAAGAAGAGAAAGTAAGTCAAATCCATAGATTGTTTCGCATGGTTCTTCCAATCAAATCTGCACTTGTCTTCAACTGAAACATCCATGTTACCGTTGTTCATAAGAAAATGACTGGTTTGTCTCAATCACGACAGTGAATCCAGTGCTTCTTCGTACCTTCCAAGGGACTGCAAGAAGAAGCTAGTCATGCACTAGAACGCGATATTGTCAGAACGATGTAGATTGACTCTGTCCGTAAACATGAATGAGGTCGATTGAGCATAGCAGTGTGGTGTGCCCACTAGATTTACAATTTGCAAGCATTGTCTACACTCGGTGCTGCTGTAGAGCGCCGACACTATCATATCTAACCTGCCACTCAAGTTTTCGTGTTCATTGTGCTCATCATGCTTACTTGTGCGCTTAAACTGAGCTCGTCGCTGACAATTGCGGGGCTCAATTCTATTATGTATATCAGAGGTGCATAAGAAAAATGGTGTTGGAGCTGTCTGAAGGCATATCAGCATGCTTAAATGATTTGAGTTGTAACAAGTTTTTCACCAGTTCAATCAAGCGTCGACTTTGATGTATTACATATCAATGATCTTTGGTCAAGTCAAACATTCATGAATCGACCAACTAGGAGTGAAAGGATTTCTCTTCTTTTAGTTCAGCTTGGAAAACACGTTACGTCATAGTTTTATTCAAAAGAGGTATACATTTTATTTTACTGAGATGAAACAAAATCAAGGGAATTCTCTTCGGGCACTATGAAAACGTGATCACTAATCATGGAGATGTGATGGAGAAAAAACTATTTTTGAAGGTACATTATACTACCTTCTTTATGAGGGAACGTTATCTTATCATATGAAAATCGATTGTGCCTTCCACGCAATCAGATTTCGTATTAGACGTTTCATGGTGACTAGACTCATTCATGGATTTCATAACAGTAAGCTAACATATGATGGTTTCTGTGATTTCATATGATCCTACATTATTCTTTGTATACTACATTCCACTTTTTCACCAATGGTTCACTAAGTAGAGGTACCTTCTTGAGATACCACCATTGTGCAAATTTTCTTTGAGATCACTCAATATCATAAGTTCATCGTCTCTTTTTCTCCAATATCTTTAAGTGAATGGAGAGGTCTCATACACACACACACTTCATACTTTATGATTTTTTGTATGTCGTGTGGAAAGTGCAAGCCCCAACATATGGAACGAAGTCAAATCGAAGGCCTTAAATCAGAGCAATCCTTAGGTAACCTCAAACCATTAAGAAAATCACCAAAGTACTGCATCTAGTTGATGGCATGACAATATAAAACTTTATATGAAAATTAATATGTAAATGAAAAGGGTGCGTAGTGTCAGCACCGTAACAGACATGGCCTTATCCGCAAAAGGCTCTCTCTCTCTCTCTCTCTCTCTCTCTCTCTCTCTCTCTCTCTCTCTCTCTCTCTCTCTCTCTCTCTCTCTCTCTTTGTCCCTCTCTCTCTGTTGGTAGTGATCGTCGTCTCTGTCTGCATCTCTATGTGTGGGTATCGATGCACCATAGATGCGCATCTTCGAGGTGGTATCAGAGCCATACCGATAAATCCTTCTCCCACCACTGCTGAATAAATCACCATGTAGAACAGCCCTGCTGAGCTGAGAAGTTCTTCATAAAGCTTTGTGATTGCTGGATAAAGCAACAAACTATGTCAAAGAAATAGACCCAGAGCTCTTTATGAAGGCTAGCAAGAGGCTCGATAGCACACTCTTATAGAGGTGAATGAGAGATCTCTTCATGAAGGCTAGCAAGAGGCTCGATAGCACTCTTATAGAGGCGAATGACATGTCTCAGGCTGATTTATCAACATCAAATCTACGCTACTAGTATTGGGGAGAGATGTGTGGTTCTCCCACAACTACGGCAAGGTGTGGGTATAAGGCCTTGAAGATGACAAACTACTTCACGATCGAAGAAAAGAATTGAAGATGACAAACTACTTCACGATCGAAGAAAAGAATTGAATTGAAGATAAAGCAAGATAACTACGTAATAGGGCTCTATTGCGTGAAATAGTATTTCTTTCAATTGCATGCTGTAGGCGATGTCATGTATACACTTGGGGATCTTTGAATGGACCTTACTCAGATGTTGTGAGACATATGTATGGATTTGTGGGCCATTAATTTTAACAATTCACACACTTATGAGGATATATTTACCCTCCTAAAAACTTGAATTAAACAAAAAGTGAGGGATGTAGCGAGGTTTTAAACTGGGGTATATTTATCTTGGAAATACTTTGGTGATATAGGTGGAAGATCAAAGTGAAGATAATCAAGAGGCCTCATATATCATTAAAGAGATGAATGTATGAAATTTTAGCCTCCCACCAGAGAGATTTTGCATACATTACATGTTGTTTTTGATGCTTTTGACAAAAGCTTGGGTTTCAGAGAGGATTTGTTATGGGTTATTTGGCTCACATTCACATCGGACAAAGGAAATTCTATTGATTTTTTTTGGAGATGTCCTAGTTGAGCATACTAGTGCATAGGAGACTCAGAAAAAGCATAGAAGAAGAAATGGATATTGAGATGATTTGCAAAACTCGAGTTTATCCAATGCTTATATCAAGAAAAAAAAAACCCAAATTTTTGTATTTTTTTTCTAGGTCTCGTCATAAAATCTCCATAGTATAGAGAAGTGCTTAAGTCACAAAAATGGATGATAATATTGCACAAATAGTGGGGAACAAGCTTAACAAGGATAGTTACCATATATGGTCTTATAAGATGGAGAAACTCCTAATGGATAAATGACTTTGCGGATGAGTAGGTAGAGAAGATTAGTGTCCTAAACTACCAAGTAACCCTAACATAGGTGAGGATATTTTGGTAAATCAAGAAGATCTCAAGAAAACATTTTTTATTAATCAGTTGTTTGGTCCTAAAACAAGATCTCAAGAGAGGCCTTATGGAGATGGTTGCATAAGGAATGGTTCCCTCATAGCTTGATCATTAGCAAGTGTCAATTCTTGCCAACTAATCACGTGCTCTTTGTTTTTGTAAAAAATGATATGGCCTTCGAAATTTACAAATTAGCACCTAGGGGGTATGGAGAACAATCTTGTGCCTTTCTAAATGGTTTCTTGAATTCATTCTGAATGGGTCAAATCCATTGCACTATCCTTTCTGGATAGAGCTCCCAAACCTGCCATTGTCCCTGTATGGCTTCATTAGGGAAACTCTATCACCCATAGTCAACCTCTCTCCTCTAGACAAGACGTTAGGGGTTTCATATATGAAGATGCAAAATACTTGTTGGACGCCAAATGGCACCCATAGATTTGTGTCAAAGCGAATCTAAACAAAGACGTCTCCTAAATAATTTCCATGGATATTGGAGAATAGAAAACTATTGAGTAGGAGAATTAATAAAAGAACCTACCAAGTGCTTACTTTTTCTGTGCTATGTACGGCCCCAAAATAGAAGATTTTCTTGTGAGAAAATAATCCATTAAGAATAAGGAAGAGTCTAATATCACTGGAAACAAAGAAGCTGCAGTGGCCCAAAGAGATGCCCCATGCATGTTAGAACATCATCTAGAGGTTGAGAAAGCGAAGAAGACACAAGTTATGGAGGAGGACCCAAAAGTCTTCATGGAGGTAAAGAATTTTGAAGAGTAATATTAAGAAGAGTTCGTCTCGCATTGCTTTAGAAACATGAATTCTTTGTAATTTAGAGTAGGAGATCGATGAGTTTGATTACCCTAGGAGTATGAATTTCGATCACTCTTGCAATGATGGGAGAACCCTATAGGATTCCACTCAGAAGGAAGACAACCAAGAAGGATACACCACTAGCAAAGAGTATGGATTCACTACCAACAATGATGATATCTAGGAAAGTGAAAGCTCGATCAGTGGGTCCACAATTTTGGATAGGATACAAGATTCTTTTTTGAAGAAGATTGCTCACAAACAGAAAACAACCAGTTGAGATATTGTGGAAGATCCCGCTTCAGCGTAAACTCCTTGTTTAGGACCCCTCCACCTTGAGGGGAAAAGATGGTGAGAAAAAACAATAAAAAAAGAGGGGCAAGATCCCTCCCTCCAAAGAACTTAACCTTTGATAATGATCATCATTTGTTTCAATGTTCGAGGGTTGTCTGACCCCTCAAGGGTAGCTTTTATTGGCCAATGGATCTACAAGAGAAAATTTAACCTGAACTTCATTATCTTTAGGAGATCAAAGTGATGGTGAGCACCTTCAAAAGAGACCTAATGGTATTTTGTCATCTTATGTTTGGATCTCCATGAGGAACCCTATGGGAAATGGTGGCTCTCTTATTGGCATTAAAAGTAGTTGGCAATCTATACTTGTGAATACCTTCATGGATCAGAACCATCGATGGATTGGGGATTCCTTTTCAGGTCCTCTACAAGTTACCATAGTCTCTGTGTATGCACTCAAAAATGATTTTGGAAGACTAGCCACTTGGTGATGCTTAGACTCTCTACCCCTCAACCTCATCCTTTGTTGGGACTTTAATATGGGAGACATTGATTTTGATAGATGGGGGAAAGAGGGTGGGTTATTGATGGTCATGAGAAGGAGGTTTGGGACAAATTCAAACTCCACCTTGAGCTAAATGAGATCATAGCTGAGGTTGGTTTTTCTTGGTTGACCCTCCACTCTAGAGTTGACTTGAGGAAAGCTAGACTTGAAAAGAGATATATTATGCATAATATCATCAATAAGTGGGGCTACCTTCCCTCTCCCAATATTTTGATCCTTTTGTCTCTTATCACTACCCGATAATGTTTATCTTCAATCCCTATGTCAATCTCAAAAAATCCCCCTGTTTATAGGCCAATCCGACAACTTCCTCCGGTAGGAGATTTTCACTGCCTCGAACTTGGATTTTGCCACCCACTCCTCTCTAATCAAGTGTTGGAGGAGGGAAGTCATGAAGAAACAACACATCTTGGTCACGACTCAAAAGAATCTTCAAAACATTCATCATGCTAGAAGGGAAATATTTATGAAAGCTAAGGCACCTTGAGAATGAAGTTAAGAAAAGGCCAATCTCAATACCAAATAGGGCTGCAAAAAATCAAAGTCATGTTGAGATATGAAGAGGAAAGCATAAGAAAGAGCCTTCACATATAATTTAAAGATTTTGTTGATATATTTAGGTAGTGATCTAGTGTGTGAACACACTAGGAACCTCGGGGCACTTTTTCCCCTCTCAAGGAGGTTTTTTCCCCCGACTTGTATATATGCCTATAACCCTAACGGGTCACTTATCTTTGTATAGTCTGCTGGTAATACATTTAGTATTGTGTGTTGTGGTCAAGGCTTCTCTTCTTCCTTATGTTGTTCGAGTGCTTCCACATACCTCAAACTCCAACAATTCGTATTTGAGTAGGTCCCTAGTACTTCATCTAAGGTGTTGTCGACACCCCTCTATTCAGAGTCTCAGAATCACATGAAAATTGATGAGCATACTCAGGGTGATCATACTCAAGGTGAGCATACTGAGCTTGTTTGGGCCTCCCAATGCACTATCGAAATGATTATCCATGCAATTTTATCTTTTTGTGCCAAAGATATATACAAGTTTGGTTTGCCAATATAAGCATTTGGAAGTCTACTACAGGTTTAGCAAAACTTGATAGAGTAGTTTTGTTATACTTTTTGAGATATTGTCATTTTCTTGCATAAGGGTATTTTAGTCAGTGGCCATGGCTGAAAGGAGTGATGTATTTTGCATGTTGGCTATTGAGGATAAGTGAGACGGTACCAATTACCCATTATGGGCTTATATGATGCGTCATGTATTGGTTGCAAAAGGACTGTGGAATATTGTGAAGGGTGTTGAAAAATATCCTATTACATATGCAAACACATTTGCTGAAGGTGATAAAAAAGCATAGAAGACGATGATATTCTTCAGATTCCTGTGCGTGCTGCGGGCAAAGATGCTCATGTACATGCATTGATAGCCTTATATGTGAAACGTGCCATTATTCTCAACATTCACTATTGGAAAATAGCAAAGGATGCTTGGGATACATTAACCACTTTGTACCACAGAACAAATGAGGCTCATGTTGCTTACCTTCAAAAATAGTTGGAGAGTGAGCACATGAATGAAGGAGGTTCCATGGAAAGTTTTTTGACAAAGACCAAAGCTTTGAAGAAGCTATTGATTTCTACTAATGTAGTCTTGCCTAACAGTTCGCTTGTGCAAACTATTATGAATAGTCTTCCAAATTCATATCAGAGTTTTGCTTCTACTCTTCAATTAATGATGAAGAGGCAATCCAAATGCTTTAAAATTTAAGGAGTTAGTCTCTGTTTTGTTGTAGGAAGATCAGTCTAGGTAGAATAGGTCCATTATGAGTGTTGCAAATCAAGCATCCCTAGCTACTCAGAAGGGAAAAGGTAAATGGATCTCTTCTACTAGTAAGCAAAAATTTTCTAATACTGCACAATCAAAGGGGGATAACAGAGATGAGAAGTAAACAAAAAAGTAGAAATTGTTTTGCAAATATTGTAAAGGAAATGATCATGTCATAAAGAGCTATCCAAAACTGGCTGCTAAAGAGGCAAGGAAGAAAGAGGATGGAATGGTTGTTGCAGAGGCCTCTACACCCAAAATAGAGTTTGCTAATCTTGTGTAGAATAAAGAATGGGCATTTACCATTGTTTGTAGTTATGACCCATCTTCTCATGAACATTGTATGTCTGCAGTAGAATTAGATGTTTGGTACTTTGATAGTGAGGCAACCAAACATATTACCTTGCAGCATAGTCTCTTCAATTCACTCGAGCCTACACCTAGAGGGAATACTATCACATGTGGCAACAAATCCTCCTATCCTATCATGGGAGTTGGTAAGATCATTATAACTACTACTGATGGTAGTTCTTTTACACTCTTTGATGCTTTATTTGTGCCAGGGATCAAGAAGAATGTGATATGAGTTTAAACTTTAACCAAGATTGGTTTGGTTGTGAAATTGTTAATATTAGTGCCCATGCGAAAGGCCAAATGGACATTGGAAACTTTTGTATATGTCCTTTAATAAAACATATAGTGGTATGGTCAGTGAGAGGCTCTAAGTTGGACCACATTTGTAACACCTAAGAAGTTTGTGTTCGTGCTCCCTATGTACTGTGGTCTTTTGCATATTTTGTAGCCTTTGCATGGAGTACCGTGTGCGGTGTTTGGTGCACGATTTTCTACTTCGAAGATATCATCTTGGAGCTCTCAAGAAGGAGAGCGGATTGTGGTGCATCACCATCTAAATACTTCACTAGTATTAGAGCATTTTGCCATAAAATCTTTGTTCCTTTTGTGCGAGTGAAGCAAGCACCAACCCACCTACCCAAGGCTTTCTCTAAAGCTTATGATCAAGGAAATGACTAAGGCATACACCTTGGCATACCTTGCCATCCAATTCACCAAATTCATTGTTGGCACCATTGAGTGCATGCGAGGGAGGACCTCAACGATCAAGGAAGATGGATGTTCCCAATACTTCCTAAGAGGCCACCCATCCCTCTACTGTCCCCCCCCCCCCCCAACTCGCTTAACCGTGGCAATTTCTTGCCACTAAGCTACACTCTTGTGGTGCTTGAAGAAGGGGAAATACTAAGGTTGACATTATCTTTAACAAGTTTTGGGTCCTCAAAGCTTCATTCTTTATGGGTACCTAAGTTACTTAGGGACTTGAGACAAAAGAGACTATACCTCGATCACCAACAAGTGCATATCATGGGGATGATCACACATTTAAATAATCAATTTGTGAAGTATAATAAACCTAATAAAGTGTATGAGGATGTGCACTTAAGTAATAGTCAATGAAGTGTAATAGCTAACATTGCATGCAAATGAGTGAAATCTATCATATACATCACCTATGCAAGTGGAAATGGTGTACACACCTACTGGCTAAGAATGTGACTATCTTAGTCACTCTTTTCAACTTTTCAGCCTCTACGTCTTTCCCTTCGAATAACTTCTTTATTCACACACTTTTTGGCCTTGTTGTATTGTTCAAGCCTCTTTATCTCTTTTCACTGCACACACCAATTGGTAGATATTGCATCTATTTCTATCTGGTTGATGCCTCAAAGGTCCTGTGTTTAATCTTTGTTTACATACTTTAGGACCTCCTTCTTTTTCATTGTTGCCTGATGTGGGCCCTTGTGGGGCTATATGTATAGAAAGGTGTTGCATGCCACTATGGGGCTTCCTACAGAGCTATATATTAACTTTTTTTCTTCTAATGCATCTTCTTATTTGATTTTCTTCTTGTTTTCCTTTTGCTAGTCTCTCCTTGCACACATCCCCATCCTAAACTCTATCATCCTCGACAGGCTTTGGAATGTGACAGGATTACATCTTAAATATCTTTTGCTCTATATGATTTAGCAGATCCGCTTCATGGATCATCAACTGTTTCAGTCTTCTGAATTCACTCTTTCATGTGGTGCTTGTCAATGGTCGGCGAAAAAGCTAAGTTCATAGGCCAACAATCTGGCATCAAGATTTGCAGACATTTTTTAAAAAATATCGGAGTCGATTTCGAAGAAGTCCGTGAAAAATGCTTCTTTGAAGGTATGCATGTATGTACTTGGCAAAAACATTAACCTTGAATAGTATTCCATTATAGTAAGTTGGCTAGGCATAACAGAAAGGTAAAAAACTAGTATATCCATTCCTTGATTTATGTCGATGAAGTTCAAAAATGTGTATTCGGAATGTTTGAAGACTTTTAGTACTGTAAGGAGCATGATAAGTATTTTATTTGCCAACTTGATGGTGAGGTTGGGCATGTGGCATATCTAGATAACTAAAATTTTGTTGTTCTCATCATACACTCTTCTGTGGGGAGGTAACTATGTGGCGAGCTCAGTACCAGCAAAAAATTGAGCCATTTTTTTAAATTTTACGTTGGCATTGCAAATCCCAAAACTTTGGCGAGTATCATTAATGTGTTGTAGGACAAAAAGAGGGATTGACTTCTAATAGATATGGGGCCTCTTTCTAGTGCACCTGTAAAGTTGGATTTTTCTCCAAAAAATTTCTTTTCCAATTAGGATCGACAACCTCAAACTCCTTTTGAGTATAATTAAATCTGTTTGCTATGAAATTGAGTTGCTCATCCAAATCCTTCCTTTTAGTCTTCTTGACGTACCTTCAGGTCTGCACTTTCATATTCCGATATGGTACATTAAAGGGATTCATAATCTGATCTAAATCTTTGCTCTTGATCTTAGCCTCCTTCATGACTTTCACCACTTCATTTTCAAAATTCTCTATAAGATGGGGCATTAGTAGTGCCTGTTCCTTCTAACTTAAGTCTGCAGGATATGGCATTGCATGGTCATCAATTTCATCAACAACCTGCTCCCTTATTGGTGAATGAACTGTTGGGGGAGAAAGAGGGCATACTTAAGTCTCCTTAGTAGCGAGGGTGGATGGTTCCACTAGTGGTGTCCCAAAGTTCTTTGCTTGTTCTAATTGTGCTCTCAGCTCCACAATGATTTGATCTTCCTCTTCATGAAGTAACTTACTTGCCTTGAGCTTTGCTTCCACCATTCCTTTAGGTTTGCAAATAATCCTTAGTTGATCAGCATGTTGTATGTATTTCTTTGTGTATTTTTGCATTGCCTCTTTCCACTTAAGTTCTAGTGCTTTTGTGTCTAATGTATACTTTTCTTCTAACTCAGCATGTTTCCTTTGCTCTTGTTTTAGTTGATCTTGCATTTCTAACAACTTTGCTTTCATTTCTTGTATTCCTTCACCTTTTGTGATGTCTGTGTCAATTTGATTTAACAGAATGAAGTTCATTAATTCTTTGTTCCTACTATGCAAATTGTCCACTTCGTCCATGTAGACTTTTATTTGGCTTTCTAATAACTTGCTTCAATTTGTCATGCACACCTTCATTGATTCATATACTTCATATTGTTTTTTCAATGTTTTTACTTCATTTTGATGTTTGGATACAAATATTTTTACTTCTTCTAGTTTCCCTTTGATCATCAGGTTTTCTGCCTTTACAATGATCCAGTCTTGACCTAGAACTAACTCCTCTAACATGTCATCATTGTTGCAAACTAAAAGCTTTTGTTTCATCGAATTGTTACCTAAATGTAAAGATATGGTAACTTCACCTAAACATTCAATTGTGTTTCCTCCTATCTCCATCATATATGCATTAGTGGGTCGAAGTTGTGATGTTAATTGTTGTGCTAATGAGGAGTGTATGAAACTTAATGGTGCCCCTGTATGAATCAATGCATCCACTAGGTGATATTCCTCAGTTCCCACCCCTAGGTTTAAGTAGGGTTTCTTAATTTGGCATCATAGGGTTTTGGTCTTTGATGCTCTCCAGTTGGCCATGGGGATTGGTTCTGCTCCTTTCCAACATCTCTTATCTCTCTCATGCATCCATTGTTTTTGCTTTCATATTCATTCTAGTGCTTCAAGTCTCGCTTCTTCTCTTATTCTCTTGTCCTCTTCCTTTTGTTTTTTTGTTGCTATAGGTCTAGCCAGCATCTCTTCGGTCACGGGTTCTGAGTATTTCTTCACGTGACATCCACTTATGTAGTTGGGAAAAATATCTCCACCTAGGGAGGCTAGGTTAACCGCTCCACCAGTCGAAATACAAGTGATCACTAGCAGTCCATGTCCTCTCTTTTGCAAATTTTTTGCATGTTGTTTTCAGGTATACACTAGAACTAAATCGCCCTCTTTGAGTCCCTTGTCTTTTATATGGGCATCATAATATGTGTTTTGTCTCCTAATGACTACATAGATGCCTACTACTGCTTGCAATCTAGTCTCATGCAAGTTTTCAATTTTTTCCAATTGTTCGGACAATTCGTGTCGAGTCCATTCATACTTCTCCGCTACTCGAAGAGTAGGAGTCAAAAAATCAATTGGCTAAATTGCATTTTTACCATATGATAGATTGAATGGTATCGTACCAATAGCAATCTTGTAGGCAACTCTAAAAGCCCATAATACATGGTGTAATTGTCTATCGCAATTTGATCGTCCATTATTTACAATTTCATCAAGACAATACATAACACCTTATTAGAACTCTCTGCTTATCCGTTGGCTTGTGGGTGATATGGGGGTGGACTTCTTATGAATTATTAAGAACTCATTCCTCAATGTTTCTATTCCTTCATTAATAAAATGCGTGCCTCAATCACTCATGATTTCTATTGGCAATCCAAATCTTGTAAATATGTTTTTGAATAGAAATTTGGCAGTGGTTCTTGCATCGTTTTTCTTCTGGTCCTTGCTTCTACCCATTTGGTCAAGTAGCTAGTAGCTACTTTTATATATTCAATAGGAGAGCCTTTTGTAGGTGGGTTAATTGGTCTGAAAAAATCTATACCCCACTTAGTGAAGGCTCTAGCACTAATCATAGGTCATAGTGGCATTTCATCTCTTCTAATGGGATATTTTGTTCGTTTCCACACATCGCACCTCTGAACATACATTGCCGCATCTTGATGTAAGGTTGGCCACCATGATCCAGCAAAGAGAATTATTTTTGTAGTTCTTTCTATTGAAAAATGGCCTCCTCTTGCTCCTGTATGGACCATTTCTAAGACAGGGATATACTCATCTTCATGTACACACAATCTTAATTGATTATTCTATCCATGTTTAAATAGTTGTCTTCCTATGAGTACATAATCTTTACTTTGCTCCTCCAAAGGCCACTTTCTTGCTAAGCTCGCTCTTTCAAGATACTTATGAGTTTTCAAAACTTTTACGAATGGTAAACTCCATCTAGGTGCTACCGTAGAATAGGATAGGGTGGAGTTTTCTTCAGGCCATTTCTCTTGACACATAGGACAATCTGTTACATGAGAATGCACATCGTTTTGCATATCTCACCAATACACTCCCAACCTTTTGAGCTCCTATAGTGTATTGCTAACACATCTATGGTTTCTCCATTGATTTGTGTGGGTGTGCTTTAATCATGTCCCTTGTTCTTCCTCTTCTACACACCTCAAAAGAAGTCCATTGGAATCCTATGGTAAAAATGCCAATATTTAGAAGCAAACATCAACCTACAAGAGAAGCACAAGAGAGACTAGCTGCATGGTGTGCAAAGGATGCTCTAGCCAGGTCTTATATACTTAGCTCAATATCCAATTTCTTATTACCTCATATTAGGAATTCCAAGACCTCCCAAGAGACTTGGGAAGTACTCTCTTCATACTTCTCATCAAATACAAGGGCTAGGAAGAACTAGATTTGGATGGAATTCACAACCTTGAAGAAGCAACCAAAGCAAAGGTGACTATGTGACCAATATGAAGGATGTACCTGATCAACTTTGGAGTATTGGAGAAGAAATAGAAGAGAAGTAGATAGTAAGGAAGATCACAAATTGCATGAAGGCTGATGAAAAATGGGATTCCTTTACCACAACAATGGACTTATATATGTACATGCATATACTTGACCTCAACACATTGATGGGGAAACTCTTCACACATGAGACAAAGCTCATAAAAAATGGAGATATTTCTAGAGGTAATCAATCTCCTGCCCTTTACAGAGACAAAAATAAGAGTAAAGATAAAGGAAAAGGTAAAAGGAATGAAGAAGAGGCAAGTGCCTCTCAAGTGAATTTCACTCGTAGGGGAAGAGGTATTAGAGGAAGGGGTAGAGGAGCAAAGCAATGCAGGGGGAGACCATAGAATTCTTCACCTTGCAACATTCGTGGCTTGACCAATCATACCACATAGGAATGCTTTAGAAACACAAAGAATCAAAGAGGAAGAGGCTTTCATAGAGGAGGCTATGGACAATCAAGAGGCACATTCAATAATGGAAGGCACAACTACCATCACTAAAAGAACTTGGAGAAGCTTGTAGGAGGTAGAGTCTAGCCAACTGGCACAAGACTAGTCAATGAGCTTATGGAGATGCAAATACACTTTACAGGCATGTGATAAGTGCAATAAAATGCACTATGTACTTTGGAGCATGAATGAGAAAGAGTTGATACAAAACTCATAGGTTTGTGCATCGACTAGCAAATGAAGGTGGTAAGAATCAATTCACTTTCCTACAATCTAGGAAAAGTGAAGATCTAGTTTGATCTACTTTTAGGTGATTGATTGGTTGATTGATTGCAACTCAACTACCACAAATTCTTGGAATTGGGGCTCTCTCTTTCTACTTTTATATGTGTAAAGCTCAAAGCTTTTACAATGGTAAAAGATCCATGAAAAAGCTTTTTTAAAAATACAATAAGTGAGCATAAGTAAAGAACTCTCCAACGGATATTCCTTTGATGTAATCGAAGGGATAATTTTTGAAGCATAGTGTATTCTTGAGTAGAAAATAGGGTTTGCTGCTAGATGCGTGGAACTTATATTATCTCCAAATCTATGAGGTTTCAAACTCACAAGTCCCAAATCTATATACAATGTTTTTAACCATATTGCCTCTTGAGTTGCTATGGTCAAAGCTCTGTACTCTATTATAGTTGAGGATAAAGCAACTGTTGGTTGCTTCTTTGAACTCTATGATAGTAGCTTTGAGCCTGCAAATGATAAGTAACCATAGGTACTTCTTCTATCGTTCTTAGCTCATGCCCAATCTCCATCTGAGTAGATTTTGATATCCAAATCTAAAGAGTAAGGATAGAATATACCTTCATTGATTGTACCTTTGAGATATTTAAGTACTCTGTTAACTACATCCATGTGTGGTCTTCTTGGCAAGTGCATGAATTGACTAAGCACTCCTATGCTATATGAGATGTCTACCCTTGTATGAGTAGCATATATCAAGCTACCTACCAAACTTTGATATTCTTTCATGTATTTAGTTTTCTCACCTTCATAAACACTAGTTTATGATTCATGCAAGTTTAGTGTTGTCCATTTTGAACTTAAGAAGTAGATCTCGAATGTATCTTCTCTGAGTCAAATACATTCCTTCATTTGTACATATGACCTACATACTTAGGAAATATGTGAGCTCACCTAAGTCACTCATTTTGAGCTCCTCTTGCATGTGTCTCTTGATCCTTTGAATGCCATTTAGATCATTGCCTGTCACAATAATATCATCTACATATACACATAGATAGATAACCTCATTGTGATCCCTTTTGATGAATAAAGAAGGATTTGAGTTGCTAGGTTTGAATCCTTGAACTTGAAGGTATGTAACCGACCTGTAACTCCAAGCTCTAAGAGCTTGTTTCAATCCATACAATGCTTTCTTAAGTCTACAAACATAAGATGCATGATTAGAGCTTTCAAAACCTAGTGGTTGTAACATGTATATCTCTTCACTTATCCAACCATTTAAGAATGCATTTCTTACATCAAGTTAAAGGGGTCTCCAATTCCTTGCAGCAACTACACTTATCAATGTTCTGATTGTAGTCATCTTTGAAACTTGTGATAATGTTTCCTCATAGTCTATACCATGAGTTTGTGAGCATCCTTTGGCAACTAATCTTGCCTTGTACATGCAAACTGATCCTTTGAGTTTCTTTTAACTATATATACCCATTTGCAACCAATTACCTTTTGATTCAGCAACATTGGAACCAAATCCCAAGTGTCCATCTCCTTCAATGCATCTATTTCTTCTTTCATGGCCTTCTCCCAATTAGGGTTTCCCTTTTCCTCTTCATAGGTTGAGGGTTCCTCTAAAATTGAGTCTTTTTCCAAGTAGATTGCATGCTTTTACTTGCATCTTTGATTTGCCTCTTGACTTCCGTAGTTTTTAATACTTTGCCCTTTCACCTTGGTCATCATCTATATCGCTTCTTGGATCATTGACCTATGTATCATGCTTGCTTCCTAAATTGATGAGAATCAGAATCAAGACCATATGGTAGAGATACCTTTTGTTTGTCTTCATCATACCAAGACCTGTTGTTCTTCAAACACAACATCTCTACTTGTAGTGAATTGTTTGGTTGAAGGATTATAGAACATGTAACCCATCTATCCAATAAACACTACCTTTTTTGCCCTTTCATCTAGCTTACATCTTATTTGTGATGGTACATGAACATAAGCTAAACAACCAAGCACCTTGCAATGTCCAAGACCAGGTTTTCTTCCATGCCATGCTTCATAAGGAGTCATACCTTGAAGTGATTTGGATGGTAGTCTATTGACAAGGTACACAATAGTTGAAATAGCTTCTGCCCATAGATAATGTGGCACTTTCTTCTCTTCAACCATTGTTCTGGATGATCCAACCAATGTCTTGTTCTCCTCTCTACAATTCCATTTAGTTGAGGAGAGTACGTAGTAGTCACTTCCCTTTTGATACCTTTATCTTGTAAGAGCTCATCAAACTCTTTGGAGAAGTATTCTCCCCCTCCATCAGATATGAGCTTCTTTAGTGATCTACCTGTATGATTCTCCACATGTGCTAGATACTTTTTGAAGAAGTGGACTCATGTTCACATTGCGTTGGGATGTCCTCATCTGAAGTAGAAAAGATGCCTACCTTTTTTGTATCTCCCACAAGATTTGAAAACTCCCCTTTCCTTTTTCCTTCTTGAAAACAAGAGAGGACGTAGAATCCATTTGAGCTCAGGTTAGGAGATTAGTAGGAAATATAAGAGAATACAAGAGAGACCTTCTCAAAATTGGGTTTTAGCAGCAAATACAACTAAAAAATAATAACATAATGAAGTAAACCAAAACTTAATTCACCAAATGAATTTCTTGAGTCAACTAGGATGTGTGCCTCCACACTATATGGGATTGGGTTTGGTTGAGAATAGCAGTAAATTCAAGTGCTCTTGGCTTGGGATTAGCAAACCATATACATGATAAAAACACGTAAATAATGCATATCAAAACCTTCTTATTGTAATGGTCTAGTCATTCACGTCTCGGTGACGACGTTTCGGGATTGATTCCCATCTGCACTATGACGGTAGAACAAATATAATTTTACCTTCGATGATGGAAGCTTTTAATAGTGGTCAATGGCCAAATCTAAAGGTCCAATAAGTTTGGTGGATTGGTTTGGATGAGCTCTTTGGTTGGCGTAGGTCTAGAGCTCAATTCCTTGGGGCTATGGTCTGCAAGAGACACTAGACCTTTAGTATTTTTGCTTTCTTCATGATCTGCGAAGTTTTGCAGCACCTTGTCAAATATAATATTAACAATTGAAATATGTACGAACATAGCATGCTTTCATATATAGAGGTAATGATTCTTTTGATTAGCATTGCGGGTTAGAGTGATTTTCTTGATCTGCTCCTTGATATCATATGCTATTCCTTCATGTGCTTCTCATTGAGGTTGAATAGCAGTCTTTCTTTCCTCTATTTCATATTCCTTAAAATGTTCAAGTACTTCAAACTGTCCTTGAGGGGTATTCTCTTCCTTGTTAGTCTCTTCTACTTCCAAATTCTCATGTTTTCCATTTTGGTCGAGTGTCGAAGTGCTTTCTCTAATTATTTATTTATCTTCTCCACCGAGCTAATGTCCTTCCTCTTGGGTCTCATTCTCCATTTTTATGCTTTCATAATCTTCCTTACATTCCTTTTCTACCCATTCTCCTTCTTCAGCCTCTAGTACTGACATTTCCATGTATATACTTACATCATATTCCTCGTTGTCTATACATTCATTCATGGTTAGAACTTCCTCATTGACACACATATCCAATGTGGCCAATATTTCCATCTATCCATGGGGTTCGAATTCTTCATCTAGGAATACTTGTGGCATATAAGGTGGGTCTTCTATTGGTCTAGAGATTCGACAACTTGTTTGCCATATTTGTTGCCTTTATTCTTCTTGTTTGGTTGCTATACGCATCCCCAATTGGGTGTCTTTGTGCATCCCTGTTTGGTCTTCAGATCCCACACTATGGGTTGATAGGTCATCCTCCTCTCTATGTATTGTGTTCCATAGTAGTGGTGGAGCATCTTGATAAGCGTAAGTATGGAGGATTATCCTAGTGGTTGTACCTCTACGTTGCAGGTACACTGTATCTCCTTCCCAATCATGCACCACCTTTAGCTATCTCATGAAAGGTCTTCCTAATATCATCTCATAGTTAGTTTCCTTCTAAAATTGAGAAATGGCTAGAGTGTGCTCCAATTCTACTCCACATGTTATAAGGATGACATTCTCTAATAGTTATAGGGGTCTTTTCCTATGACCTTCAACCAATTGTAGCTTCATCCTAGAGGGTCGTAGGGTTGGTTTACCCCACCTCCCATATTTCTTTTGTCACTATCCCTACTTGAGATCCTATGTCTAAGATGGCATTTATTGTATATCCTCGGAACGTAATGGGTAGGCATGTGTTTCCTTCATTGCCCTCACTGAAATCCCCTACTTTGTCTACTAAGATTCTAACTATAGACACATCTTCATTGACTTCCATGTTTACTGACTCTGCTTCCTTTGCTTTTGTTTGCTTTGCCAATTTTGTCCATAATTGTGGTTTGGTTTTTAATAGCTCCTCTAGGGTTATGGAGCAGGGCATTCTCATTTCCTTCAATTTTCATGCTATATCTGATGTTTTGCTTGATGTATCCTTTCCTTTTCTTATCATGGTTGGGGCATGATAAAGTTTTGAGTTCCATTCATACTCTCCCATGTAGTAGGGTAGAGTGTTTATGCTTTCCACTTCTTCTCCATTTTGATTGCATTCCGATCATTCCTCATGGTTTATCTCTTGATTCATCATCCTTGGATTCTTGGAGGCATCTAGCTCTTCAAAACGTGGGTAAACTCCTTTGGTTCTCCTCCATCTTTCCTCTTGAACTCTAGCCCCCAGGTCCTCAGGAGAATTAGCTTCGACTTCCGGGATTAAAGAACTTCTATCATGATCCTATGTCTGTGATTCTTTAGTGTTCTTGATAACCCTTCTTGCTTCAGGTGGTTCATGAGCTATTATACCTTCTTGAAATTCCCTTGCTGGTATTCTTGTTACAGGGAGATTTTCTATAGGTTTTCTAATGTGTTTTGGGGAATCTCAACCAATTTTTTATAGATTTCTAGCCTTTCTTTATTTAAATCTCCTCTCGGATAACATACTTTGTGTTGTTTTGGACTTGTTCCTGACTTGATCCTAGATTGATATTCTTTTATCCACATGACTAGATGCTCAGGCACTAGATCAACTAGAATAGATCCTACTTGTTTTGGCTTTTCTTTCTCCTCCTCAATCAAATTCTTAGTAGTTGTAGGATTCTTAGGTTGAATTGGCTCTTCTCTACTCTTCCCTTCCACCTTCTGTATCCACTTGTTTACTAGTTTTTCTCATTGAGCCTTCCATCTTTGAGTTCTTTTGACTTTTAAATTTTCTTCAGACTCTTCTGAGTTCACGAGTATTTGAAGGGTCAGTGTTTCATGTTCATTAGTTTTGTGTGTAGTTGAATTTAGCTTTTCCTGTCTTTCATTATCTCTTGCTCTAGCTATCACCTTTAATGGCACCGTATACTCCTTGTCACTTCTAGTAGACTCTACCACTTCCACTACATTTATTTGAGTAGTTTGGGTTGTCTTATTAGGGTTTTTAGTGCAATCGCCAAACAAATGCTCCTTTCCATAATCACTACAATATCCTTCCCACACCTTAGGAGGTGGTTGATAAGGAAGTGTGCACTCCCTAATGAAATGGTCTCCTCCACAATGGTAACACGATCCTCTAGGGATTGGAGGTCTCATCATGGGTCTAGAGGATGCTTGGGCTCTAGGAGTTGTGTACATCAGAGTGGCATATTCGGGTCCATATGCATATTAGCTATCATAGTCCTCTTGTCCATATGGGTGTTGCTCATAGGATTGCTCATAGTTTGCCAAGTCAGCTCTATATGTGTAGTAATCTCCCCAACTTTGATCGTAGAATTGATTACCACTTTGAGGGTTTGTGAATGAAGTGATCGGCACTAAGGCTCTCTCAAGGTTCTCTTCAAGTTGGGCCAATTTCACAAGGACAACATTTTGTGGGTGAGGTGGCTATTGTCCCGACACTCGTGGTGGGTTGTATCCTGAGTATTCGTATGGACGTTAGATTGGAGATTGGTTCTAATATTGATGGTATCTAGGAACTTCTTATCCTTGGCCTCAGAGTGGGTATCCATATGGTCTAAATTGTAGAGGTTGAACAAGTTGGGGTTGCCTATTTTATGGATAGTTCGTAGTTCTATGATTAGTGTATTTTTCTTGATACTGTAGTACTCAGCTTGGGCTTGGGTTGGTCGTCTGTTAGAGACATATAGGGGTGATGAAGCACAAAATTCAGAAAATTGGATGGCTGCTATGCAATCTGAATATGATGCTATAATGAAGAATGGTACTTGGTCTTTATGCGACTTGCCTCCTGGCAAGAAGGCCATTGTCACTAAGTGGGTATACAAGCTGAAGCATAAAGCGGATGGTACTGTTGACAGGTATAAGGCTAGGCTTGTTGCAAAGGGTTATGCATAGGAAAGAGGTATTGATTTTGATGAGACCTTTGCACCTACATGCCGTATGACTACTGTTCGGAGCATCTGTGCACTTGCAACTCATCATGGTTGGAATGTACATCAGTTGGACATTAAAACAGCATTTCTGAATGGTGACTTGCATGAAGAAGTGTACTTTTTCAGCCCCATGGCTTTGTGTAGAAAGGGCATGAAAACTATGTGTGCAGGTTAAAGAAGGCATTATATGGTTTAAAGCAAGCACCACGTGCTTGGTATGAGAAGATACATGCCTATCTAGTTGCACATGGTTCTGAAAATAGTCCAACTAAAAGCACCTTATATGTTAAGCGTGCTACTAATGTGCTTCTGATCATTGATGTCTATGTTGATGACATGCTGCTCATTGGTCCTATTGAGAAGCAAATTGCTGATTTTAAGGCTGATTTGCATGCCTCATTTGAGATGTCTGATTTGGGGCTTTGCATCACTATTTGGGCATTCAGATCATGCAAGTTGATGGTGGAATGGCTATGTGTCAAACAAAATATATTGACACATTATTGCAGCATTTTGGCCTTGAAGACTGTAAGCCTATTGCCACTCCTATGGAGACACGTTTATGATTGAGTCTTCATGATGCTAGAGATGCATTTGATGCTGTTCTCTATCAGCAGGCTGTTGGATGCTTGATTTACTTATGCATTACTCGGCCAGATATTCAGTTTGTTATCTCACAGATGAGCATGTTTATGCATTGCCCAGGAGTCAAGCATTGGCAGGGAGTTAAGCACATCTTTCGCTATTTGAGTGGTACTCGGCTACTTGTTTTATCCCAAGGGGGGATCACTACCGCCAGATTTGCATGCTGTTTCTGACTCTGATTGGGCTGGTTGCTATGACACTCGTGTGTCCACTACTGGCTTTTGCTTCATGCTTGGTAGCTCATGTATATCTTGGTTGAGCAAGAAGCAACCTATTGTGGCCACTTCCAGTTGTGAGGCTGAGTATAGGGTAGCTTTCATAGCCACTGTTGAGTGTGTGTGGCTCAGATGCCTTATGGCTGATTTGGGTGTTGGTGAGACTTCTGCCACCACCATCTTCATTGACAGTCAGAGCGCATTGGTAGTTGTGAGGAACCTTGTGTTCCATGCTCGCACTAAGCACATTGAGGTGCATTATCACTATGTCAGTGAGAGGTTCTCTGGTGGGGAGATCAGCTTGGCATATGTGCCCATGCAGGAGAACACTGCAGACCTTTTCACGAAGGCTCTGCCTAGGGAGAAGTTTGAAGCTTTTCGCAAAGCTTTGGGCTTACTTCCTTTTGTGTAGTGATTTCCACATAGCTTGGCACTTCCTTATACATGAGTGCTAGCTCCTTGCTCACCGCATCACTCCTAGGGGGGATTTGTTGATATATTTAGGTAGTGATGTGTGCGAACACAGTAGGACCACCGGGGCACTTTTTTCCCTCTATAGGAGGTTTTTTCCCTTGGATTGTATATACACCTATTGCCCTCATGGGCTAATTATCTTTGTACATTCTTTAGTAATACATTCAGTATTGTGTGTGGTGCTCCAAGCTTCTTCTTCTTCCTTGTGTTGTTTGCGTGCTTCCCCAGACGTGTAACTCCAACTAATACTTAGGCCTTAATGATGCATGATACTTGTATGTTCCACAATACCTGGACTACCATGATACATGATACTTGATCCTCCACAATACACGATACTCCAAACTAAAGGATACACAATATTGAACTAAGCCACAATACATGATATATGATACTTCAACTTCTCATGATACACGATACACCAACCTCTGGTGATAGATGATACTTGGGGAAAGAAGGATACATGATACTAGAATCAAAATGATACACAATACCTAATTTGAATGATACATGATACAGAAGGGGTAACAATACACCATACTTGAATAATGACGATACAAGATACTCAAGGCCCATGATACATGATACTTGAATGATCGCGATACACGATACTCAAGGGCCACAATACACGATACTTGAATGATTGTTACCTCAAGATCCATGATACTCAGGTATCCTGATACTCGATTCGATGATTCAGGATACCTAGGTATTGCAATACACAGGGAGTATATGTATCAGTGATACACGATAGCTGCCAGGTATCATGACACATGAGAATTCAAGTATCGTGATACTTGAACTCGGCCCCTCATGATGCTTGGACTTTTCACTCACGAAGAAAAAAAAAATTATCAAGTACTTATTTGGATGTGTTCTCTGTGCACTCCTCTTCACCCCTATGTGCCTATGGAAATCAAACTCTCACTCAACCGCACGATACGTTCCCCACAATATTGATCTAGAGTCGTGTCACATTTTGGGTGAATCAAAATTTCTTATAGAGTAAGAATCTAATCAATATAACCTCCAAGGCAATCTATCCAAGCTCTTAGTCAATAGCGGGTTCATTTCGAATCTCTCGAAGAGGTGCATCCAATGGCCATGTCCAATTCTGAGAATCTTGCTTCAAGTTATGTGCAAAAAACAAAGCCACGGGACTCACCTAATCCTGCCACACAACTTCTCAAGCTTCACAAACACATTTCGCTCTTCAAAAAGCAACGAAATGGATAGACAAAACTTCCATGCACTCAATTCAAGCTATCAACACACATACAAGCT
>CM035413.1:159195805-159205805 GCA_020310875.1 Ceratopteris richardii
ATAGACACATACACACACATAAACACATACACACTCATAGATGCACACACATACACATAGACACACACACATACACACACATATACGCACACACATACACACATAGACACATACACACATAATGATGCATACACACACATACACATGCATACACACATACACACACACATACATGCACATACATACACACACACATGCATACATACACATACTTAATGCATACACACATACATATGTACACGTATATATATTGATTTCTAACCATTTTGTTTTATATGTTAGATATTATGGATCCCAGTAGAGAGAGAAAGGCGAAACTCACTCTCATAAAAAGTCTTATGAGAGCAAGAGTTCCGTCTGATACTCTAGGGGCCATAATGCGTGATTACTCAGAGATGTCTGATGAGGAGCTGGACTGTACGATCTAGATGCTTACCCAGCAATCAGACGAGGGCTCTTCTACGGCTCCACATAGGAAGAGATAGCTAGGAAGAGAGCTATTTGCTCATAGGTATGTTTTTTTTTCATAAACTTTTTTAATGATATTATAACACATATTTTTATTTATTTTTATCTATCTATTTTGAGGACACCTATGCCACCTCCAAATTGTGATAGCAGAGCAGAGTTTCCTATGAGGACATGCATAGGCACCTTAGGACTAGAGTGAAATATAGAGCTAGAGGGGAACATTGTGTTCATACGGAATGGATTGGAGTTCAAGAGAAGAATGTGGGCACTATGCGACTCTTACCTGCGCTTTGTCCACTTACCGTGGAAGTAAGTAAAAATTTTACATATAAATTGAAATAAATATCTTATGTTTTATTTACATTATGTTTTTTATTTTTGTAGTGAGCATGATGAGAGGGATAAAAAATACGTACTTAGTTCACTTGAGACAGAGTTTGGGACAGGATGGTCGCTTAAGTGGTGTCTAAAAGAGATGCGGACACTTATGGCTCATCGTCGCGATAATGCATGGTATGCACTGCTTTTATGTATATATATGTGGATATGAGTATGTGTGTTTATGCATGTATGTATGTATATGAGAGAGAGAGAGAGAAAAGAGTGAGACTAGAGGTATAAATACACGCATACACACACATATACATCATACATGCACATTTACACACATATACATATACATGCACATTTATACATACACACACATACATGCACATTTTTACACACACATACACATGCATGTAGTTACACACATATAATGAATACACATAGACACATACACATACTCACATACATGTACACATACTCACATACACATAAAAATGCATAATCATATGTGCACACACATAGACTCATATAATCATATTTACATGCATATATACATATACACATACACATGCATATACACACACACACAACACATGCATATGCACATATAGATACACATACATACACAACACATGCATACACATAAATAAATAAATAAATAAATAAATAAATGCTATTTTAAAAATCCTAAATTGAAAACACTAATTTCGATATTAGGGTTTTAAAACTCCTAATTTAAAAACTCTAATTCAACCTTTTAGCCATATGTTTGAAGTATATGTACACATTGCATCTATTCCGGCGTCCTACTAGAGAGATGTCTCTCCTCCCAACCTTATGCCTCTATACATAGCTACTTGAATCAACGAGGATCATAATATATATAAAGATATATACACATCATGTAGATAGGATAAATAAATATAAAATGGAGTAGATATATTATGCATCACACATATATGCCTAAATGCACACATAAATATATATATACATACTAACATATTTACGTGTACAAATTTACACATAGAAATATATACATATATACATGTACACATCACATATACATGCCTACATGCACACATAAACATATAAATACATGCATACATATTTACATGTACATATTTACACATAGTCACATATACATATATACATGTACAGAATTATAAACACTTGCATATATTACATGAATACATGAATATTTTACATAAATGCATATGAATATATACACATATGCATATTTAACACATGTATACATATATCACACACATGCAAACACATACATATACATGAAATACATATATATGCATATTAACATATGTATACATAAAATACACATGAATACACACACATATGCATACATACATGATAAAAATTTGCTCCTCAAAGATAAAACTATATATAAAATAATTAGGCATACCCCCGAGCTTCATGTTCTAACTTAGAAGAACATGATTTCATCTCTCTAGTAGGATTCAACGTTATTCAAGTTAATAAAAAAAATCTATTATCTGATATCCATTCAGAAGCTTCAAGTTATTGATCGATAACTAGAGTAGAATTTACTATCTAATCTGCTCATATGTTTTCATTATTGCCATCATTTTGGTAAGACATCAATATAGTCTCATCTTCATTATCCTTATTGATTTCATTTATTTCTTCTATTGTTAAATCTATGTTCTCATGAATCACATCATCTATTGATGGATTAATATCTATTTCTGGTAATTCCTCTTCCTCATCAGTAGAATCAGCATGTAGAGAATTATCTTCTTCATCAAAAAGATTAGTATCATTATCACGTATAATGATTCTAATTTCTATTTCAGATGTTGATGTATCAATATCTGATGCTGAATCATCAAGAGGACTTTCTTTGATCTCTCTAACAATAAACTGTTCAAACAATGACCTACCTCTAGGTTGCACATGAATGACTTGCCACCAAGGATGAGCATCTGGGTTTTTATAAAAAAATGCTTGTTCAATATGCCTAGGAAGAATATATGGTTCTTTAGTAGATCACATTACCTTGGAAGAATCAATTGCCCAAAACCCAGATAATTCCTTTCTTAATGTGGAATTACTACCTTTATACTCGGCTCGAAACCAGTCAACCTTCAAAATGACCTATCAAAATATATAACAACAAAAACCCATTATTAGGTGCTTAAAAAAATAACTAACTCTATCAAAGAGAATATAAACTTTTTTCTACCTGTTTGAATGTACGAAATGAAATTTCGTAGATACCAACAATAGTTCCTATGTAACCAAGTTCGCTATCTATAAGGTTCATGTCTTTTGAGCTAGCACGTGATAGTTGCTTGAAAGAAGCAACAATACTAGAATCCTCTGTTTTACATAAAGAATCAATGGCTTTGATTCTAATATGCTGTCCAAAAGCCCACATATTAGTGAACATTCGAGCCTGCAAAATAAATTTAAATAGTAAATAGAAACTAACATACATATATGAAAAAATAAAATATTATTTTCATAAAATTACCTTTCGTTCACAACCTATCAATAACTCTCTTTGCTCATCTGAGATTTCTTCATTATTTGCGTTGGCCTGTTGCAAACGACTATATAGCCAATCCGTGAAAGAAGATATATCTGTAATCTCATTATTATCGAGATTACGTCTAAATCTTTTGTTTTTTCGCCTTTTACTTCGGAGATTTTGAAGTTCCTCGTACTCGCTAAGGAATGCTTGCATGCATTCGCTATTATATGCTACAAAAGTAGAAACATCATTTTTTTCTTGAAATGTAAATAAGAATGGAACCCCCTTACCTGATAATACCTCATCTGTTATTTTTGAAGAAGACTCGTTGGTCCATGCACATGGAGCTTCTTCATGAACTCTTTCAAGGTACTCACTAATGTAATACATGCACTCTTCAAGCATCCAACCCTTTGCCATGGATCCTTCTGGTTTCTCTCTTTGTGGCACATAACCTTTTAATATTCCCATAAATCACTTGACCCAAAACATCCATCGAGTGTTGACAACACCTGCAATCTCTATTTCATCTACAAGATGGACTAATAAATGAACTTGAATATCAAAAAATGAAGTAGGAAGTTCTTTCTCCATCAAGCATAGTAGCTCTTTGCATTCAGGTTTTTATTGTGGGATTGAGTTTTTGTCAATCTCTTTGGATGTAATCCACCTATACATATCATAAAAACAATTATAAAGAAGTTAATTAAAAAATAAAAGATATCCAATATTCATACATATTAAATATAAAAGTATCATAATTACCTTATAAGTCATCCAAGATGATAGATCACATCTCGTACTCCTTTCGTTGTACATCCATCGATAACCAAAGGTAAAATATGTTTCAAAACGTTATGCCAGTCATGGGTCTTCCATAGTAAACATGTTTTGAAAAGATGCTCCATATCCTGTAGGAGTCTTAATCAATTGAATTCTATTGTTGATAGTTTGTATCTCTTTTGTTGTAAGTACCCAAGGAGCAGGTGCATTAGTCGTTTCTTGTCGATGTCTATAAAAAAGTGGCCATAACTTTGGTTTGGATTTTTGATCTTTCAAATCATTCCTTGATGCTGTGGTATCTTTTAGTGCAAGAGCATCGGTAATACCGGCGCCCATACCGAGGCCTCTATTGGGCGTACCGTTGCGTATACCATCGCCTGCTGGGTGTACCGACGCTTATTCCGATGACATTATTGGGAGTACGGTTGCGTATACTGACGACCATACCTACAAATTTTTTTTTGGGCAGAGTGTGTTGTCTTTTGCTACAGCAACATTACCATGATGTTGCTTAACAAAAGACAATACACTCTGCCCAAAAAAAACCGAGTACATGTGATGTGTACTCTAATGTCAACCGAAATATGATTTCATGAAACAGAGTATTATTGGACACAAAAAAAATAATCAGAATGAACCATGAACCATCTACAAAAGAAGTTATATATTTCAATAATGAAGCATGTACAAGAGTGTGGCAAACCACTATCATATATGATGCTTTTACAAAATGTGGCAAAGCAATGCATTGCCATATGAAAATAAAATACAAAATTTTGGTGTTCCACTCCCATACACATGCAAAGAACGTTCCATATCAACAGTCCTACAACAAAGAACATTAATGGAATGAGATAAATTCACATGAAAATTACAAACAAGTAAAAACTAAGTTTATAAATTAATTATCTCATCGCAAATGCTCCCATGAAACGACCGCACCGCGTCCCTCCAAGTCCACCAATAGTGCAATCAACCCATGACGATATCCGTAAGACTCCTCCGTTCATGTTGGAGAACGACCCATTGCCAGCTTCTGAAACAAACATACAAAAGATTAGAGGAACATACATGAGAAATTTAACACAAATAAATTCAATAAATGAATCGGTACTTACAAACTCATGATGCATCGTGTCATATCCACTGCTGCCCAAATGTGACGGTCCAACCGTATCTAAACGTATGGCTGCGACATCTCGCTGCTGGCAATATCGGTTAGGAGTTTGCTGCTGCTTGTCACGAATCACGTCCCACTCCTCAACATCTAACCATACAGGCTTTGGTAAGCCTGCTCTGAAAGCATCATGAGCCTCGGATCCTCGATGGGACATAAGCTCATGTGCGGTGTGCAGAATCCACTTTGAACTGACAAGAGACTGTCCATCGGTTGGTCGGAACTCCTGATAAATCGTCTATGTGATATGATTCTTCCGATCTTTATCCTACTCACTCCATTTCAGCATGATAGAGTGTACAAACTGGATGGAGCAAATCTATCGTATGCATGCATGCATTGCTTTGCCAGCCGCATCCATCACCGGAGCTCCATCTTGGATACTATACACCTTAGAGTCATCATGGTCATGAGCACCCCAAGGTCAACGTGGTGTTCCACATGGTGTATGGCGTGGCATACCTACATCTAAGGTACTCGTCCTAGGAGTAGAAGCAGGCGACACAACGTCCGTCGCACTGCCTCCACAACAGCCACCTCCTCCGCCTCCACACCTACCTGTAGATCCACTCCTAGAACCTATTGCTCCAGAGCGTGGCCTCGATCTATGAAACAGGCCAGAACCTATATCGCACTGAGGTGTCGAACGCACATGTCTACTAGTAGACCCAGTAGGAGATGGCTGAAAAGATGGTCATGGTGGAGTCACAAAGCTAGGAGACATACCTCCTATGGGAGTAGCACCACCCGCAGGAGTGACACCGGCAGGAGTGACACCGGTGGGAGTGACACAGGCGGGATTGGGGCCAACGAGAGTGAGGCCAGCAAGAGTAAGGCCGCCAGGAGTGAGGCCGGGAGGAGTGCTACCACGAGCGATCCAACACTTTGATGCAGCGACCATATACGCGGGAGGAACCTGAGAGATGAACTCCAAAAATTGCTCCTCTATCATGGAATGTTGAGTGACTGGAGGACTGTCTCAGTGCTCTATAATAAAAGAACTCAAATAATTAGAATGCGATAATAAAAGTAATATAGAGAATAAACAAAAAAAATAGTATGTACAAGTGTTTTTTTCAAAAGTCCTCTATTCTAGCATCCTCTTGAAGATCCGATGCACCGAGAATATCTATCTCTATATTGATGGCTTCTAAATTGCTTGCTATGCTGGTTTCTTCCCGATCATCGTCTATTGCTTCGTCTTCTTGAACAATGACCTCTTCTTCTGGAACAATGATCTCTTCCTCCTCGACTATCCAATGAATCTCTAAGTCCACTAGAGATGGACTTTCTTCTACTTCTATGTTCTCAAAAATTTCTCTACTACGTGGAGCGACTTGTAAAACAAATAGCCACTCTAGTTCTTTTGAATCTGGTATAAAAACAACTTGCTCACAATGTTTGGGAAGTACAAATGTATCCCTTTCATCGGTCCATAATCTTGTGGAGTCGACTTGAAGAAAATTGCTTTTATCCCATCTCATTGTTACGTTTCTTCGAGAGGTGACTACTTTGAACCATTTCACATAAAAAACAAAGTAATCAAACTTTCTGAAAGATAGTTTCAAGATGTCTTGAATCACACCACAATAATCTAGCTCGCCTTATAGAGCATTATCATCTCTTGCACTCGCTCTACTTTTTTGCAAAAAATTCACAATCACTCCACTATCAAAAGTAGACCTATTTTGACCGACTCGGGCCATTCGAAAGTGTCCTCCATGAGACCATAGTGCAGCGTACTTAATATACTCCCAATCACATCCTTTTGCGAGTTCTTCTTCTTCTTCATAATATCTTCACCCACTGCTTTTGCTTGTGAAACCGCTGTATCTAGCCATCTTCTTGTTGGAAAAGGTGGAAGAGTTGAAGACATTCTAGAAGAGGCAAAAATCGAGTGGAATGATTTCTTCAAAACTGAGCTCTTTCCTTTGCGTTAGTTTCCTTGGCAAGCTCATACCTTTCTAACCACTTTTGCATAGGCTCAGAGTTAACTATGCAAAACTTCATTGCCTTCTCTCTGAAAGCTGCATCCATTTTTCTTTGCAATCCTTTACCTTGTGGTTCGTCGCCTACGAGATGAACATCTTCATCATCGCTCCATAAGCGAGGCATTTCGGGATCCGACATACCTAGAAACTCAGTTATGAATACAAGAGATTCTTGTACAAGCCATCCCTCTGCCATGCTACCCTCTGGACATGCTCTCTATCAAACAAACCCTTTTAATGTCTTCATAAAGCGATCTAAGAAGAACATCCATCGACTATGGATAGTTCCTGTTGTTGCAACTTCATCTACCACATGAACCAGTAAATGAAGTTGAATAGTGAGAATACTTATGGGAGAGTATTTCTCTACCATACAAACAACCTTGATAAAATTGAGTTTTGCACTCTCTATGCTATCTCTATTTATCTCTTTAGAAGATATCCACTGTACTAAAGAACTAATTTTATAAATGGTTCCTCTTACATCCTCTAGAAGACAATCTTTTAGGGCTACAGGGAGCACAAACTGTAAAAACTTGTGCCAATCATGAGACTTGAGTCCTGCAAGATCGTCGTTTCGTGTGAAAGCAGTCTTTAGACACCTCATCCATCCAATAGGTGTTCGAACTCTGAAATTGTTTTCTTCACTTGTTGCTCTTCCATCCTGCGAAGCACCCAACGAGCTCTTGGTAACGATACTGTTCCGTTGGGCTTAGTAATTGCCCACAACTCTCTCATACGACCTCACTCTTCTAAGTCCTCCCTTTGTGATTTGCTTTCTTTCTTTCTGATCAAAGTTTTCCAAAGAATCTCCCCCACATTCTTAAAAATATGCATCGGGTCCACCAAATGATTGATCAACAATTCACTCCAATAAGGGAGTTCATGAAAAATGGAAAACCGTTTCATGCCAGCAACTAGATTTTCTGAATCCCACAGTTGTTTCCAATTGCTAGCTTTCATTTGGTGTTGTGTTTGTTGACCAATTTGTCCTTCATGTAAAACATGTCCATCAGGCAAATATCTATGATGTCCTTCATAGACAGTTTTACGTAGTGCTTTGGAATAGCGTGCTTCGAGTCTTGGTCCGCATAAAGGACAAGCATGGTAACCTGAAAGCGATAAACCAGAACATTCACCATAACCAGGCCAATCATGAATTGTCCACATAAGTATGCCTTGCACTTGCACGTCTTGTCTTCTTATAGGTTGAGACATGTCACGCACAGTAATCCCATCCCATAAAATGCGCAGTTCTTCCACAAGTGGTGCAAGATATACATCCATGTTTTTTACCTTATACTTACCTAGTACAATAAGAGCTAATAATAAATGACCTTTCTTTGTTGCCAACCATGGTGGGATATTATAATTGACCAAACATACAGGCCATGTGCTTCATGAAGAACTGCGTAATCCAAATGGATTCACTCCATCCATAGCTAGGCTTAGACATATGGACCAAGGTTCACTAGCAAACTCTGGCCACTTACTATCTATGTGCTTCCAAGCATCAGAGTCAGCAGGCACTCGCATTACATTATTTGTAGACCTACTCTTTGTATGCCATGACATTAACTCAGCTATATATTTGCATCTAAACATGTTCTTAATTCGTGGAATGATAGGAAAGTGGCGAAGAACCTTTGCGGGGATTGCTTTGCCTACAATGTCTTCTCTAAATCTATTTGCTACACACTTTGGACATACGTGGAGATGCTCATACTCATTCCGAAAGAGAATGCAATCATTCGGACAAGCATGAATTTTAGTATAATCCATTCCAATGGACTGTAAAAGATTTTTCGCATCTCCACGTGTTGGAGGCATGCCATTGCCCTCTGGCGAAAATTGATCCTTAAGAAGCCTGCAATAAGCAATTAAAACGATATTAGTAAATAAAGTTATTGTGATACAACAATGAAATACAATTTGTTCTCCACTTACTTGAACAATTCAGTGACACTAGTATCTGACCATCCAGAAATGGATTGCAGATTGAGCATCACGAGTGACGCACGTAGTACATATGTCTTTGCTCCATTGTAAAGTGGTAAACGATCTAGTCTTCGTATGTTTTCATATTCTTCATCGACTTCTGATCATGGAATTTCTGTTGTGTCCATGAAACTCTCGACACCTTCTCCACCATCATGATCCTCGTCCATGTCATAAAATTCTTGAAGCATCTCTTCCATATGTTCATTCTATGTAATATTATTAGTACTTGATTGTACGTCTAAGTCACTTTTTGCTCTCTTTTGTCCATGAGAGGTTATCGGAGCAATGTCCTTTGGGTCCATCTGCTCACCTGGGGGACCATGCGAATGATAGCATATGTTTTCCAATCGACTCCTATCAAAGGATCCATACTCTCTAACATGTGCAGTACAAATCCATCGTTTCCGATAAATTTGATACTTGCACTGTGTGCAAGGACATGCCATTCTCTCTTCAGGATCCAAAGAAGCCATCTGCTACAATATGGACATTTTAGAACATTTGTTTTTTTATTAAACCTAAAAATCATACTCTTAAAGACTTAAACCTGAAATACTAAACCTAAATACTTAAATACCTAAAAAAACTTAAAACCCCAATTTTAAAACCCTAATCTATATAAATATCCTATTTTATCTATATATTCAGATTTTTTCTTAGTTGATCGTATTTTATATATATATTTATTTATTTATTCATATTTTTTTCCTCTTAATTGAGTTATATGTATGCCTAAACCCT
>CM035413.1:159210805-159523305 GCA_020310875.1 Ceratopteris richardii
ACGACTTCAAAATCATATTCCATCAAGAGTAAAAACCAACGTATTAATCTACCGGTGTTGCATGGTTTGTTGACCAAGTACAGAAGAGCTTGATGGTTAGTAAAGAATTTAAACTTATTTGCCAATAAATAATGGTGAAACTTCTTCACTACATAAACCATTCCTAGTCCTTCTCTCTTAGTGGTGGTATAATTTCTTTCTACAGCATTCAACTGCAAGGTGGCATATGCGATGGGTAAATCTATGTTTCCCTCCCCCGTGGGTTGTGCCAACACACATCCTATGGCATGATTAGAGGCATCTATGTGTACATGAAAAGGTGTGTTCCAATCAGGCACTGCTAGAATAGGTGCAGAACACAATCACTATTTAAGCTCGCTAAAGGAACTCTTGCAATTCTTCTGTCCACTCAAAGTTGGCTAACAGGTTGTAGAGTGGTTTAGCAATGATTGCATACATATGTATGAATCGTTGGTAATATCCACAATGGCCCATAAATGCGTGCACTTCATTGATGTTCTTTGGCCTAGGTAATTCATTAATTACTCGTATCTTATCTTCATCAGTGGAGATTCCATTTTTAGGATTATGTGATCGAGTATCTTGCCTTGTTTGACCATAAAGACACACGTTTTTGGGTTTAAAGAGACTTGATATTCCCTAAACTTTTCAAAGATGTGTTCCACCTCAAGGATATGTTGTGGTCTGAGTTCTAAGTGAGCACAAAGGTCATCCACATACACTTTTAGGTTCTTTCTAAAAAAATCTTTGAGCACATGGCACATCAACCTTTGGAAGGTTGTAGGTGCGTTTGTTAGCCCAAAATGCATCATGCAAAACGTGAAGATACCCCACTCAGTGGCAAGTTCCATTTTGTGTTGGTCCTTGGGGGCAATGGCAACTTGGTTATAGCTTGAGAATCCATGAAGGAAGCTATACACTTCCTTGCGTGTAACTCTTTCCAACAAGTGGTTTGTAATGGGTAGAGGATAACTATACTTAATTGTGGCAGCATTGAGCTTCTTTGTTTATGCACACTCTCAACTTACTATTCTTCTTTGGCATGACTATGATGGGTGAAACCCATTCGGTGTGTTCTATTTCGTAAATGACTTGGGCTTCTCTAAGTCTATCTATTTCTTCTTCGATTTTTAATGCATAATTGTCATTCTATGTATAGGGCTTTTGCTTAGTGGGCCTTACCTCGGTGGTCATGGGTATGCTATGGGAACATTTTTCAGGTTCTACCTCTTTCAAATCTTTGTAAATCGAAGCAAACACATCCCTGTACCTCTTCAATAGAGAGATCAAATTTTCTTTCTTTTCGTCCATTAAATCATGTCCTATGTACTTGCATCCTTCTTCTCCTTCCTCGATTGCCACTATAACTTTTTTGGTGGTTTCCTTATTGTCAGAGGCGTCTCCTAAACTTTTGCTTCTTTTGGGCATTTGGATCATGATTTTTCGGTCTTCCACCGTGTATTTCCTAAAATTTTCTAGCAGTTCCATCAAGGGTTCTTCCTCTGAGTTTTCACACTCTTGTTCTTCTTCACCTTTTGATCTCATGGACTAGATCTTGAATTTTCTTGTTCCTTCCTAGGGGTGATGAGTTTTGGGGACATGGCCCCTACCCAACCTAGGAATTCCTTTTTTGATGAACATTCAGGTCTGATTGAATCTAGTTCCCATTCCACTTTGTTCACTTGCTTACTACAATCCGAGATTTCTTCTTTAAGATTATCTATTTCTGTTTCTTCTCTTACTAGGCTGACAATGAAGATGGATAAATCATAACCTTCCTCCTCACAATGGAGGGTCCATTGTTCTTCATTAATTGCAATATCCATAGTTGCTAAGATCTCTGTCTAGCCACGGGGTTTGAATTCCTCGTCTAGAAATACTATTGGGACATAGGCTGGATCCTCAATGGATCTCAAAGTATATCCTTCTCGTGATGCTCTTGCTGTAGCACACTCCTCCTCCTTGGCTGCGATTTTACACATCCATAAGTGTGTATCCTCATGCAACCACGATGGATCTGATGTTAAGGAATGGACTGATTCCTTCTCCCCTTCGTTTCCATGCACCGTATTCCATTGCAAAGGAGGTACATCCCTATGTGAATAGCTTGTGAGGTTCACTTTCGTGGTTACTCCTAGGTGTTGTAGGTACAAAGATTTGGTTCCCCAATCTTGTACAACTTGCAACTATCACATAAAAGGTCTACCTAAGAGCATCTCTTATGCTTGATTCTTTTCAAAATCATATATTGCAAAGGTGTGATCAAATTCCACTCCGGAAGTGGATAAGGTAATTCCTTCCAATAGTCCTAAGGCTCTTTCTATGCATCCATATGCCATCTGTAGCTTCATCCTAGTAGGTCTAAGGGCTGGATTTCCCCAACATTTCCACAATGAAGTGGTTTCGATAGCTACTCCTACACCTGTATATAGAATGGCTTTGGTAGTGTGACCCTTGTGCATAATGGGAAAATAAGCGTTACTTTCCTCTCCTTTACTTGCATCGCCCACTTTATCTAGATGTATCTTAAGCACCTTTCCTCGTGCACTTGGTCTAGAAGGGGTTGTGGCTATTTTCAAGAACTAGTTTGTTACATGTTTTCAAAGTTCAATTTTGAACTTCAACAATTCCTCTATAGTTAAATGACATTGCACTTTGGTGTTCCTAATAGCTTTGGTATTTCTAGAGAGAACTGATTTCTCTCCCCTTACTAAAATAGTGGGGGCTTTCACTTGAACTAAACAATCTTCCCAAGTACCCATAAAATGAGTTAAATCTTGCAAAGAGTTAGATTCGAAACTAGTGTCCTCACTTGGCCAATTCTCCACTTGATCTCCGTAGATAGATGGGATGTCTGCAGGGAACTATACTCGTGAGTCATCAATCTCGAGTATGGGAGGTCGAGATTCTTGTTCGTGTCTCCATCTTTCTTCTTGAATCTCTTTCAAGATGGCATGGGAATCCATACAACCCATGTGATGATTGTCAAAATCTGACCTAGCCCGTTCAATTAGAGTGGCCTTCAAGGGTTCCATTGGGCTAGTTTGTGTGCAGGACCTAACTTTTGCAAGGTTAGATACGACTTGCCCTAGTTTCTCTAAGAGTCCTTGAAAATGCTGCTCAAGCCTGGCCATGATTTCCCAATTGAGGTATTGTGATGCTTCAAACATTGCCTGGGATAATTCCACCATTTTCATGCATAGTTTGGTTCTATCAAATTCTAAGTTAGCTCGAGGGTAATTCTTGCTAGATTCTCCTACTTGGGGTCCTTCTTGTATTCTTGCTTGATAGGTTTTGAACATCATATCAAGGTTTTCTAGGGTGGGATTTGCTAGTATTGATCCTATTTTGGAGGTGATTATTCGTGGTTCAGCCTCCTGTGATGTCATTCTAAGATTTTAGTTCTGGTTTCCCTTAGGCTTTCCTTTAACTGATTGATTTTCTTTCCCCATTTCCTCTTTTGTCTCTCTCATGACCCTTTCCAAGTTCTAGTTTTCTTTCCTATTGATTCTCCTATTTCACTGCCTTCAGCTATTTTTCTTGGGTTTTTTTGTTGTGTTTGCCTATGCTTCGGCTCTAATGACTACATCTATGAGTATGTACTGAGGTATGGAACCTTCAAAATGTTGTACTATGCCTATCACATTGATGGGCATCACTTTCATAGGTGTTTGCAGGGTTCTTGGGGGAATCTCTTATGAAGTGATCTTTCCAAAGTTAGGGCAAAAGCCTTGAATATTGAAATACTCTGATTGTACTATAGTTACTGCATGTGGACAATCTCATATGAAGTGGTCTCCTTGGCACTTAACACATGCTCCTTTGGGTGTTTGTGGTCTTAGTTGTCTAGATTGCGGTCTTGGGTTGGGTTTGTGTACATGACCTTAGCATAATCTGGTTCCCAATTTTGCTCATACACATGGGTCTCATAGTAAGGGTCTACATATTCCAGTCACTCCATATAATACACTCGTGGGCTATCCACATGAGTGCAGTCAAAATTTGTTTGCATTAAGGTCATTTTCTATGATCAAAGGGGTCGTGGGTACCAAGGCCATGTTGGAGTTCTCCTCTGGTGTAGCATCCTTTACTGAAAATACATTAGCAGGGGGTGGAGGTTGTTGTCCTAAGATAGGTTGCAGTCTTGGTTGTGCTTGATATGGAGCCTGATACTAAGGGGGGCTCGATAATATTCTTGTGGCTAGTACTACCCTTGATATCTACTTGGCTCATATTGCTGAGGGTAGTCTTGTCTAACCACTTGTTTGTTATGTGGACAATCCTGAGCAGTGTGGTTTGTGTACCTTTGTGCTATAGTACAATACACTCCGTTAGAGTTCCCTATTGGTTGCATTGCATGCGGACACACATTTGCCATATGGTCACCTCCACATGTATAACACCTTCAAGGGGGGGGGGGGGGGGCTAACTTGATGCTTGTTTTACTAGACACTCCCAATCGTTTCGCCACTTGTTCTGCTAAGATCTCTATGGATTTGGAATGCATGGAAGAAGTTTGTGTGGTGCTATCCGAGTCTTTGCGAACCTTTGGAAGTTCTAGTTCATCTCCTAAGTTATCTTCTATGTCCACACAGATTCGTAAACATTGGTCCAAGGCTCTTGGCTCCTTCAAGAAGACATATGATCTCAACTTAGCACTCAGTAGGCCATATATGAACAAAGCTACTAATTGAGCTTGAGTGGTTAGTTATAAAGGGGGACATCTTTCTATGTACCATCTAAATCTTCGACGGGCCATGCTCACTATCTCCTAAGGGGTTTGTTTAAATGTGTGTATCAAAGAGGACGTGTTGTGTCTGATTCCACTCTTGGAAGAGTCCGTAATGAAGGAATTCATCATATGGTGGATGTCTCTAAATTGGTGTTGGTGCAGTGGTCGGAACCAATCCAATGCATCACCCTTTAGAGTGAGTCCAAAAGCATTAAACTCTGTAAACATGTCCTCCACTTGTTCAGCTTGAAGCACTTGCTTGAATTCTGCTACGTGCTCGTAGGGATCTTGCGATCTGTCAAAATAATTTTTCATAGCCTTCAGTAATTGAGTAGGCCTCAAGGTTCTAGGGTGATCTCTCAGTCTAGGTAGGGGAAATCCATCCCCACCCCTATGAGCCCTATGATCCCTGAGAGGATCTCTTTCAACCCTTCTGCTTTCAGTAGGGGCCCTCTCCCTTCCCGCATGATGGATAAAACTACTCTCTCCTCCTTACTTGTTCTTCTCTCTGTGTCCCTGAGATATGCCTTCACCCAAACTCTCCTTAGGTGCTTGTGATTTTGCTAGAGGACAAACAAATTCTCCTCTCCATGTATACGTGTGTCTTCATGTTCTGTGACCTTATACATTCGTTCTGAGGTGTCATCTAGGTACACTACCTCACCTGGAATCTGTGGGTCTTTTAATTCAAAAATCATGTTTGATCCTGCCGTAGTGGGTTGTTCTGGCCTATATCTCCAAAAAGCTTCATCAGTTTCCTTATTCAAGAACAATTCTATACTCCTATTGTCTTGGGGTATCCACTTAGGCATTATCACCCTTGTTAGAACATAGTTTCCTCTTGGTGTCTTGGGTTCCTCAATCTGTTTACCGTGTCCTTCCGCATCTAGGTCTGCATTCTCTACCATCTCTCCTAGGTCACTATTTGAGTTTGCCCTAATTGCAATGATATACATGGCTCCTTCCTTGTCGATGTAAACCTTGTCTTCAAACTTAATGGTTGGATGTTATAATCCCATAGGTCTATGAGGATTATGTTATTGAATTACTAACTTATGAAGGCCATCCTCATATACCAACACACACAATCTATTTGTACAAGTATACTCCAATTGAGTTTTGTAGGGTCCCTCCATCTTTTCTAGGTGGGCTACATTGAACCATACTCCTAGTCTACTCATGTTGAAAGACATATCTGAGTCACTGGTATCTGAGCTAACCTCGTATGGATAGTTGCTTAGCTACTGTGCCCATGATCGCATTGTCATTCTTATGAACTCACTTGGTACTTCAATCTTATGTGTGCTTTTACTTGAGAGTGTTGAAAAATATTCTTCTAAATCATATGATAGCTTAATCTTCATACAATCATCTTCAATCCATGATTTCTTCTCATCAAACACAACATCTAAAATTACTATAAAACCTTTGATCCTATGATCATATAATCTATAACCTTATTTATTAAGGTCTCAGCCTAAAAATACACACTTCTCTACCTTAGGGTCTAGTTTACCTTTGATTTGAGATGGTATATGTGCATATGCAATGCATAATAATATCTTGCAATGATCAAGTTTTGGTATCCTTCCATTTCAAGATTCATAGAGGATAATACCATCCAAATATTTTTAAGGTAATCTATTCATCAAATATGTGGCAATCGACACTACCTATACCCACAAATAATTGGGTGGGTAGTAATTTCTCTCTTGATTCCTCTATGTTGTAGGTAGGATCAAATTCCTAGGAGAAGTATCTCCCCATCCGACCTTAGTCTTTTTTTGGGGGGTTTACCTATTTGATTCTCCACAAGAGCTAAATACTTATTGAGACATGACGACACTCCATCCTTATGCTTCATATAGTATAGCGTATTCTATCTAATACAATCATCTATAAATGACACATAATACCTAGATCCTTAGATTGTTGTTTGTTTGATTGATCCCAAACATCTTTGTGGACAAGCTCTAGAAGGTCTCCATGTATGTATCCTTTCTTGGTGAATGGTTTCATGTGTGACGCACTTGTATATCATGTGTTGCTTTGCGATACTTGGTACTCTCAATCACACTTTGATCTCTACTAGTTTGTTTGAGGGCTCTTTCTCCAATGTGAGCTAACCAATTATGCTAAAACTCTAGCTTTAATAAATTTGGGTCCGATAATTGAAAAAAATATTCTTTATGTCTTGGAGCTCAAATGTGAACAATCTACCTATTTTGTATCCCTTTATATCGATTGTCAACATAGGCTGCATGCTTCTTGTATCCCTTTCCTATCTTCATGAACCCTTTATATGGATTGTCAACATAGGCTGCATGCTTCTTGAATCTCACCTACAAACCTTTCTCCACAATCTCACTTACAATTATTAGGTTTCTAATAATATTAGGCACATAGAGAAATCTGCTCCAAAGATTCATATTAAGCGGGTTTGTTTTGAAGCTCTTGTTGAGGAACATCTAATGCTTGTAGATTTGTCCAATTCTGACAATCTTGTTTCAAGTTATGGGAAAAAATAGAGTTGTGGGACTCACCTAATCATGCCACACAACTTCTCAAGCCTCACACACACATTACAGTCTTTAGAAAAGCAATCAAATGGATACACAACACTTCCATGCACTCAATTCAAGCTACCAACACACATACACGCTCACTATCGAGAAGATACCATAGAAAGAAGAGGCAAATTCGAAGTTCTTGTGCTCTCTATTCTCACAATGAACAAAAGTCTTTACAAAGAGTCACAAAATGACTTACATACATGTGCCATAAAATGGTCCTTTGACATAAGAGACTAGCACTATATTGAAATCTCTTTGGATTTAGAGGACTCCAATGCATTTACATGAGTGGAATATGTTACAAGATGGATATTTTAGAAACATATATGTCCAAATTCGGAAAAAATTTGGGGGCCTTCTTTTTCTTCACTTTTCTCTACTTCTGTACTTGTAGCTCTCTACAACATTCTCCCTCTGTTTGTCTCTGACATCCCTTGATAGGCTTTGCTTATTATCTATAGGTTTATGTTCATAGTGGGTCTAATCCTTTGTTGATAGCATCTTTGTATTTGACCACCACCAACTCCTATGGTCGAGGAAGCCTTCTGGGCTGTCACTGAAATTGTTACCTTATCTGAGCCTCATTCCCATGCTTGCATCTTCCCCTTGGTATTCCTTACATGCATACATGAGGGTTGTTGTATTATCATTGATGCTTGTGTATTTTTTCCATTACCATTAGAGGTCTTCACATTCCCTATTTTGCCAATAGTGAAAGTGCTTGAAAGCAAGAAGATAGTAGAAACTCATTGCTCTAAGCAATGAATGTTGGTTTAGCTAACTAGCATAGAACTTACCCTTTAAGGCTTGGACACTTTGGTTGACCTTATGATCTTTAATCCAGTGTAACAAAAGACCTGGAGTACTTTGTATCATCACTATGAACAAGATACTATATAAAAAAACTACTTGCACATGAAGCAACTATGAGAAGTTTCTATTTATTGATGGAATATGCCACATAAAATACTTAGTACTCATAGATTATTTACAATTGATCAAATCCCTCTTAATTCAAGATATAGTATAGGGTTAGGAAGCTATTATGAACCAAATTGCAATCAATTAACAAGGAATGCTCCAATTTTGATCTTAATATTTAGAGGGAGTCATCTCGACTCTTTAGGAAAGAACAATATCAAACCTTGAGAGAAAGAATGAGCTCTATCTCATAGTAGAAAAATCCAAATAAAAAATGCTTGCATACACTAAACGTAGTCGCTTATACCCTTGAAATGAATCCTTAATTTTGAGTAGTGGATTTGTGAGTAATGAGAATCAAGATTTGCAAGTTTGCTCATTGTAAAGAAGAAGTTGTAGGAAAGAGGTAGTAAGAAATAAGGTGATTCAAACTTGATTATATTCACTCCTATATCTGTAATATGAGTGTCAAGAGTGATTATAGACATTCATAAAAGTCTCCTTGTGATTTTCCATGAATCCCAACAATAAATTTCATCTCACAAACCGCATGGGAATGTGTTTTGTATTATATATTTTCCTTTCCTAGAATCTATGAAATGTAATATAAGATCACATTTAGTTTTTTATTCATTTACATGTTGGTGGGAGAATCCAAACACTTGACTCATGGCCTAAGGGATTGAATTACAATCTTAAAAAAATACTAATACTATTTTACAAAGAATAAATGTTCTAATACGTGAGTATACAAAGGAGTATATGAAACCATATTATTCTGCCACATGAGTAAGAAAACTTGAATGTCTTAATTATGCTTTGAAATCCAAGCATGTTGAAAGCTTGTTTGTTCTAACAAATTTCCCTCAAGCTTCATATAATTGACTCTTAAATATACAATGACTTCTATACCTGAAATAGCTTTGAATCTGCAAAGTTTTGGAACAAATGACACATCAATCTTTTTTCTATAAGAGTTTCTCTCTGATGAAGTGGTAATGAACCTATATATATTTGGTTCTTGTATGGTATATAGGATTAACTACAAGATGCATTGATATCATCTCCAAAGATATGAGGTTTTGAGCTAACAAGACCTACATCTACATACGATTCTCTTAACCATATAGCTTCTTGTGTGGATCTTGTCAATGCTCTATACTCAAATTCACTTGAGGATAGTGCTACTGTAGATTGTTTCTAAGAAATCCAAGAAACATGTTTTGATCCGATAAATTCTAGAAATCCTCATGTACTTCTATGATCATCCTTGGATTATTCCCAATCTGAATCTAAATATAGCTTGAGATTTAAATCAGATGTAGAAAAGTAGAATGTACTATCATTAATAATTCCTTTGAGAAACTTGAGAATCTTTTCACTACATCCATGTGTGGTTTTCTAGGAGAATGCATACATTGACTAAGTACCCCTACATTATAGGAAATATGTGCCCTTGTGTGTGTATCAAAAATCATACTACCCACAAGACTTAGATGTTCTTTCATATCTTCTATGTGTTCCCCTTCATATGCACTGAGTTTGTGGTTCATTTCCATAGGTGCACCTAAAGTTTTTATATTTTCCATTTTGAACTTTAAGAATCTTGAATATACCTCCTTTGAGTTAAATGCATCCCTTGATCTAGGTACATAACCTACATACCTAAGAAGAATTTAAGTTCATCATGATCACTGATCTTGAATTCCACCTGCGTGTGCTTTTTAATTCTTTCTATCTTAATCACATCACAACATATCACAATTATTTCATCTACAAATATGCATAAGTTAATAACTTCATCATGAATCTTGGTAATGAACAATAATGGATTTGCATTGCTTGATTTGAACCCGTGATCCTGCAAATAGGTTATGAACTTGTACTTCCAAGTTCTACGAGCTTGTTTTAGACTATATATGACTTTTGTAAGCTTGCAAACATAATTAGGATAGGATTTTCATACCTAGGGGGTTGTGACATATGTGCTTACTCACTAATCTATCCATTGGGTAAATCATTCTTCACATCAAGTTGAAGTAGGTTCCAATTCCTTCTAGCTACAATCCTTAACAAGCTTCTAATAGTTGCCATCTTGACCATAGATGAGAAGGTTTCTATATAATATATGTGCTATGTTTGAGCACATCCTTTAGCAACCAACCTTGCTTTATACTTGAAAATAGAGCCATCTAAATTCCTTTTCAGCTTCCACACTCATCTATAGCCTGTTACCTTCTTGTTCGTTTCTGTAGGAACCAACCCCCATATGTACACCTCCTTTAGATTTTATATTTCCTCTTTCATAACTTTCTCCCAATTAGGGTTACCTTTGGCTTCTTCATATGTAGAGGATTCTTTTGAATTTGAATCTTTGAACAAATATATGGTATCTTTAGTCACAAATGATGTATCATAACCATACCCTTCAGGTTGTCTTTTATCCCTCATTGATCATCTGGGAGCATGTTTGGAACATTCTCCACATTCCTGCATCTTGGCCTTCCCTCTTGCTTTCTAGAGTTTGTAGTCTCTTTCTTTCTCCTCTTTTTCTTCTTGTGAATCGCTTCTAGAGTCCTATGCTTGTGCATCATGCTTATCTAATGGGAGAAAATTTGTATTGAGGTCTTAGGGTAGTTTTAGCTTTTTCTTATCTTCATCATACCATGATCTATGTTCATCAAATGCAACATGCCTACTTGTTGTAAATTGCTTCACAGATAGTTTATAAAATCTATATCTCATTTGAGTTGAATCATAGCCAATGAACACTACCTTGGTTGCTCTTTCGTCCAATTTCCTCTAATTTGCGAAGGTACATGCACATATGCTAAAAACCCAAAGAATTTGCAATGACCTAAGTTGGACTTTCTACCATGCCAAGCTTCATAGTGAGTAATAACCTGAAGAGATTTAGATGGAAGTCCATTGATAATATATAATGTAGTACACATTGTTTTTTCCTAGAATTAGTGTGGCAACTTCTTTTCTTCAAGCATAGTTCGAGTTGTCCGAAGTAGAGTTTTTTTTTCTTATTTCAACAACACCGTTTGGTTGAGGAGAATATATAGTGGTGAGTTCTCGTTTGATTTGCAAGTATTCATCAAATTCCTTGGAAAAATATTCTCCCTCCTCCATCAAATCTAAAATTTTTCAATGATCTTTGAATGTCAATCTCCACATATGCTAGCTATTTCTTTAAGCAATCAAAGACTTTACTTTTATTAATTTTTATAAAATGTCAATCTCCACATATGTTCATCAACAAAAGACACATAATACCTTGAACCTGCAAGTGATGGTTCTTGACCTGGTCCCCACACATATGTTTGTACTAGTTCCAAGATGTTGTGGATGTACCCTTTGTTGTGGTAGGGTTTTCTTTGTGACATCCCAATCTGGCAAGCATCACATTTATTGATCATATATTGCTTCGAGATATTTTGCAGCCCAATAACACTTTGATCTTTGCATATATCTTTTATTGTTCTCTCATTAACATCATCAAGCCTCTTATGCTGCACTTCTAAATCATTTAGGGTTTGTGACCCAAAGTTGTATGGAGCTACATGTCTAGTTTCTCCCACTTTAAATATGAAGAGTCTACCATGTTTCTCACCTCAAACTATTTTCTTTTCCTTAGCATGGATCCTCCACATAAGCTCCACGTTGGGTGAACCTAACCTACATGCCATTTTCTATAATTTGGCTTACACATTAGGTTTTTGGTAATAGTAGGGTTATAGAGAAACTTACTCAGAATGTTTTTTTTGCCATTGGAAGCCTTGACAATATATCCTTTCCACATTGTGCTTATTATCATCTCCTTTTTTTACCTTATGGTTATGCCTATGTTCTCCAAGTCTGGTAGAAGAGCAATATTGCATGCAACATGGTTTGAAAAACAAACGACGATATAGAATAAATGCTTATCATCTTTACCTTCTTTGTGGCTCAAGTTCATTATAAGTAATAAGTCTTCATGTGATTGATCTTCTGAATAACTTTTGTAATCTCTTCTATTATTTTCCCTATTGTTGTTTTTGTAGTTTTTCCCACCTCTACCTCTTGTATTGCAAAAATCACTTCTTCCTCCTCCTTTCTATGTTCTTCCATTGAATCAACAATTTTGAGCGGTGTGGTTTGACTTGTTATAGATGGCACAAGAATTAACTTCTTTTCCCTTAGCCTTCTCGTGCTTCGGTCCTTTCTTCTTTCCTTTCCATTTGGTTTTTCCTACATTATTAGCTTGGGAAACATCATCATCACCATCCTCCTTCTTTCCTTTATTCTTGGTTTCCTTCTTATTTGTATAGAGAAGATTTCTAGAGTTACCTTCAAACATTTTACCTTCCTTCATGTTGTTGTTGGAGTCTTAATTGAAGAGTTTCCCAAGAAATATGTTGAAGTCAGGTGTCTACACATCCATGATGAGATCATAAGTAGTTGTGAATGAATGCCATTGCCAACAATCCTAATACAATTTAGGATATGCCTCATAATGGCTTCATCTTCAATTAGTTATCAATTGATGCTAATTGACCAATAGCCTCCTTTACTTAGGTAACACAATTTTTTATTTTGTGCTTGGTTTTTTCCTTCATTTGAATGATTTCATTCTAGAAGCGATTCTTCCTACCTCTGGTGTTAGTAGAGAATAATATCTCAAGTGCATCCCATGTTTCTTGTGTTTTCATAAAGGTTCCAATAAGAGATAGAGTTTAGAATGTAAGACCTGGCTTGGGCATATTTTCGACACCATAATGGCAACGCTTTTGTTTCTTCTTTTGTAGGTCCTCCCTTGGATTCGGGTATAAGCATAAATTCTTCATCCTTTACTACCCCATAGAGGTTTCTACCTTGAAAGTAGGCTTCCATTTTGATTTTCAAAGTAGGATAGTTATTCTTATCAAGTATCGTGATCATGGAATTAAATCCATCACCCATTTTGATTGAAGAGAGATTCGATACCACTGAAAGTGCTTGAAAGGAAGAAGACATTAGAAATATGTTGCTCTGAAAAATGAATTTTGGTTGAGCTAACCAACATAGAAACTTCCCTTTAAGGCATGAAAACTTTTTTTGACCTTATGGTCTTGAATTTAGTACAACAAAACACCTCAGGTACTTTGTATCATCACTATGAATAAGATAATGTAAAATAGACTACTTGCACATGAAGCAACTATGAGAAGTTTCTATTTATGGATGGAAGACGCTACTTAAAAAAATTAGTAATCATAGCTTGTTCAAAATTGATCACATTCCTCTTAAAAGAATATATCTTATAGGGCTAGGAAGCGATTATGTACCAGACTACAAATAATTAACATGGCATGCTCCGATTTTGAGAACTCACACATGTTCATCATCACTTTTTAGGAAAGAATAGTAATAGACCCAAAGAGAAAGAACAGCTATATCTCAAAATAGAATAATGCACATAAAAATTCTTTCCTACCATGAAATTTAGACATATGCCTTTAAAATGAATACTTAATAAAATATGTAGAGAAGAGGCAATAAGCAAGAAGGTGATTCAAAATTGATTTTTTTCACTCCACTATCTACATTAAAAGTGCTTAGAGTGATTATATACACTCATACTAGTCTTCTTGTGGTGTTCGACGAATCCTGACAATCAATTTCATCTCACAAACCTTGTGGGGGTGAGTTTGGTGTGACGTAATATCTGTTCTTACAATCTAGGAAATGTAATAGAAGTTCACATATAATTTGTGATTGATTTGCATGTTGGTGGGAGAATCAAACCACTTGATTTATGTTCTAAGGGATTCAATTAGAGCCTTAATACTAGGTACATAGAAAACTCTACTCAACATATGCATGTCACTGGAAGTCTTTACATTTCAATCTTCTATATATGATGTCATCGAATGTTTGGACCTCATGCTTATTGTTTGGATCTTCCAAGTCTAAAATCAATGCTACATTTGCTAATACATGATTTGAGCATCGAGATTCAGTATAAAACACATGCTCATGTGATTTACCTAATTTCTTTGTCATTTTCATGAGCAAGAGTGAATCCTCTTGGAAAAGATCATCATTGTGGTTTTTGTAGTCTCTTCTTCCTCTATATCCTCTATGGTAGTTATTGTCATTGTTTTTGTTAGTTATATCCATATGAGTTGTTGTATCTTCCTCTAGCAGATCCATATCCACCTTTGTTGTATCCTCTTCCTCACTAGTTCCCTGGGTTCTTGAAACAATGCTCTCTAATGTGATTTGTTAATCCACATATGGAACAAGTTGAGGAGCTTTGATATCTCCCCTTTCCTTGACTATGATCTCTACCTCTCCCTCTTAAGCTTCTACGTCTACTTGCAAAGTTAGCTTGGGAGGTAATTCCTTCATCATCAAACTTTTAACCTTTTCTTTTGGTATCTTTAGTTTCATTTTTATTTGTATAAAGGGGAGAAGATTTATTGCCTTTTTTATTCTAACCATTTTTCATAAGCTTCGCCTCATGAGTGAAGATTTGTCTCATGAGTGTGTTGAAGTGTAGCATCTACATATCCATGTAAAAGTCCATGTTCGTGGTGAATGCTTCCCACTTGTCATTAGTCTTGATTCTATTCATGAATATAATCCCAATGCTTTCTAATTGATTTTCAATGTCCTTGATCTTGGACTTTGATTGGGTTGCTTCTTGACTTATGTGAACTCCATCCATATTTGGTTCTTCCTAGACTTGGTGCTTGAAGAGAAAAATGTTTCCAAATCCTTCCAAGTCTCTTCTCATGTCTTAAAAAATCCTAATATGCGGAAGTAAGAAATAAGTGATACAGTTTATAATTTATGACCTTGCAAAAGCATCATTTGCACACCATGTGTATAACATTTCCTTCTCCTCTTGAGTTGGTTGTCCTTTTGTTTTGAATATAGGCATGAGCTCATCTCCAAAGATGTATACATAAATATTTTTCCCTCTCAAGTGATCCTACATCCTTAGAGACCATGCTCAGTGGTTGCTTCAATGGTCACTTGAAAAAGGGAATGCATCACCCGTAATATCAAGACTTTGATTATGTTATGATACCACTATGATGGGTGATGTTAGTTTGTAGAGATGAAAGGGTGTTGGAAAAAACCTAGTTCAAACTAGCCTATGTTTCACTTGAAATCTCTAATAGACTTCTTAAGATTAAATATATGCAGTAATATCCATATGGTACTTTTGAACATGAATCTCAAATGTTTATGACGAAACAAGTTAGTTTTGAACGGTGCACATGTAGAGAGAACCTTCTATTTATGGAATAAGGCACTCAAACAAACATTCATAGCTCGTAGGCTACTACAAGTTGACCCAAATACTTTTGCACAACTTTAAATTTAGTGATGCGTTAGCTAACACAAGAAATTTCCTTATTTTTTATAGTGACTATACTGTGAGAAATAAGTATAAGATTCAAGGGGTGATCTTGACACTTCAAAAAGATGATGATGCACAAACACATTCATAGAGATTTGCTCATGTCCTACTACACACAACTCCAATGAAAACAAAACCTTGTAGAGACACTTAAAACATTATTATATTCATACTCCAATTGATAAACAAGACAATGAGACCATATACACACTTCAATGACTCAGAGAAGCTTACAGACTCGGATAAGTGTACTGCAACAATGGATAATGAGTAAAGTAGATCATCAAACTTGAAGTATATGTTTTGATATATGAAGTGTAGTACATGGAGCTGTTGGAGGACTCCAAGAGGTTTGAGGAAAGTACAATGTACACTCCAATGTGTGTGATTTGACTGATGATATCCGATATCCTGCGACCAAGTAGTCAACATATATGTACACTTTTCAGAGATGCTTGTTTGATAGATACCAATCTCTAATATGGTATAAGATAAAACAGCACTCACGAAAGCATTTGAAGAATCAAATCAAAGGAGGATGAGATCCTATAACCCTTGACGTCAATTGAAGCTACTCCTAAGGGAAGGAAGAGGGATATACATCAAAGGGGAGCAATGCTAAACTAAAGAGAAGACGAGAAAGAATCAATATGATAAATTAAAGAGAAGACGAGAAAGAATCAATCTCATGATAAAGCTACTCAAAAGGTAAGAATCTCCTCGTTTACCTTGTAAAAGACTTCAAGGAGTATGACCGAGAGCACAAATCTCATAGGAAGGACATGGAATAATCCAATGCCAAAGTATCTAGTTCCTTCCACAACTGAGTTGCTAAATAGTCTCCAGCTCCTCTGTTCTCTCTCTTTCTTTTTATGTACCTTCTGTGCTCTATTTTTCCCAAAGAGTTTCCCATCGTTTATTTTTAATCTTAAACCTTCGATGTCGAAGAAAAAAGGAAGAAAAAGAAACAGGTGCTTTCTCTCGTGCTGGTCGGGTTTTGTCTCTTGCTAGCTGAGATGGCCTACTAACAGAGCTGTCATAGTGTTTGCACTTCGTAAATTTATGGAGGTCCTCTTCCGTCTTCATGCCCACTTGAACTGCACCTTAACATGCGTCGCCATCCTTTGTGGCAGAACGCGACTTCCACATTGGAGCTAGTCTTCTTCTTCCTCAGCTGCGCTGGCCTACTAACAAAGCTCGAGTTTTACATTTAAGGTGCACCGCGCAGTAGGAGAAGGCGCTCCCCATCCATGGGCTTGACATGTGGTGACGATTTTGCGGGAGAAAGACGCCGACAGCAGACCAAGCAGCCAAAACAACACACCGTGCTTCTTTCTCATACTTAAAAACTGAACCGTGCAGAGAGGTTGTCATTACTAGTGAAGACAAACCTCCAAATGTGTGTGTGTGTGTGTGTACAATTACACACTTGGATGACCGTGTTCTCTGCATAATACAAATCAGGTAGCTTCAACAAATGCACATCTCCATTGTTATCAATTATCGATCGAAAATCAGTGTTTTGGCATGTCTTGTTCATAAATTCCAGACTTCTTTTTGCAATTGAAGTATTTCCTACCCATATAGAGTATTTGGGCTTTCATTGCCTTCTACAAATTATATGTCCCTCGTCGTTGTATTATCTGGGTCCCTTTCATTGATCATCGAGGAAAACTTATGCACCTTTCTTGCATTAAGCTGAGAGCCAATTGAAGATATTGAATATGTTTTTTAGAGATTAAGCACTATCTTATTTTGTGTTTCAGCATGTGCATCTAATGGATTATCTGGTTTTCAATTGTATTACTTATGATGCCTTGATGGATTTTTGTGGGAATTCTGCCCACATGCAATCAGGGACGGTCTTCTGGTCATATCCCTTTGGGATGCATCCTTGGTTAGGAAATAGTGACTTGATGGGTAAGAGGAGGATCATGTTGTACTCCCTAAATGTCACATTGTCGGGGAAACAAAATGTTATTTGCTATCCAAAAGTTGTTATATGCTGCAAGATTTCGAGCGTATTGTATAAGCTCATCAATTTTGAATGAAAAGTACATCTTGAAGATGCATTTATTGTACATATATGCATATATGTGTAATCTCCTTTGTCACTATATGATTGTCAAAATTCTGTTCTTGTGACAACTAACTCTGACATCGTCAAAAACCTTCTATCAGATACCTTTTTTCAGAAGGCCATGTACATCACCTACTTTACTTTAATGCCCAAGGCATTGGGCCTTATGTATATATATGTGTTTTTTCAATGAAATTTAAAGGGCACACTTCTTGCTCATCTGCACGCATACTTCTCTCTCTGTCCGTGTCACCATAGCTTGTAGGATAATGAGCATGAACTCTATCGATGTTTATAGTGCAAGCGTGATGAGTCCTTTGTAGCTGCCCATCTAGTGATGCGCATAGTCATGAATATGAGAGTTGGAAAGAAAGTGGCATTCTCGCACAGTGATACAGAAGCTCAGTGATCACCCCCATAGCTCCAAGACTAGGTGCAGGCTCCAGCTTACAACAGCATCCTCATCTCTCTGGTCAAAAGAGGAATCCAGATTTATGGTGCCGCATGTGCCGAGGGTACGCTAGCAGTTGCTTGCTGTAGAGGTGCAATTGCTATGAGGAATAGTTGACGTAGAGATGTAGTCAGTGGTCATGGTTCACACGGATAGTATCCAAGTAGTTGATAGATAGCGTTGACTCATTAGGAGGTTTTTTGCTGTAGCACACCGAATGGAATCTGCATGACATAACATTGCATTCGAGGCTTAGCTTCAACCTATGGGGTTCAACTCTTCTTTACTCCTAGCAAAAACATCGATTGCAACTCGCTTTGATAATGGCTCGCTTCCGTCTCGTTGCTTTCATCATATAGTAATGTTCTATTGTGGTCGTCGCATGATTACATTGACATTCAACGGTGATAGTCTAAACCTCGAATCACTCAATGGTGATAGTCTAAACCTCTTCGAAGGGAAGTGAGTAACAAGTTCATATGTTTTTTTTAATGAAAGCTTGTATAGCTCTGTAATGAATCCTAGGCATCTAGGTTTGAGGTAGTTCCTTCATATTACTTAAAAGAACGGGATTAGACATCGTTGATTAATATTTATCAGTAAGACCTTCTGTGTCGATAAGTTTGCTGGTACAAATTTTCGCACATGGAAAATGAAAATGAAAGGCTTTCTAATACACAAAGTTGTATGGGGCTTCATCAATAAGGATCCCCCTACCAAACAGGAATTAGAAGAGCTTACTCAGGTAGCCAAGACACAATGTTAACTTTATGAAGAGAAAGCCTGCAGAATCATCATCACCACACTTGATGACACATATATACACTAAGTGGACCGAGCATAAAATGCATATAAAGCTTGGCAAACATTGGAAAACATCTTCATTGCTCATGCAAAGCACAACCAAATGACCTTGAAAATGCAATTGTATCGGCTTTCCCTTAATCCTAATGAGGATGTAGCTTGCCTAGTAAATAAGATGAAAAGTATAGTGACCCAATTCCATTCTCTTGAGTGTCTAGTTCCTAAAAAGGAAAAAATAGCAATACTTTTGAAGGCCCTCCCCAACTCCTTTGTAAACATTGTTATTGTCTTGGAAGAGAAGGATCCTATTCCAACCATAGAGGATCTCATAAACTCCTTGTGACAAGAAGAGAAAAGGATCAAAGAACCAGATTGTCCTAGGGATACACTTCTAGCTACATCCAAAATGTGCAACATATGTGGATGGACTAATCATATTGCCAAAGATTGTTTAAGCAAAAAGAAAATGCACCGTTTTTGTGGCAAGACATGACATCTACCAAACAACAACTTTAGAAGACCAAAGGAGTTCACAAAGAGGACCAAACATCTCGAGAAAACTTTCGATTCATGAATGAAAATAGGAAGAATGTTCTAGGTACCTAATATGGTAACCTTATTGTAAGGCCCAATGTGGCATGTGCAATGTGGTATTCAAACTTGTTTTCCTATGCTAGGAAAAAGGGGTGGAAGTGTTATCTCCTTTGTCACCATATGACTCTCAAAATTTTGTTCTTATCAGATAATTCACTCTACCATCATCAGAAACCTTTTACTAGATACCTTTTTTCAAAAGGCCATGTGCATCGCCTACTTTCCTTTAATGCCCAAGGCATTGGGCCTTATGTGTATATATGTGTATTTTCAATGAAATTTAAAGGGCACACTTCTTGCTTATCTGCACACATACTTCTCTCTCTATCCCAAACACCATAGCTTGTCGATGCTTTATTTCCTTCAATATGTATGTAGGGCTTTATTCTTGTTCAAATTTGATAAACCAACTGTATACAAGAAAGTTGTATAAAGTAGTCTTCTAGATCTAGCAAGACTTGGAAGTTCTTTGTTTTGAAGCATCTTGCTTCATATATGCCAACCCCATAGGCTTGAATCTGTTGTTTCATTTATTTGACTTTGAACAACTATGTTTCAATGTGCGATCAATGATCCCAATTAGAGGAGCTATAATGGAAGAAAGTGCTCTTGTGAAGGTATTTTTAACATGTTGCATTGTGCAAGTGGTCTACCCTCTCTCCCTTCTACATCAACCTCACATTTCACTTTATCACATATGCCATCAGCAATTTTTGCTAATAATCATCGTGAAAGTGCTACTCCGAGCCTACCTTTTGAAGATTTTCTCCATGCTAATGGATGTGTCACGAGGAAAAGATAAGGAAGAGAGATCACACATGCACACACTCTCACAATTGAAGAGAAAAACACACATAGATTAAGGCAAGGAAGAATGATATTCTTCTTCTATTACATAAAAGGAATCTACAAGAACGACTTAAAACAATAGCAGAACAAGTGCAATGTATAAAGAATAATGCATAAGGAAAATCCTAATGTCTACAAATCAGTGAGCTAGCAAGAAAACAAATGTGTCATTACTCTCGGTAGATAAATCTAATAAAGCTCAATGAAATATCCTTGGCATATATCAGTGTGACCACTATACATGTTAGAGAAATGAAAAAGTGATACGTGTCATCCTGGATCATCACATGTTGAGCTTGATATGCTCAAAATCATGTCTTGTAATCCAAGCATCTTTTGAAACTTCTTCAACTTCTTAGCTTCAACTCCTTTAGTAAAAGTATGAACAACGTGCTCATGTACCCTCACATAAACAAGATCAATATCACCTGCTAAGGCATTTTCCCTAATGAAATGATAATGCACCTTGATATGCTTTGCTCTAGCATGAAAAATAGGGTTTCATGCTAACTTAATGTTGTTAAGACTATCACAATAGATTGTGATAGGCTTTTCATGCACTTCCATACCTGAATCTACAAGTTGCATCTCTAACAAGGATGCTTCACATGCTACCATTGCAGCACCTCTATACTCAACCTCTGTACTTGATAAAGCAACAGTGGGTTGCGTCTTACTGCTTCATGTAATAGTTGCACGCCCAAGTAAGAATCGAAAGCCACTAGTAGATCATCTATCTAGAATGCCACCAGTCCAATCTGCATCAGTGTATCCATGAACCTACAAATCTACACCAGCTTCATAAAACAATGCATAATCCAAAGTAGCACTCACATAACATAGAGTGCACCTCAGATCATCTAAATGGAGCTTCTTGGGAACCTGCATAAATTGACTTTCAAGTCCAATAGCCTTTTTCAACCTGCAAACATATTCTGGATGCTTTGAATCCTCATATCCTTCTGGCTGGTCCATGTATACTTCTTCCTTTAACTCACCATGTGAGAAAGCATTCTTCACATCCATCTGATGCAAAGTTCATCCTTTTGTTATAGCTAATCCAACAAGTTCTCTAACAGAAGACATTTTAGCTCTAAAGCTGAATTTTTCTTCATACTCAATGCCATGTGCCTATGCATATCATTTTGCTACTAATGGTGCTTTCTACCTACTTATGCTACCATCAGCAGCGTGCTTTACCTTCTAAACCCATTTGCATCCTATGGGTTTCTGTACTTGCGGCACTGGAACCAGCTTCCATGTTTCGTTCCCATAAAGTGTAGCCATCTCATCATTCATAGCTTTCTCCTAATCTGTATTTTCCAATGCACCTTCAAAACAAGAAGGTTCAATATCTTGCATTACCTTGGTCATGTAGGCACAATGATGAGCCATGTAACTTTCATACATCACTCATTGCACTGAATTTTTCATCCTCCTAGATCTTCTTGGTCTTGGCTCACTTATCCTTGTATCATTTGCATGTGCCTTTCTTACTCTTGGTGGCCTCACCGAGGGCAATCCATGTTTCTCATCAAGAATCTTTTATGAACCGCTTGAATCTCCATCAATGTCTTCAAAACCTGCAAATGTTTTACTAACAGTAGAAAGCTTTCCTTTACCTTTCTTGGATGTATTTGATGAATTTGCTGGATTGAAATTTCCACGCAATCCTCCACTCCATGGATTTGAGTTGGAACTATTGTTTGGTGATGCTTTTGGTCCTCTCAAAATTTGAGATTTTGCGCTCAACTTTCAGCATTTTCGTTGTCATTTGGTTCAAGATTAAGTCCATCTTTGGCATCTGCATAGGAGCTTGATATTTCATCAAAACCCACATCTTTGCTTGCCTTAACCTATAACATTTATATCCCTTTTGCTCAAGAAAGTACCCAGTGAAGATATTTTTTTCTACTTTTGGATCAAGCTTCGTCCTCAACTCATCTCGAACATGTACATATACAATACAGCCAAATACTCTCATATGTGATAATTTCGGCTTTTCACCTATGAACTTCTCTTCAGGTTTAACTTGATGTACAACAGTAGTCAGAGTTCTATTCATGATGTATACAACAATGTGCAAACAATGTCTACCCAACAACAATGATGCATATTCTTCTCAACCATCAAGGCTCTTGTTATTTTTGCAATATTTTATTTTTGCATTCAACAATGCTATTTTGTTGTTGTGTGTACCTACATGAAAACTGACACCGAATTCCATGACTTTTAACAAATTTGTTGAACTCATTTGATATGTAGTCACCTCCTCCATCATACCTTAATGTCTGAATATACTTTCCTATCTACGTTTCCACCATAGCCTTAAAATTCTGGAAGTGAGTGAACACCTAGCTCTTCTTTTTCATGAAATATACCCATAGTTTCTATGTATGGTCATCAATGAAAGTAACATGAAACCTAGAACCACCTATAGATGTGGTCTTTGCAAGACCCCAAATATCTCTATGGACTATTTCTAGCACATTCTCACTAACATGCTTTTCATGCGGAAATAATTCTCTTGATTGTTTACCAAATTGACATTATGCACATACCTTTTGCATCTTAGTAACCTTGAAATTTGGTAGTCCATTGACAATCTTCATTGACTTCATCAATTTGAGCCTCTGCAAATTAAAATTTCTTTGTACATGAATCATTTGGAATAACTCCATAGCAAGAAAATGAGTTACCTACTTGCACTGATACCAACACATCTTCTTCCTCATATAAATCCAATTATGGATTCTCCATCATATCTTTTTGTTGGAGTTAGACGTCTGCGGAAGCATGCGAACGGCACAAGGAAGAAGGCTTGGAGCACAACACACAATATTGAATGAATTACAACTAGAATGTACAAAGATAAGCAGCCCATTAGGGCAATAGGTGTATATACATCCGCGGGACAAAACCTCCTAAAGAGGGAAAAAAGTGCCATGAAAGTCCTAGTGTGTTCACACAAATCACTACCTAAATATATCAACAAATCCCCCCTTGAAGTGATGAGGTGAGCAAGGAGCTAGTACTCATGTATAAGGAAGTGCCAAGCTATGTGGAAATCACTCCACAAAAGGAAGTAAGCCCAAAGCTTTGTGGAAATCTTCAAACTTCTCCCTAGACATAGCCTTCGTGAAAAGGTCTGCATTGTTCTCCCGTGTGGGCACATATGCCAACCTGATCTCCCCAGCAGAGAACCTCTCCCTGACATAATGATAATGCACCTCAATGTGCTTAGTGAGAGCATGGAACACAAGGTTCCTCGCAATTGCCAATGCGCTCTGATTGTCAGTGAAGATGGTGGTGGCAGAAGACTAACCAACGGCCAAATCAGCCATAAGGCGTCTGAGCCACACACACTCAACAGTTGCTATGAGAGCTGCCCTATACTTAGCCTCACAATTGGAAGTGGGCATAGTAGTCTACTTCTTGCTCAACCAAGATATGCATGAGCTACGAAGCATGAAGAAAAAACCACTAGTGGATACACGAGTGTCATAGAAACCAGCCCAATCAAAGTTGGAGAAAGCATGCAAATATGTTGATAGTGATCCCCCTTGGGATAAAACAAACCAAGTACTTGGGTACCACTCAAGTAACGAAAGATGCGCCTAAGCACTTGCTAGTGCTTAAATCCTGGGCAATGCATAAACCTGCTCATCTGTGAGACAATGAACTGAATATCTGGCTGAGTAATGCATAAGCAAATCAAGCATCCAATAGCGTGCTGATAGAGAATAGTATCAAATGCATCTCCAACATCATGAAGACTCAGTAGTAAACGTGTTTCCATAGGAGTGGCAATAGGTTTACAGTGTTCAAGACCAAAACATTACAATGATGTGTCAATATATTTTTTTTAACACAAAGCCATTCCACCATCAACATGCATATACGGAATGCCCAAATAGTGATGCAAATGCCCCAAATCAGACATCTTAAATGAGGACTAGTGAGCAGCATGTCATCAACATAAACCACAATGATTAGAAGTACATCATAAACACGCTTAACATATAAGGTGCTTTCAGTTGGATTGTTCTCAAATCCATGTGCAATCAGATAGGCATGTATCTTTTCATACCAAGCATGTGGTGCTTGCTTTAAACCTTATAATGCCTTCTTTGTTGGTGCAAACAAGCCTTCACACTTGGCTTTGTCTTGTACCTTGAAGAGCATTGGATATCAACCTTGAAGGTTTTACAAGAGATTGGATTAATTCATGAAGACTTCATTTGAAGGAAGACCATAGGAACACATGCCTATGCTTAGTTACCTTTTACTTTATGTAAAAGTCAATATGACTTCTTGTAATCACACCTACCTTCAAAAGTCGTGGAAATTGAAAGGTATGAATGGAGAGAATATCTCCATGTGATTAGATGAGAGATTTGAGGGAGCCTACATTTGAATTTGAAATTCAAACTCTCTTCAAACTCCTATAAAAGACTATGTAAAAGTCGCGGGGATTGTACTCTCTTCCCGAGGCAAATCCAAGCAAATCATTGAGTGTGTGAGAGCTACTCTTTAGCCTACACCTCTGAGTACCATTGGGCATCACTCTACATGCCAATGGGAATGTACATTTGATAGATTCAATACATATACTCATAGTCATTATCTCTGTTTTCTCTGAGTGACCATCTTCAAGTCTGTCAACTTCAACAAGGCATATCTCAAGATCTACTGAACCAAATTGGATGATTCAAAGCTCATTGGAACCAGCTCAAAGAATTCTACAACACTACAAAATTTCAAGTCATTCTATTCAGCCAATTGGGAGAAACCACTGTCGAGGCAGTCACTGGTATTTTTCTGTGTTGTTCCTAAAAAGTCGGGGGTGTCTCTGATTTTGCTAAAGATCATTCTCAGTGTATAGTTTGTTAATTGGAGTGATTTAACTTGCTAATGGTAGCTTGTTAAGTTAATTTAATACTCCCATAAGGAATTAATCCAATTGCAAGTGTGCTGGTCACACTGAGCTTAGGACTGAGCAGGTGTCATTACAGGAATAGAAAGTTCTTTGGATTGTGAAGGTTCAAAATCATCTGTTTTGATTTGGTCATTACACAATTGATTTGTAAAGCACATATATAGTTTCTTGGTGTCATTTGGAAGCTCAAGGAGTCTCCTAAACATATCTGAAGAGAAAGGAGGGCAGGTGTGAAGCAGGATTTGCAGCACCAGCTTGATCTTCTGATTGCATCCGGCCATCACATCCAACATTCTTTAACCTGCACACCTGGTTTTCATGCCCTTTTTGCACAAATCCACAGGGCTAAAAAGCATACACTTCTTCATGCAAGTCACCATTCAGAAATGTTGTTTTAATGTCTAGCTAATGTACATTCCAACCATGATGAGCTACAAGTGCACATATGCTATGAATAGTAGTCATACGGCAAGTAAGAGCAAAGGTTTCATCAAAATCAATGACTTTTTCCTCCGCATAACCCTTTGCAACAAGCCTAGCCTTATACATGTTAACTATACCATCAGTCTTACGCTTGAGCTTGTATACCCACTTAGTACTGATGGCCTTCTTGCCAAGAGGCAAGTCATATAAAGACCAAGTACCATTCTTCATTATAACATCATATTCAAATTGCATAATAGCCATCCAATTTTCTGAATTTTGTGCTTCATCAAATGAAATAGGCTCAGTCATCACGGAGATTAGATGCAGCCATATCATAGGACTCTGATGCAAAAGAGGCACTATGAGAGTGTGACTGAGTATGATATGATAGAGGTGCATCTAATTTGCTGTCACACAAAGTTTGCACCAGCCATTTTGGCATAGTTTTTGCCTACTCAATATCAACTCTCTCATCAATAGGTGCATCATGTACACCTACATCAGAAATGGAATGATCTGCATCATCATATGAGACCTGCAAAGCCTGAGAAGTTGCCTCATTAGAACCAGCACTAGGCTATCCACCTGTAAAAAGAGGCAGCAATGTATCATACATGTCTTTGGAGCTAAAAGATGTCTCCTTACTACATGAAAGCAATGGCTGAATAGCATCTTCCACAAAAACAACATCACGGCTAACTAGAATGCATTTACTATGGATCATACAGAGGATAGCCTTTACTTTCAGAATTGTACCCAACAAAAATACATTTTACTACTTTATCATCCAATTTTTTGTGATGTTGTTAAGGCACTAATGCATATGCCAGACAACCAAAAACACACAGATGAGCAACAGATGGCTTGTGATCATGCCAAGCCTCATATGGAGTGATAGAATGTAGTGCTTTAGTGGGACACCTGTTACATACATATGCTACACACATAACAGCCTCAAGCCAAAAACTATGTGGTAAGGCCTGGCTCTTGACCATACACCTCGTCATCTCCATGATTGAACTGTTCTTTCATTCAAGAACTCCATTCTGTTGAGGTGTATACGGCATTGTATACTAGTGTTTTATCCCATGTTAAGCTAGAAATACATTAAAATCAGAAGATATATATTCCCCCCTCTTGATCAGAACAAAGGGTGCCCATTTTACATGCTGACATATTTTCAGCCAAAACCAAAAATTATTTGAAGCACATGAACAGTTCAGACTTTTCCTTCAATGGATATACCTATGCATGCCTGGAAAAAGCATCGATGAAAGTCACAAAGTAAAGATAATTTCCAAAAGAAGGTGTCTACAAAGGACCATAGACATCACTATGTACAAGCTGCAATTTCTAAGTAGCCCGCACTTAACCATCTTTTGGAAAGGAAGAATGCAGCATTTTGCCCAAAATACAGCCTTCACATACATGTTTACCAGGTGCCTCAAGTTTGGGCAAAGAGGACACCATTTCAGATTTCTGCAGGCGTAGCAAATTAGCAAAATTCAGATGACCAAAGCGTTGATGCCAAATCTTTGCATCTGACATAGCCCAAGAATCATGTACTGCACATGCCAAATCATTTACAGATCTTTCATAGTCTATGAGCTTATACAACCCACAACATAAAATGCCAGAAGCAATAATGACATCGCCAGTTCACAGATCATGAACTGTACATCTGTCATCAACAAATTTCACAACCAAGCCAATCTTGGTTAATGCAGAAACTGATTATAGATTTTTCTTGATCCCTAGAACAAACAAAGCATCTAACAAAGTGAAAGAACTACCATCAACAATAGTCAAAATGATCTTACCAACTCCCATAACAGGATAAGAGGATTTGTTGGCGTATGTAACAGTATTCCCTGTAGGGGTAGGCTCTAGTGAGGAGAAGAAATTGTGTTGCGAGGTAATATGTTTGGTCACCCCATTGTCAAAGTACTAAACATCTGAGTCTACTACAGACATGCAGTGCTCATGAGAAGATGGGTCAAAACTGCAAACATTAGTAAACGCCCATTCTTCTTCCTGCACAAGATTAGCAGACTTTTTTTTTGGTGTAGAGGCCTCTACAACAACCATTGTAGCCTCTTTCTTCTTTGGCTCTTTAGCAACCAGTTTTGGAGAGTTCTTTATGATATGATCATTTCCTTTACAGTACTTGCAAAACAATTTTTGCTTCTCTGAATTCTTTTCAGCTTTGCCTTCCCTCTTCGATTGTGTAGAATTAGAAGATTTCTGCTTACTAGTTGAAGAGCTCCATTTCCCTTTGCCCTTTTGACTAGCCAAGAAAGCTTGATCTACAACACGCATAATGAACGTATTCTGCCTGAACTAGTCTTCCTGCAATAGAATTGAGACTATGCAACGAACTTGGAATTACGACCACCGTGTGCTAGAGAGATGACTCTCCTCCAACCTTATGCCTATATATATAGCTGCTCCAATCACGAGGACCACAAATATAACTAGAGTCCACAAGTGCATGTGCAATCTCCTCCACTCCTTTGATACCTTCCATTAGAGTCCACTACTGGTTGGAGTGATCTCGTTCACTACTTTAGTACCTTCCACTAGGCTAAGTGGATTACTTGAATATGATATCACATGAACTTCTGCTTGAGTCTTTTCTTGAGATCTTTGGTCCTACAGACCAGTGACCTAACGGTATCCAATTTCAGATCTGTCTGAAGTCGTCGAATCGTTATACCATAGACTTACTTTATTACATTCTTCCCCCCTTGGGAAAGATTTTCATGCTCGAAAATAAAGCTATATGTGTAACCATAGGCAACCCCTGAGCCTCATGTTCTTGAACCGGAAGAACATGGTCATGTTCTAAAACTAGAAGAACATGTCTCATCTTTGTGGTGGCGTCCCTGCCCAAATGATTCAAAACACTGTCTCATTTTGCACTTTGATGAATTGAACAAAGTACAAACTAGTGAAAGAATAATAAGGGTGGATCTAAAAACATTCCCATCCACTTCATTGTTTCTCCATGTGCGATCTAGGCACAAACATATGAAATGGATGGATTCCAATTAGTAGTCCATTTCTGGGCATGATTGGTGCATGGACTTTAGTAACTCGGATGGAATTTATATCCCAATCAAGACTTTGAGAGCTCTTGATTCTCTTGAATTTGATTTGGAAAACTTGAAGTTTGGTTGATCGAAACATCTGACTTGGATGTTTGTACAATGGTTAACTTCCAACTAACAGTTACTTGATTATTTCACCCGATTCCAGGATTACTTTGTCCTAATAGGCTTAAACATCCTATGTAAACTATAGGAGAAAGTTTTCCTTTTACTTTTGTTCAACCTTACTATATCTTGACCAAGTCAAATTCAAAATGGAAATTATCCAACTGAGGACTTTTACTCAGAATCTCGATCTTTAAGTTCTTGGGAATTGTCAAGCTGATGAACAATTCCTATCTTCTTATTCTAGAGTATAATGAGCTCTAGAAAGTCATAAGAGATATGCTAGTAACTAGAAGCAAACTCAAATAAATAAGTCAATCTTGGACTTTCTATCTTTTGAAGATTGAATAAGTTCTTATACAGAACATCTATCTAGGATGTGTAATTTAGTTATGTAGTTCCAATCAGCTAATCCCAAGACTTTTGCAAAAGGAATCGGATACCATATCTGAGTCAATTCCAAAAGATTTGGAAAGCAGTAGGAAATAACTAAAACATTGTATAACTAATGCAAACTTCTAAGATATAAACTTGCTATGAGTCAAATACTTGATGACCCAAGAGTTTAACTTTTGAATGATCGGTTTCAACAAGGTATTGAAGCATTTTATTTTTTCTATCTTTAAGAGAAATAAACTTGACTCTAAAAAAGATTCATAGCGTAAATCTAAACATCATCCAACCACAAAATACTAGTATGGTATCCAACATCAGTGTGTCGACCCACTGACATTCTACTGATGAGTTTTTACTCAAACAATGCTTCACTTGAGAGTAAGTTCATGCCTATATTCAATGTTTAAGTCTCCTTATTAGGAATGCAATTCATGTGCATTACTTAGAGTCAAAGTATTGAATTTTCCAAGTTACACTAGGAACTTGTAGCTTGACTTAGTTAGTCTATTCCTTAGTTGAAAGGTTCAATTCAAAATTAAAGTCTCACTCTTTCAAAAATTTATCAAATATTTCTGAATCATCAACACTTAAGCTTGAAGTGTTCCAAAATAAGAGCAAGTCTTTTGTCCTTTTTGAAAAAGAAGATCTTGGAAGTTACTTACTTCATATCTTCTTAAATTTTTCTTGAAATATCTTGAGATCATGCTTTTATCCTCCTTGAATTAATATTTCTCCTTGGAAGTTTTAATTCCCTTGAAGATCAAATCTATCTTCAAGATTTATTCTAGGACTAAAAGATAATTATCATCGCACGGTCCGATGTCCCATACCATCTTTCCTACATCAATCTAAGTATAAAATCTGGCGTCCCATACCTCCCTATTTTATATTCATATTAATGTGTGCATGATATTAATCCTAAAGTCTAAACATCTCTTGATAAAGTACCTTGTAACTTCAAGAATTTTGAAGTTTCAAGCATTACCTCCAACTTGATATTCTAGTTTTTTATTCCTTTGCATGATCATTGCACAATCTAATGCCTTTATCTTGGAAACTGGAAAACCTCTTGATAGAATATCGATTCTTCTTTGCTCAAGTTTTCAAAAGAAAAACCCATTATCATTCCAAGTTCTTGAATCTATCAAATTCAAGTCTAATTGGTTATACTTGACCAATTTGTAGCAACAAGAGCTTTTCACTTCTTGTCTTTAGATTCCTTTCTTATTGTAGCTTTAAATAGCTATCCTAGCCAGGACTTTACAGGAGTCTCTCTACTGCATAAGTCTAAGCATCCACTCATGCTTTCTCGATTCGTACCAAAATCTCTTTAAGGATAGGCAAACATTATGTTTTACCTTACAGAGACTTAGTACCATTTTCATAGTTGCAGACTACAATCTTGGAATTTCTTCCCTCTATTCAAACTTGGAACAACTTACTCTTTTCACAATTTTCCATTGGATAAATGGAACCTGAGTGAATAATTCCCAAAAGGAATTTTATTTCCATTACTTGGGCAAATTTTAGAGTAGTTCCAATCGCAAATTCTTGGACAACCTTGGCCAAGATTGATTAAGCCTTGTGGATCATGCGATAAAATAAAGACTTGGTCTTTATCTTTAAGATCTCTTTGAACTATCAAAAGCTTCTTTGCTTACCCATGGGCTTTTAGAGATCTTTCCCCTACTCAAGTCCAAGCATATACTAATGCCTTTCAGATTCTAAAGCTAAGAATCTTTGATACACTTCCAGGTGATATCAACCATTGGACTTTACCACTTCTCATGGTTTTGGGTCTTCACGAGAACTACTTGGTATCTAAAGAATTTAAGGAATTTCGTTCTCACTACTTGGGAGAACATTATTCTTCAACGAATAGGGATCCATACTAGGCCATGACATGTGTGCATCCAATCATCCATGTCCAATCATCCATGCACAAACAATCTATCTTATACCTTACAAAAAGTTATAAGTATACATGTGCACAGACTTGACTGCATCCTATTCCTTTTGCAAGAAAGAAAAAAATATAAATTGTGCATGAAAACATTCTTTCGTATATGCATGCTTGTGCTTAATAAGTTATTCAATATGTTTATGCTCTTTCATGTAGGTTTCATTAAATTGCAGCAATATTATCAAAATGAAGTTTGCTACCATACTTTGATGATTAAAATGCATCCTACATGAAACCATAGAGCAAAACAAATATTAAATCAATCATTAACTTTGGAAAACACTTATCTTCCAATTAGCTACGTCCTTCCATTGATCCTCGAGAAGAGCTATTTTCCACCGCATCAGCTTCAATCTTCTTAAGAGGAGACAACCTCAATTCGCGTGATTTTGCTTCCACATGTTGATAAGCATGGCTTTAGTTCTTCAAAGCTCAAGTCATAAATATGTGGACATGCTCATTCTTGGGAGGTTTAAACTTCGAGAATCAAAGTTGGAATGTAAGCCATATGTCATGGTGGAAGGACATCCTAGCCTATGGGTGGAGAGAGACTGAGTGCTTGCATAACTCCTTTCAACCTTGCACTCATGATGAGTGTGTGGCCAGCTGTGGGACTATTGATCGCCTGTGCATGGAGTTTGAGGTCCCTCACGAGGCCATGGAGTTCTTGTCACGGGGGGGCTATCTGTGTCACTTTGGCCATAAGGAAGGACTTATATGGTCGCTCTTGACAGGAGACTTTTGCACACTGTATCATAGACAATGTATCAAGCTGTGTGGTTATCATAGACAATGTATCAATCTTTTTGTAGGCTTAGATGTGAGTTCGATCACTGTGCATAGCAGATGGGTAACTGATGAAGTCTACTCCACAATCATTACTTTTTTTTTAAACGAGGACTACACCGATTCCGAATTAAACCAATCTATGTCTAGAACAAATACACGCTTGTGATTAGCTCAACTCTTGAGCAGCAGACAGTTTGACTAGCACTCCAAAACGTATATAAATAGTATACAAGACGATTTTGGATTCTCTCAGCATTGACTGCTCATAGCATATGATGTATCTGTTGATATATTTAGATAGCGATGTGTGTGAACACACTAGGACCGCCGGGGCACTTTTTCCCTGTTTAGGAGGTTTTTTTCCACCGGCTTGTATATACGCCTATAGCCCTAATGGGCTACTTATCTTTGTACATTCTCTAGTAATACATTCAGTATTGTGTGTTGTGCTCCAAGCTTCTTTTTCTTCCTTGTGTTGTTCCCATGCTTCCGCAGACGTCTAACTCCAACAATTGGTATCAGAGCAGGTTGTCGCTTCATCTAGGGCGCCGTTGACACTCCTCCGTTTGCAGTCTCAAAATCACACGAATTTTGGTGAACATACTCAACGTGTTTCCGAGATCAAAACTGCTTCGCTTTGTTGTGTCAAAATCGCGATCTGAGCTCGTTTCGGCCTCCGAATGCACTATCACAGTGCTTGTGCAGGCTATTTTGTCTTTTTGTGCCAAAGATATATACTAGTTTCTGTTCGCCAATATAAGCGTCTCGAAGTCTGCTACAGGTCTAGCGAAATTCGTCTTTGTAGTTCTCTTTAACTTTTTGAGATAGAATCAATTTTCTACATCAAGGTATTTTAGTCACCGGCCATGGCTAAAAGCAGTGATGTATTCCATTTGTTGGCTATTGAGGATAAGTTGGATGGTACCAACTACCCGTTATGGGTTTATATGATGCGACATGTGTTGGTTACAAAAGGACTGTGGAACATTGTGTAGGCTGTCGAAAAACGTCCTATCACACCTGCAACTATTACAAATACAGGTACTAAAGCTGATGCAGAAGGTGTCGAAGATGATGATATTCTGCATCTTCATGTTCGTGCTGCGGTTTCTACTACACCTACTGCAGAGCAGATTTGTTGGGATGGCAGAGATGCTTAGGCAAACACATTGATAGCTTTGTCTGTCAAACATGCCATTATTCCTCATATTCGCTCTTGTAGAACAGCTAAGGATGCTTGGGATACACTTACCACATTGTACCAAGCTAGGAATGAGGCTCGTGTTGCTTACCTTCGAAAACAGTTGGAGAGTGAGCACATGAATGAAGGTGGTTCTATGGATAGTTTCCTAACAAAGATCAAAGACTTGAAGGAACAATTGATTTCTGCTGATGAGGTTATACCAGATAGCTCACTTGTGCAGACCGTTCTGAATGGTCTTCCTGATTCATATCAGAGTTTTGCTTCTACTCTTCGGTTGATGATGAAAGGCAATCCAAATGCCTTGTCATTTGAGGAGTTAGTCTTTGTTCTATTGCAGGAAGATTAGTCCAGGAAGAATAGGTCCATTATGCGTGTTGCAGATCAAGCTTTCTTGGCTAGTCAGAAGGGCAAAGGAAAATGGAGCTCTTCTACTAGTAAGCAGAAATCTACAAATGCTGCACATTCGAAGAACCAAAACAAAGATGAGAAAAAATCAGAAAAGCAGAGATTGTTTTGTAAGTACTGTAAAGGGAATGATCATATTATAAAGAACTGTCCAGAATTGGTTGCGAAAGAGGCAAAGAAGAAAGATGCTGGAATGGTTGTTGTAGAAGCCTCTACACCAAAAACGGAGTCTGCTAATCTTGTGCAGGAAGAAGAATGGGTGTTTACTATTGTTTGCAGTTTTGACCGATCTTCCCATGAGCAGTGCATGTCTGTAGTAGACTCAAATGTTTGGTACTTTGCCAGTGGGGCGACCAAACATACTACCTCGACGCGTAGTTTCTTCTCTTCACTCGAGCCTGCCCCTACAGGTACTGTTACATGTGCCAACAACTCCTCTTATCCTGTTATTGGAGTTGGTAAGATCATTTTGACAATTGCTGATGGTAGTTCTTTCACTTTTTCAGATGCTTTATTTGTGCCAAGGATCAAAAAGAACCAGTTATCAGTTTCTGCATTAGCCAAGATTGACTTGGTTATGAAATTTGTTGATGACAAGTATACAGTTCATGATCTCTCAAATGGCGATGTGATAATTGCTTCTGGCATTTTATGTCGTGGGTTATATAAGCTCATAGACTATGAAAGATATGTAAATGATTTGGCATGTGCAGTAAATGATTCTCAGGCTATGTCAGATGCAAAGCTTTGGCATGCACGCTTTGGTCATCTGAATTTTTCTAGTTTGCTACGCTTGCAAAAATCTGAAATGGTGTCCTCTTTGCCCAAACTTGAGGCACCTGGAAAACATGTTTGTGAAGGCTGTATTTTGGAAAAAATGCAACATTTGTCCTTTCCAAAAGATGGTTTAGTTCGGGCTACTAAGAAATTGCAGCTTGTACATAATGATGTTTGTGGTCCTATGCAGATACCTTCTTTTGGGAATTATCTTTACTTCGTGACTTTCATCGATGATTTTTCCAGGCATGCATGGGTATATCCATTGAAGGCAAAGTCCGAAGTGTTCATGTGCTTCAAACAGTTTTTGCTTTTGGCTGAATATCTATCACCATGTAAAATGGGCACCCTCCATTTTGATCGAGGAGGGAAATATATGTCTTCTGATTTTAATGCATTTCTGGCTGAACGTGGGATAAAACACCAGTGTACAGTGTTGTATACACATGGAGTTGCTAAACGAAAGAATAGGTCACTCATGCAGATGGCGAGGTGTATGGTCAAGAGTCATGCTTTACCACATACTTTCTGGTTTGAGGCTATCATGTGTGCAGCATATGTACTGAATAGGGGTCCCACTAAATCACCGCAGTCTATCACTCCATATGAGGCTTGGCATGATCGCAAGCCATTTGTTGCTCATTTGCGTGTTTTTGGTTGTTTGGCATATGCATAGTGCCTGAACAACATCGCAGAAAATTAGATGATAAAGCAGTAAAATGTATTTTTGTTGGGCACAGTTCTAAACGTAAAGGCTATCGTCTGTATCGTCCACGGACTAAACGCATTCTGGTTAGCCGTGATGTTGTTTTTGTGGAGGATGCTATTCAGCCATTGCTTTCATGTACTAAGGAGACATCTGTTAGCTCCAAAGACATGTATGATACTTTGCTGCCTCTTTTTACAGGTGGACAGTCTAGTGTTGGTCCTAATGAGGCAACTTCTCAACCTTTGCGGGTTTCATGTGATGATGCAGATCATTCCATTTCTGATGCAGATTTACATGACGCACATATTGATGAGAGAGTTGATATTGAGTAGGTAAGAACTATGCCAAAATGGCTGGTGCAGACTTTGCGTGACAACAAATTAGATGCACCTCTGTCATATCGTACTCGATTAGGCTCTCATAGTGCCTCTTTTGCATCAGATTGCTATGTTATGGCTGCAACTAGTCTCTGTGATGAGAATGAGCCTGTCTCATTTGATGAAGCACAAAATTCAGAAAATTGGATGGCTGCTATGCAATCTGAATATGATGCAATAATGAAGAATGGTACTTGGTCTTTATGTGACTTGCCTCCTGGCAAGAAGGGCATTGGCACTAAGTGGGTATACAAGTTGAAGCATAAAATTGATGGTATAGTTGACAGGTATAAGGCCAGGCTTGTTGCAAAGGGTTATGCGTAGGAAAGAGGCATTGATTTTGATGAGACCTTTGCACCTACATGCTGTATGACTATTGTTCGGAGCATTCGTGCACTTGCAGTCCATCATGATTGGAATGTACATCATATGGACATTAAAACTGCATTTCTGAATGGTGACTTGCATGAAGAAGTGTATGTTTTTCAGCCCCGTGGCATTGTGCATAGAGGGCATGAAAACCAGGTGTGCAGGTTAAAGAAGGCATTATATGGTTTAAAGCAAGCACCTTGTGCTTGGTATGAGAAGATACATGCCTATGTGATTGCACATGGTTTTGAGAACAGTCCAACTGATAAGCACCTTATATGTTAAGCGTGCTAATGATGTGCTTCTGATCATTGTTGTCTATGTTGATGACATGCTGCTCACTGGTCCTATTGAGAAGCATATTGCTGATTTTAAGGCTGATTTGCATGCCTCATTTGAGATGTCTGATTTGGGGCATTTGCATCACTATTTGGGCATTTAATTTATGCAAGATGGTGGAATGGCTTTGTGTTAAACGAAATATATTGACTCATTATTGCAGCGTTTTGGCGTTGAGGACTATAAGCCTATTGCCACTCCTATGGAGATAGGTTTACGGTTGATTCTTCATGATGCAGGAGATGCATTTGATACTGTTATCTATCAGCAGGATGTTGGATGTTTGATTTACTTATGCATTACTCGGCCAGATATTCAGTTTGCTGTCTCACAGACGAGCAGGTTTATGCATTGCCCAGGAGTCAAGCATTGGCAGGCGGTTAAGCGCATCTTTCGCTACTTGAGTGGTACTCGGCTACTTGGGTTGTTTTATCCCAAGGGGGGATCACTACCGCCAGATTTGCATGCTTTTTCAGACTCTGATTGGGTTGGTTGCTATGACACTCGTGTGTCCACTAGTGGCTTTTGCTTCATGCTTGGTAGCTCATGTATATCTTGGTTGAGCAAGAAGCAGCTTACTGTGGCGACTTCCAGTTGTGAAGCTGAGTATAGGGCAGCTTTCACAGCTACTGTTGAGTGTGTGTGGCTTAGATGCCTTATGGCTAATTTAGGTGTTGGTCAGACTTCTGCCACCACCATCTTCACTAACAGTCAGAGCGCATTGGCAGTTGCGAGGAACCCTGTGTTCCATGCTCGCACTAAGCACATTGAGGTGCATTATCATTATGTTAGGGAGAGGTTCTCTACTGGGGAGATCAGTTTGGGATATGTGCCCACGCAGAAGAACATTGCAGACCTTTTCAGGAAGGCTCTGCCTAGGGAGAAGTTTGAAGCTTTCCACAAAGCTTTGGGCTTACTTGCTTTTCTGGAGTGATTTCCACATAGCTTGGCACTTCCTTATATATGAGTGCCAGCTCCTTGTTCACCACATCACTCCCAGGGGGGATTTGTTGATATATTTAGGTAGTGATGTGTGTGAACACACTAGGACCGCTGGGGTACTTTTTTCCCTCTTTAGGAGGTTTTTTTCCCCCGGCTTTGTATATATGCCTATAGCCCTAATAGGCTACTTATCTTCGTACATTCTCTGGTAATACATTCAGTACTGTGTGTTGTGCTCCAAGCTTCTTCTTCTTCCTTGTGTTATTTGCGTGCTCCCGCAGACGTCTAACTCCAACATTATCCTCATTGACAGAGCATTGCATTAATCTAGAAGGTCTGCGATCGATTCTTGAATAGTAGAACATAGATTTTTTCGAGATCACATTTAATTTGGTATACAATCATAAGCATTGTCTTGAGAAAGCAATCAGTTTTCCCATGATTAAGACAACGGATTAAAAAAATATTAAGAACAATATTGACAAGTTGTGGATTATTTTCAGTCGTCGGTCTTCTAGCTAAGGCATCACACAATCTAATTGAGCAGTTGAGGTCGATTCCTGGCTGCATCCGCAGATCTTGTGAGGCCTACACTACAATCATCACTTTTGAAACCCCTTCGAGAGTCAAAACAAAGCTACCGACAATGCAGAACTGGTGACAACTTCGATTCCTAGTCTTCATCGTCTGATGAAGAGCAGCTTGTTTAAACTTCGAAGCTCTGAATTTCGATGCCAATCAAAGTTTGGGTTTTCTTTATTTAAGCACAACAGGTTGCTGAGTTGTGTAAGGCGGCAAACTCAAGTTTTGGTTCGCGTGATAGAGCGTAGGTTCAAAGGTTCAAGTCCCACTCCTGACAACAAGCGCATCATGGTGTAAAGAGTCCGGATACCTGCAGACCAACATGATCGGCCGGTTGCACCTGGTGGCGTTTAAATAGGAGGCAGAAGATCTTTTATGCTACATGCGAGCTGTTCTGTATCAAAAATGACACAGAACGTAAATATATATTTTTCTCTTGAAAAACTGAAAGCTTCTGGTTAGCTCAGTAAAGAGCCGCAGGGAGGTGCTGGGTCCGATCCTCGTAATGACAGAAGTCAACTTGTAGTTTTGCTTGTCCTAGCAACTGCAGGTGAATTACTCTTCCTGAAATTTTGGGAGCTACTAATCTCACGCACGGAGGACTTTGCGAAGAAGAAAATATATCCACACAAGAGTTTCATATCATAAAAAATATGAACGATCTACAAGGTCACCATGGAAGCTAGGCTTTGATATCAATGCAACGAACTAGGAATTACAGACCACCCCATGCTAGAGAGATGACTCTCCTCTCAACCTTATGCCTGTATATATAGCTGCTCGAATCAATGAGGAGCACAAATGTAACTAGAGTCCACAAGTGCATTATGCAATCTCCTCCACTCCTTTGATACCTTCCACTAGAGTCCACTACTGCTTGGAGTGATCTCGTTCACTGTTTTAGTACCTTCCACTAGAGTCTACTAGTCGTTGGTGTACTCGCCTCTTGAGTTAAGTCTCACTAGACTCAAGTTAACTCACCTTAACTTGAGTTAGAAGGCTCTAGAGCTCCTTGGGCAAAACTCTCTCCCCATGCTCCCCATGGGGATTGAACCCAAGACCTCCTCCTTCACAACCATGACACTTAACCACTAAGCTAAGTGGATTACCTGAATATGAGAGCACATGAACTTATGCTTGAGTCTATTCTTGAGATCTTTGGTCCTATAGACGAGTGACCAAACGATATCCGATTTCAGATCTGTCTGAAGCCGTCGGATCGTTATACCATAGACTTACTTTATTATAGACTAACTCCTCAAATGACAGGGCATTTGAATTTCCTTTCATCATCAATCAAAGAGTGGAAGCAAAACTCTGATATGAATCAAGAAGACCATTCAGAACGGTTTGCACAAGTGAGCTATCTGGTATAACCTCATCAATAGAAATCAAATGTTCCTTCGAGTTTTTGATCTTTGTTAGAAAACTGTCCATAGAATCACCTTCATTCATATGCTCACTCTCCAAATGTTTTCAGAGGTAAGCAACACGAGCCTCATTCCTAGCTTGGGACAATGTGGTAAGTGTATCCCAAGCATCCTTAGCTATTCTCCAAGAGCATATGTGAGGAATAATGGCACATTTGACAAACAAAGCTATCAATGCATGTGCCTGCGCATCTCTGCCATCCCAACAAACTTCCTCTATAGTAGGTGCAGCGAAAATGGGAACACGACCAGGAATATACAAAATATCATCATGTTCGACACCTTCTGCATCACCTTCAGTACATGCAATTGTAACAGTTGCAAGTGTGATAGGATATTTTTCAACACCCTACACAATGTTCCATAGTCCTTTTGCAACCAATAAATGTCACATCATATAAGCCCATAACAGGTAGTTAGTACCTTCCAACTTATCCTCAACAGCCAACATACGGAATACATCACTACTTTCAGCTGTAAGCCGCCAGAAAGGAGCTCATAAATTTTGTAATATATATTCTGAAAAGTCGCACGCATGATGTAAAGGCATAGTGCAAAGTTGTAACCCTTGAGAGATTAATGAAAAGAGTCGCGTGAAGCAGAAGGTGTAGTCGCAAGAGTGCTTGTTTGGGCAAGAGCTGGAAGCGAAAGCGCTGTTGTCGAAATTCTGTGTAAAACTGTGTCTTCTGTCAATTCTGTTGATTAAGCTTAATAATTAAATTAAGTCTTAATGAAGTATTGATATTGAAGGATTACGTGATACGTACAAAGTTAAATAATTAATTGTGCGGTAGTATTGACGTATTCTGTAAACACATTTAAAACAGTTGATGTGTGTAAGTCTGCAAGTGGATACACGAAATCTATAGATTTGGGAAAATACAACAGGGCCTCTATTTATAGACCCCTAACCATCCCAAGAACCCAAACTTGAATTAAACTTCAAACATATAACTTAATCTGAAGTTTAAGTTTAACACTCGTGCCGTCTGTGGGAAATGGAGTAGTCATTTGCATCGAAGATTAAAGATTGAGGAAGAATTCTTTGATATATGCCTGTAACACGTTCCGGCAAATCACACCCCAAATACCGCAGAGATCAACATCCCTGGGTAGTTCTGAACTCATTAGGAACACCCCTTGGTGGAAGAAGTGTAGGACAATCAAGTCCAGTTGCAAAAGGTTCAGTACTTCCAGCCAGTGGCAATTTCAGTGGTAGTTCTATAGCACACGACAAGAATCTGGTACATTCCGGTGCGAGTCCGGTCCCTTCTGGAGAAAGTACGGTGATTTCTAATTCTACAGAGGCACAATGCAAAGATAGTTCTGCATTATCTGGTCAGAATTCGGTCACTTTCGGTGGCAAGTTCATGTAATCCGATGAGAACGTTTTCGGTGATAGTGCAGTCTGGTCGGGTGAGAATTCGACGAGTTTCGGTGAGAGTTCGTTATTACCTGATGGAGATTCGAAGCTTTTCGGTGAAATTGCGGTGCTATTTGGTGGACACTTATTGCGTTCACCATTTTTCGGTGTACGTTTAGCTAATTTCGACACTAAAGTTGAGGAAGGGCTAATAGATTTGGAGTTAAGCAATCAGTTCAATGACATTTTAGCATCGGAAAGTGAGCAAGTTGACCATACAGTCCAGGAAGATCAAGAGATACCTCCCCAAAATTCAGGTAACAACAACAGCACCATGAGTAGCTCACAACAACAACAACAACAAACACCGCCACAGTCGCAACCACAACATCAGCAGCAACATGTTATCCCACTGCGCCCGGTACCTACAGGGGTCACATACACCAAATTTGGAGGTTTTCTGGGGGATGATCCCAATGCGCATGTGCGGACCTTTGAGATTAATTATGCAGTTCTGAATTACCCAACAGACGTTGCGTATAAAGCTATTGTGTTCCAGTCAACCCTAGTTAATGAAGCTGCAAGATGGCTAACCGAATATGATTTGAACCACTTCCGACAATACGATGATGTGAAGGATGCATTTCTGCAACGATTTTGGTTAAAGAAAAGCCCAGCCAAAATTTTTGACTACTTACAGAATAATAGGCAGAAACCACACCAAAATGTACATGATTATGCCACGCTATTTCAGACTCATTTATGGCAGTTGCCACCCGTGCACGCTAATTTACCAGATGGCGTTATCACGTAGTGGTTCATCAACGGATTAAAGCCCCAATTGAAGCAGATTATGATCATATGGTGTGTGGGTGGAATGACTTTGGATGCCATAATTGTTATGACGTTACAATTGGAAAACAAAGTGGGTGGATTCACTAAAGACCTAGAGTGGCTGAAAACATCCAGGCAATCCAAGAAGGATCCTTTGAAACAAATTTACTATACCAAATGCAAAAATCTAGGGCACAACAGTTCAATGTGCACGTTGAACCAAATGTATTGTGCAATTTGCCACACAACAGACCACACTATGGAGACTTGCCCGTATAATGCCAAGGTACAGAAGAGAGCAGCTGTTAATGCCATCATTCAGGAACAAGGGCCATCGGCCAGCCATTATGTGCCACCACAGATGCAGAATACTCTGTACCAGGGATATAGGAATTATCGAGGTGGACGGTCAAATAATTTTGGACAAGCTCGATATAATGCAGGTCCATCAGTAGAAGGTGCATCTCCTCCCCCTCCTAAATGTCATTTTTGTGGTGAAATCGGGCATATCCAAAGATTTTGTAAAGATGCAGCTGACTATGACAAAAAGAAAAAAGAACGACAACATCCAATGGCAAATATGGTGTACATCTCAGCCGTGGATATGCAAGCATGAGTGGTGCAAACACGTTGGGGCAAGCAACTACAGCCAGCTCCGGAGATCTTTGAACCAAGAATTCTTGAACAACAGAAGCCGTTCACAAAGGCAAGCAAGTGGGCTATGCAGGAACAATCCGTATTTCCTGACCCAGTTCCGGTGACGCAGCAAAGTATACTATCAAAAGTACCAGAAGGGCGAAAACTCACTCATACAGTAACGAAGTCCACATCGGAGACCGTACCGGAAATAGCCAAAACTGATTCAGTGTGCGATGTGCTATCCAAGGCACCAATTACCTTGCCCTTGGGTCAATTATTGGCTTTGGTCCCGGGAGTGCGTCAACAGTTACAGCAGCAGGTCAGTCCAGGATCCTCGAGTGCTCCCGCAACAACCACAATCCAACCGGAATTGGACCGAATGGTGGAACATATGGTACCACTGATTACGGTATGGTACAAAAACCACAAAATCACACGTCTTAATTGATGGCAGATTTGGTGTTAACATTGCAACAGCAACACTTTGCAAACGACTGAGGTGGATGCAAATTGAACCTGTTCAATTCTTTATACGCATGGCTGATCAATCTCGAGTTCATCTGGTGGGCTTGGTGTGAGATATTCCAATCACTCTACAAGGTTCTATTTTCAAAATGACCTTTGTTGTGTTGGATTTACCCGAATCGAGCCTCCATTACAATCTGCTCTTTGGACGTCCTTGGCTAAAACAAGCTAAGGTAGTGCAAGACTGGTCAGCACATGAATTAGTCTTTAAAAATAATCATCGGAAATATGTTGTCCCATTGGATGACATGAAACCCTGTGACTTACATGCACGACCATATTTAGCGGAGCCTATACACATGCTGGATGGTCTCTTTGATAATGAAGAGGAGACTTTCCTTAAAGCTAACAAGGATCTAATGGCACTTGGCACTGTAGATTTACAAACGATGGCTGATAACTGGAGTCCAGCAGCCTGCATGGTGGTACCTTTGACCGGTGACCATGAGTCGAGTACAGAACAGACTTTGGATGAGTCGATGCTCCAACAATTACTCTAGTCCCGAGATGATTTGGACAGGCCCCGGTAGTTCTATGTACCGGAAGATCAGCTGATCACCTGCAATTTAGGTGACCAAACCAACCCACGACCCGTAAAAATAAAGGCCGGACTATCCAAGAATTTCCAGGAGCACCTATTGCAGCTGCTACGAGAGTTCGCTGATGTGTTTGCATAAGACTACAAGGATATGAAGGGGTTGGACCCGCGGATTTATCAACATAGAGTGGTGCTGAAACCGGATGCGAGACCCATCAAACAACCCAGTTACAGGATGAATCCTAACTATGCGGCACATGTTAAAGCCGACTTGATCGGTTGTTGAAGGTGGGATTTATTGTGCCTATTGATCATGTAGAATGGATCTCTCCCATTGTTATAGTTCTCAAGAAAAACAAGTAACTACGGATATGCATGGACTACCGAAAGCTCAATGCCACAACCGTACCTGATCCATTTCCGTTGTCGTTCCTGGATACCATGTTAGACAACGTGGACGGTAGGGAGATGTATTCCTTTCTAGATGGATACAGTGGTTACAATCAAGTCCGAATGGCCGAGCAGGATATACCTAAGACTACATTTATTACAAACTAGGGTGTCTATGCGTGTACCGTAATGTGGTTTGGACTCTGGAATGCTCCCAGTACGTTCCAATGCTGCATGCAGGAAAATTTTTCCCCTTATCTCAACACATTTATGAGATTGTATCTGGATGATTTCTCGTTATCCGGTGATACGTAGGCACACCTGTACCATTTACGGTGTTGCTTTTTAAAGTGTCGGGAATATCGCTTGTGCCTAAACCCGAATAAATTGGTATTCTCTGTTTCTTGTGGCAAGTTTCTCGGACACGTTATTTCAAAACAAGGCATTCAGGTGGATCCAAATAAAGTGAAGGCCATACTGGAGGCTCTTGCTACTAAGACACCTAAAGATGTGCTGCGGTTTTTGGGCCAAATCTGATGGCATGGGAGAATCTGCGTTGGCTTGCTCATCTGGCCATACCACTTAATTGATTGATCACCAATAGCCCATGTCAATTTGAATGGACTGAAGAGTGTCAACTTTCTTTTGACAGATAGAAATCATTGTTAACTCAGGCTCCCATTTTACAAGCACCGAGTTGGGAATTGCCATTTCATGTCTTTGTGGATGCCTCTAAGAGTGCCATTGGTTGCATGCTGATGCAGTAGACGGATAAATGGTTTTGTCTTGTATATTATGCGAGCTGCAGATTGGCCCTCACAGAGCGTAACTATTCAGTTACTGAATGAGAATGTCTTGGATTAGTATATTCTGTGAAAAAATTTCAACATTATCTGTTGGCAGACGCTTCACCTTCCACGTAGATCATGCAGCATTGGTGTATCTTGTGCCACAACAACATTTGGGAGGACGGTTAGCATGGTGGGTCTTGCTGCTTCAAGAATTTGATTACTACGTCATACATCGACCAGGGTCAGCACATGCTCTTGTTGACTTTCTATCTCTATTGGATTCCAGTGAGCTTCCGGAGGGAATTGACAACACCATCCATCTATGCAGCAGAGACAATACAGGATGATCAATAGGAATTACCGGTACCCTCCTCTTACTATGACACCTTGCTTCTGCTCTTGACTAGTGGATGTCTACTTGGTATGATTTCTTCAGCTGCTCGACGAAGACTAGCCACGTACAGTCGATGCTTTCGGTTGATTGTCGGACAATTATACTACATGGATCACTCAAGAGTACTACTTAGATGTGTCCCTCCACATGAAATTGCTTCAGTTATTACCATGGCCCATGTTGCCCCAACCGGAGGACATTTTGCGGTTGACCTGACTCACCGGAAGATTTTGTAGAGTGGATTGTGGCAGCCCACTATATATCGTGATGTTAGCACATATGTACAATAGTGTGATGAGTGCCAGCATTCCTGTCAACCTTTATAGCGACACTACTTTCTGCTTCAACCCATTGTGCCTCTGGAACCCTTTCAGAAATGGGGTTTGGATTTCATAGGACCAATTACACCTCTGGCAACAGTCACTAATTACATATATATTTTGACATGCACAGATTACACAACTAGATGGGCCGAAGCATGGGCTCTCCGATCAGCTACAGCGGCTGCGGTTGTTCAATGCTTAATGAAGGATATCTTTCCGTGTTACGGGTTACCCTTGGAGATAGTAACTGATCAAGGTATGCACTTTGCAAATACATTAATGCAAGTGCTTACGAAAACATTCCAGATTTTGCATAAATTCAGTTCTCCCTATTACCCATGAGCAAATGGACTTGTTGAGAGTACCAACAAGTCTCTCTTAAGCATCTTGAAGAAACTAGTGTTGGACTGCCTAGAGAGATGGGACCGATTTCTACCTGCTGTACTATGGGCTTATCATACCACATACAAAGTGGCGGCCGGAACAACTCCTTTTAAGTTGGTGTATGGATTAGAAGCGATTGCTCCTATGGAACTAGTGGTTCCTAGTCTGAATGTGGCTCTAAAAGGGAAGCTATTACTGGAAGAATCTTTTCCCTTTCCATTGGAGGCTTTATAGTCCCTGGATGAACAGTGTCTGGAGAGTTTCTTGGTGATGCAGGAAGTGCACCGGAGACAAGCCAAAACCCATGCTCATTTTCTCAAAACCCCTGTGTTTATGGTAAACCAATTAGTCCTCTTCTATAAGTCTAATAGATCCACCGGAAAATTTAAACTGCACTGGTTCAGTCCCTACCAGATTGCTGAACAAGTGGGACCCATTAACTGGTCACCTTCTCCCTAAAGTGATTAATGGTTCGAAGCTTCGACCCTACTATCTTCCGTCTACCAACTCATGAGGTGTCTTCGGTATGTTTACCCCTTTACGCTTCCCACTCTTTTCCATCGCCTTTTTGTTCTGATCTCTGTGTGTCGATTGACCAACTGACCGTAATCCCTTCGTTTTCTTATCGAACCATGATTAATAGCCGCCTCTGTGTCGCTGTGTATGTTAATACATGCATGTCGCCATTATGTCAGTATATTTCCAATACTACATTATGATTAGGGTTCTTCCCGCCTGATTTTTCCAGTGTTTCTACTTAATCTTGTTCTTCTCACTGTTAGTCGCTATTGTGTCTTTGTGTGTTTGTCCCTTATGTGCTCTGTGTTTTGGCTTGTTTTTGAGTGTGCCATGGAAGCTCTTGTGAACATAGTAACCTTCCCTGCGGGTCTCACTCTGGATGTGAGTGAGTACTTGCATGCTCAGGGACTTCTGGCCTTCGCTGAATTGTCGTGGAATTCAGTGGAGTGTCATCCCTTTCATGCACAGATTATCTCTGCCATAGCCACCGCGCCTGCTACAGAGCAGTGCTGGCCCTTTACGTGCTTAAACCCCCATGTAGTAGTTACACTAAACAAGGTTGCTGAGGGGTTCCGTCTCCCTTAGGAAGGGTTGGTCGATGGACCGCTCCTTCCCCTTGCGACCATGAAGGAATTATTTCCCCGACACTCATCTAATGAGTTTGCCATACTTTGCCGTCTTGAATCAGAGCACACCGCGCTCCAATTTCTTTTTGCTGCCTTAAACTTGCAAAAATGCACATATGGTATCTCCCGTCCGTTCTATTCGATGATTGATACTGCCTCATGAGAGGGGGCCAATTTCACATCGTTTTTGTTCCGGTGCATTCACCGTGAATGCTTAGCAGTTACCAAAGAACTTGCCAAGCATGAAACTCCCGGTACCCGATTGCCTCACCTCCTCATCCTTCTTCTTCTGGTGATCCAAGTCCAAGCCGTGCAACCATCTACAACGGATACTGTGCTCTTACATGAGGAATCTACACAGATGCTAGAAGATGATGATGATAAAGACCTACTACATTTCTTATAGCATAAATGCAGATGTCTTAGTCCATCACAAAGCCAAGCGTAGGAGTCAACCGCAGTTCACGAGGTTCAGGTCTTCCATGATACCGCCACGACCTTACAGGGCACCTCGGCACAATCTTCTCCTAGCAAGCAGTAGGAGCCCCATGTGATTATGGAAGATGCCGTTGACATTCAACTACAGGAAGAACCAAAGCAATTGGATGTTGAACCCGTGACGGAGATAGTGGAAGATACCACTGTCAGTGAATGCCATCCTCCTTCTCCACCAATTACCGACGCTCAAGCAGACATGGTCATGCACTCGACCTGTGACGAAGAAGCGGTTACCGTAGCTGTTTTGTCAGTACCTCAGAATGGGACCGGAATCGTATTAGTTTTGACTTCCCTTCTTCCCCTTCCTCCTCCAACCACTAGTCTTGCGGATGCTGAAGTTCCTCTCGCTCTGCCTTCAACTGCCATTCGTGAGGCATCAACCCATTTCCTCTCCTCTCCCAACTACTCTCCACTATCATCACCTCACCTGCTCTCTGCCTCATCATCATAACCTCCTCCTTATCTTCCTCCGACAATAATGTGCACTAAATTGGCATCCATGGGCCAACTCCTCATCCAATTCTCCCAGCAATTATCCCTCTAGATGAAGATGGCCACTCAGACAATTCAACAGGAGTTGCAGAGCAAGGTTGACCTTCTAGAAGCGGACATTGCCCCTCTCCAAGAAGAAGTACTTGCAGCCAAAGCCGAGAGTCATTCATTGCATACTCAAATCCAGCAACTCCAAGACCAGTTAGCAGAAAAAGACAATATCATTGCTCAAGAGGACACCAAAATTACATAATTAAAGCAAGAAGTTGCAGACAAGACAGACGCTATGACAGCCTTAGGCAATGAGCTCCACAATACGCGGGATGCACACAGTGTTTTAGAAGAGGCCTCACAGTCACTTGCTGCCAATGTACTTAAAGCAGAAGCTGAAGTGCATAAGGTCACTGAGAGGTTGTTCCAGCGAGATCGAGTTCACTGCTGAGATTGCCAAGACCATACAGTTAAAGAAGGAACTTGCAGGTGTGCAAAAGGAGAGAGAAGACTTCTACAAGACGATGCAATTTCAAGTTCAGGAGCTCCAGAGAAGAGAAAAACAGTTAGGAGTTCAGGTGGACAGGCTCTCGTGCATTGACGCAGACATAGCGGAAATGAAGCTGCGACGAGACGCTGCTCTGGCCAACGAATTTTATCTACAAGAATCCTTTTTGCAAATGCAAACAGAATTACTTATCAGTCACGTCATAGCTGCCAGTTCTGTTAGGACTGATGCACAACTTATAGAACCTACAATTTTGAAAGATATGCTAGATTCCCTAAAGTAGAAGATTGCAGGTACCTTCAAACTAGCTTGCACTATGTATATTTAGGGCATCATAGATGAACCGTGACTGTGTAATTACAATTTTGGGTTCAAGTCCACCGTGCGTGCCAGTGTAAGCCGTCGAAAAGAAGCTCATAAATTTTGTAATATATATTCTGAAAACTCGCACGCGTGATGTAAAGACGTAGCGCAAAGTTGTAACCCTTGAGAGATTAATGAAAAGAGTCGCGTGAAGCAGAAGGTGTAGTTGCCAGACTGCTTGTCAGGGCGAGGGCCGAAAGCGAAGCGCTGTTGCCGAAATTCTGTGTAAAAATATGTCTTCTAGCAATTCTGTTGATTAAGCCTAATAATTAAATTAAGTCTTAATGGAGTATTGAGATTAAAAGATTACGTGATATGTACGAAGTTATATAATTAACTATGCGATAGTATTGACGTATTCTATAAACACATCTAAAACAATTGATGTGTGTAAGTCTGCAAGTGGATACACAGAATCTGTAGATTTGGAAAAATACAAACAGGGCCTCTGTTTACAGACCCCTAACCATCCCAAGAACCAAGAGTTGAATTAAACTTTAAATAGATAACTTAATCCGAAGTTTAAGTTTAACACAGCCATGGCTGATGACTAAAATACCTTGATGCAGAAAATTGACTCTATCTCAAAAAGTTGAACAAAACCGCCTAGACAAATTCAGCTAGACCTGTAGCAGACTTCGAGACGCTTATATTGCCGAATCAAAATTGGTATATACCTTTGGCATAAAAAGACAAAATAGCCTGCACAAGCACTATGATAGTGTGTTTAGAGGTCGAAATGAGATCATATCGTGATTTTGGCATGACACAGCGAAGTTGTTTTGATCTCGGAAACATTCTAAAAATATCTACTTAAGATCTTTTCCTTCCTGTTTTTCCCACATGGTATGCTTGCGCCAATCATGCAAAACACTCGAATGCCTTAGGGAGGACTTCCAATCAACAAAGGAAAACTTCCATCTACTTGTTGTAGTATCAATACAACAAACTCCAAAGTAAAAGTGCTACCTTGTGCCTCAATTGGAACTCCATGGGCCAATCTCATTGGTTTTACTATACTTAGGTCGGACAATGTCACTCTTAAGTTGGAAGGTCTTGATGGATGAAGCCGATGTTTTTCTTATAAAGGAATTTTGGTAGAGCCAACTCCTCCAAACTTTCACTAATAGGGACTAGAGTTTTACAACTGTATAGGTCTAGCACCCATGGGATCCCCATATCCCTCGAAGCAGAGGCCTCTTAAAGACTACTAGAGAATTTTACAAAGAAGGTTGATAACCCTCTCATCCTTCTCATGTGGGACCCACTTGGATTTGATCTTGTTGCTCTCTATGTAGAGCACTCGATGATGTCTTAAGGGAAGGGGCTTCTTACAATTAGAAATTCTTTTGCCTAAAAGGGAAAGATAATTTTCGATTGTTCATTCTTTAGGAGGGCTTCCAAAATTGGCTACGCACCTCTATTTCCAAATTTTCCGTAGATTTTCCCCTTTGATAGCATTCCATAGTGCTAAGGAACATTTGATTGCTTCACCCAGCAAGGCTTGCTTCTAGTTGATTTGTCTCCATAACTGCATGATTCTCTCAAGGGCCTACCATAACAATATTGATTTTGGGGCACGAATAGAAGCGGTATCCCAAGTCTTGAATGCCATTAAGTCATCGTTTGCACCATGGGGGAACCCCGTGAATTTTGTTAGCTTTTACATTGGTCCATATTCCACAGTGTAGGATTTGCCACATAAGCACAAATGTTTTTATCTCTATGAGGGTGTGCTAAAGGGATTGGAACTTAAAGTCCCACCTCCAACATAAGTGATGTAGACACCACTTCCTATTGAGTGTGACATGAAAATCCACATCCTTCTTGAGTCTTGGATTTTTCTCAAGGCTATTGCCATTTTTCCATCTCAAAACCTTTAGGGTGAGACCATTCGTGACCAATGAGGAGGGGAGTCTTCGATCTTTCCCAAGCATTGAACATGCTTTACAATAGACACCATTCTTCATAGTCCACTCTTATGGCTAGATCAATGTCCTCAAATCTAATCCACTAATAAGCTTCTTAGTTCCAAAGGTGTTTCCACATATGGAATCCTTTATTCCAAAGCTTCCTAGATTTTTGGAGTCTCCAAGACTCCAAACTTTTAATGCCCTTGATATGGAACCACATTGAATCACTCTATCTAATACCAGCTCCCCATTTCTAATCTTCATTGATTCTGATAAACTATTCAACCTTGTTCCAACTCTTCCATAGAGAAATAACCAAGCTTGTGCCTTTGGGAGTCACCAAAAATGGGGAGAAAAAAATGGTGAGAAGGTCAAGACCCTTCCACCCCAGGATACCCACAAGCATAAAAGCACTCTTGTTTCTAAAAATAATCTTGGCCTGAGAGGCATCACTAGTCCACCATGCTTTAATTAACCATTTTGCTACTAACTTATTGGCCATTTCTTGGATGTCTAGAATGCCCAAGCCACCTTGATCCTTTTGGCTAATGCAAGTAGTCCATTTAGTTTTGGGGATACCCCTTATGTTAGGGTCACCCATCCAGAGGAAGTTCCCTAAAAATTCTCTCCATTTTGAAGATCTCTTGGTCTTTTTCACTCTAGAAGGAGAGAAAGTAAAATATTGAAGAGAAAAGGAATGTGTTAATCACCATAGCATGATCAGCCAGATTAATCTTCATACCTATCTAGTATTTCAACTTGCTCTTGAGCTTAGAGAGAGCCCAGCTCCATCAATACCCCATGAAAGCAAAATCCCATCGAAATACCTAACAAGAAAAATATTTGGCAACTAGGGATCAATTGACATCCATGGTCAATAAGCAATTGAGGAGGATGCACAATAACTGCCCTAAAAGTGGTTTTAGAGTTATTTATTTTGATCCTAATGCCTCACAAAATGTATTGAGACAACTCCAAAAAGTGTCAATGCTTAATGTGTCATTGTGCATAGACATTCTTATTATCAACAAAAAGTCTCATGATCAGTTGATATTGATTGAAAGGCTGATTGAGGCCTTGAATATGATGTAATTGAGCTTGATGGTTAACAATTTAGTTGTGACCATCGATCACGATAGAAAAGAGAAGAGGGGCCAATGTGCACCCTTGTTTGATAGAACATTTTGATGTAACCGCTTGAGAGGGTTGACCATTGATGTTTATCTTAGCACTTGCATTTCCTAGCAGAGTAGAGATCATCTTAATGAGTTTTTGGCCATAGCCTATGTCTTTGAAGGATTCAAGAATGAAGTCCCACTCAAGTCTATCATAAGTTTTGTCAAAGTCAATCTTAAGGAAGAGGACATCTTGCATTGATTCCTCAACAAAAACTAGACCTTCGCAAACATCAATGATAGCCTCGAGGAGGGACCTCCCCTTAATGAACCCTTTTTTATCCTCACTGATCCAATCTCCAAGGTCGTAGGTAATAGGATTTGTAATCACCTTGGCTTGAATCTTGTAATTAGTTTGCAGCATCATAATTGGCACTCAATTTTCAATTCTATTTTTTCTTCCTTTTTTGTGAAGGAGCTTGATGACACACTCATTGAGACAATCGGGAAGCACACCAAAAGAAATAGCCTCTTGCCATACCAAATGTAAAGGAGTGCCCACCATATGCTTGAAGGTCTTGAAGAACTCTGATAAGGCAACATTTTTCCATAGTATGTTCAAGCATCAAGTTAATGCATGAGGTGCCATCCACTACAACTCCTTGTAGATGTTGCTCCTTAATAATGGCACTAAGTCCTAGGCTCTTACAATCTATGAGGGGTCTACCCCCATAACTTTACCCTCACTCATAGCATTAGCCTTAGCAACTAGAGTGGATGTGCAAGCTTAATCAATGATCTACAAAACTTCTGATCCGAAATTTGCATCCTTTCTTAATAGATAAAATATACTAGCCTCCTTTTTAATGGGTTTAAGTAGACTTGAGGCATGATATTCCATAGGGGGATGGGTTGTGTGTGACTATTTAAACTCCTTTCAGGCCCTATCAAACACATGCCCAATGGATTCACTTGTGCTTGTAACCTCTTCTCTTTGCTATGTCTCCTCGCTTCGAGTGGTTCTATCTTTGAATGCCCGCTTTTCCTTGTTCAATTCATTTGTACTTGACTCTTGGCATGTTTCTACTTGAGGATCTTTCCCTTTGCTTCTTGTCTACATAACAAAAGAGTTAATTTCTTCTAAATGTATCACTCTCGCCGATGGTGATGGCATAATGGTAAATTATGTAGCTCCTTGTTTACTTAAAAAAAAACATCTAAATATGAGGCCTTGATGTGGATGCCATGTTCTTTCGGCAATAAATTGTTCAAGGATGTCTTGTTTAGGGGCAATTTTTGCAAGGAGCAAAATTCTCTCGTATAGGGTATTTGCTTTAATAATGTTTACATTCTCCGAACCTAAAACAAATGATTGACCTTCTAGGTCCATTTTGAAAATTACATGTAATTTGTAGTTGTTACCTTGACTTGGTGCAACAACCATTACATTTATTGGTGATTGGACTCCTCCTTGTCCCTAGTATGCTTGAGTAGGCATTCCTTTTGAGTGGCATTCCTTTTGAGTGGCATTCATTTTGAGTGGAATTCATAGGCTTCATGGCTAGTTTTCATGCAAACCTGGTAAGTGATACTTGAGCAACAACATTCACTTACAACATGGCCCTCTTTGCTACAAATGCTACACCAAAGTTCTAGTAGTTCTTATGGAAGTTGTGCCACTTCGTTTGCTTGGACCTCCTCTTCCTTTCGTAGCTTTAATGTTTAAACATCATGCCTTAGTTGCGTTACTACACCTTCTTTGTGGGAATCATTTCCTTTTAAGCTCTCAAGCTTGTTCCTCAATTGTGCTATTAGGTCTTCAAGCTCCAGAGGGTATGTTAGACTAGAATAGCTAGTTCAGAATATTCATGTCTAATTTTCTCTAACCTTCTTGTTCGAGTAATAAGTTCTTCAATTGTTGTTCCCATGAGATGGATATTGCAAGTTCTTTACCAAGCCACTTCTTGACAAAAATGAAAGTGGAGGGTCTAGTAATTTAGCCATAAGTGCTTTGGGTCTACTAGCAAACTTTGAAAATATCTCTGTGATACCTAGTCATAGGTTTTGTAATTCTTCAATAATGATTTCTATTGTTTTACCTTGTGGGAACTATATTTTGGAGTCCCAAGTAGTTAAATGGTTGTCTTCAAATTGACTAATCCATATGTCTGCTAGACCCTCCAATATTCATTGGAATAGGATCACAAATGCATATTCCCTTCCCATCAAACCCCTTGTTTTACATAGAGCTAAAAAACTTTTGACTTTCTCGTCATGTGCTTCATGCGGTAATCCTCTATATGAAGGAAAATTCACACTAAATCATGCAAGTAAAGTTTCTAGGTCTATTTGAGCTTCCATATTTCCTACAGATAATGTGGATGAGAGAGGACTAGCTGACCTGGAAATGAATTTTCTTATTGTTGTCTTGAAAGGATCATCTAAGGTTTGTGACTAGGTTGCGGTCCTAAGCTATGCATCCAATTCCTTAGGCTAAGATGAATTCCAAGGAAAAGGAAAAATGAACTCTTCAATATTGTCGACACATTTGAACTTCTTCATCACTTTGTAATATTACTTCCCCTATGCTTAAGCTGTCTGTGCGACCATGCATGTCAAATCTAGTGTTTGGATTCTTTAGTTGAAAGGTTCTTGAGTGTTTGTAGTGGAACAATGGAGAAGATGAAGAGAGACAACTACTCTAGAAGCATTGGTGTTTTGATTAACAAGAAAAAATACAATGACTTTGTTTAGAATGAGAAAGATGTGCTCTCTATGCATAGCAATTAAGCCAAAGAAGTACACACACAAGTATATGAAATATCATAATTAATTTGCCCCTCTATGCCGTTCCTCCACCTTGTCTAGTATCTTTCCCTTGTGCACTCCTTGCGCTCAAGCTTCCAATAAGGTTGAAGTATGGGTGAATTCTCTATCAACCTCCAGTATCTCCTTGATGATACTTTATCATACCTTTGCTCCTCTCTTGGTTGCTCTTTGAACAATCTCTATGCTTACTTGGTCACCTTCATTACTTCTCCGCATATACATAGTTCATGTATCCCTTGCTCTCTTGTGCTCCTAGTGTAGACTACCCTCTTGATCCTTAGTCTATCTTCTTATTCCTGGAGGATCATCCTTGGTTATGTGTTGATTTCATGTATGTAAGTCACTTCAACTACTTGTCTATCTTGGTGCTCACTTTGATGTCCCAAGAGCCTCATCATGTTAAGACCAATGATTGCCTATTTTGTGCTATAGTGACTTGATGGGAAAAAAATTAAATGGGTGACACATATAAATTTTTGTCTACCATTCTTACCTTTTCCACTTTTGACCTTTATTTCCCCAAAATGTGCTCATAAGGGAGGGTCAACCTAGACCTTCCATAACACTTTAAAGGCCTTAAAAAATCCTTCAAAAAGATATTTTTGCAATCTCCTTTCAACTTTCCTGCAAGATTATTGTGAAGTAGTACTTGAGAACTACCTGTGCACGCATGTCCTTGGCCACATACACCACCTTTTCAAGTCACCTCTTTGACTAGATCAACAATGCAACACAATCTTGTCTCTTTGTGATTATGCATTCCATCACATTGAATGTGGACCATGCATCATCCTTTAAGCAACACTAATATCAATGCACTTTTTGAAGCTTCTAACAATGGTAAGTAAATGTCATAGATGTGAGAGTCATATATGCACCATAGAAGCCCGTCATATATGCCACATTTAAAAAGCATCGCATATGCGAAACATAAAAGCATTGCATACGGGAGGCATAAAAACATAACATGTGCGATGCTCAAGAAACTCGCATACACAATGATTGTGAAGATTGCATATACAATGAATCGGCTTCATCTTATACGGTGCCCACTTTGGACTAGAATAAAAAGAAAGTGCATGTCTCTTCGATCATCATTTTGTATGCGTCTGATCGAAGAGCCAACCAACCTTCATATCTACAGTGCACTACACCTTTGAGCTCTTTCTCTTTCTCTATCTCTCCTTCTCTATTTCTCTCTCTCTTTCTCCCCCTCTTTCTCCATCTTTTTCTTTTGATTTCTCTCTCTTTCTCTCTCTCTCTCTCTCTCTTTCTATATCTCTCTTTTTCTCTCTATTTTGAGTTCTCTCTCTCTCTCTTTCTTAATTGTAGGTTATTGAAGAACTTCACTGAGCATAATATATGGCTAATTATTGTAAGTACAATTTTCATTGTTTGTATATCATTTAAGTTGTTTTGTTTTTATAAATTAAAATATTCAAACTTACAAATACACACATATACAAGCACATGCATGCTCATGCATGCACATACCCATATACATACTTGTACACATGCACATACACATGAACATCACATGCACATACACACATACAGATAAACACACATACACATACACATGCACATATACATACATACATACACACATAAACTTACACATACAAATGCACATACACACACATACGCATGCACAAAAATACACATTTACATACACATACATCCACACGCACAAACATATATACATGCACATGCAAATACACATACACACATGCGCTTTGCATGTGCATGTAGATATGTTTGTGCATGTGGATGTATGTGTATGTATATGTGTATTTTTGTGCATGTGTATGTGTGTGTATGTGCATTTGTATGTGTAAGTTTATGTGTGTATGTATGTATGTATATGTGCATGTGTATGTGTATGTGTGTTTATCTGTATGTGTGTATGTGCATGTGATGTTCATGTGTACGTGCATGTGTACAAGTATGTATATGGGTATGTGCATGCATGAGCATGCATGTGCTTGTATATGTGTGTATTTGTAAGTTTGAATATTCTAATTTATAAAAACAAAACAACTTAAATTATATATATATATATATATATATATATATATATATATATATATATATACATGCATATGCACATGCACATGCATGCTCATACATATACACATGCATATAGACACATACACATACACATACACTTACATATAAACATACACACATACATATACACATATATACATACACATACAGACGTACACATACACATACACATACACATACACATACACATACACATACACATACACACACATACACATATAGATACCCACATATACATGCACATAAACACAAAAACACACATATAATATGAATGAGTCATACAATTAAGGAAATAAATCAAATCTTAAATAAACTCTAATAAAATTACATTCAATCATATAATCCTTCAATAAAATAAATTAATTTAATAACACACTAAAGTTATTAAAATTATGAACTTACACCATAGACATTACTAAAAACATATATGATATGACGATATATATATATATATATATATATATATATATATATATATATATATATATATATATATATATATATATATATATATATATATATATATATATATATATATATATATATATATATATATATATATATATGTGTGTGTGTGTGTGTGTGTGTGTGTATAATGTATGTGTGTGTCTATCTGTGTATCAATGTATATTTTACATCCAATGTAAATAGTGTGAATTAAATGAATCACCCCTTGATCATGATCATCCACATCATCATGATCATATTCATGATTTGATGTATCTGAATAGACATCATGGGTAGAGAGGTTAGTACCTTGTAATGATTGATATCATCCCTTGTGCGTGTGTTTGTCCATCTCATCCATATCGGCCTCTCCATAATACTCGTCTAGTACATATAACAAACATAAATAAATATAAGATATAACGCTTGAATAAAAATAAAATAAATTATATCAAATTTTATAATACTCACAAAATGATTTGAATCACCTATATCTAGTCACCTTGATGTGGATATCCTCAATATGTATCATATTGAATTTCGTTTATCATCGAATAAGGATCACAATCCCTAAAGGGCATTGAAACAAATAAAAAAGATTAGTAATTAGTGTTTTAAATAAAAATATAGTTTCAATAGTAAATATATTTACAAATGTAGCAAAACCATGATGGTTGTTTGGCCTAAGTATGACATATGACCTAATTAGACTCTCTTCTTTGTAGCAGCTTGTGTTTATTTAGTTGAAAAAAAAGTACATGGATTAAATGTACAATATTTATAAAACACATGAGAATTAAAATTCTTAGAGATATGAACTATTTTACATACCTATTCCTAAGAAAATGATCCTTGTAGATGTAGCTCTCTACAAAAATATTTCCACATCTCAAATGGTATGTCAACTCTTCTCCTACTTCTTTCTACCGTACAATATCTCTTGTTATTTCAATCCAAAACACAAAAGGATTAGCATAAAACAAACTTTAAATCTCTAAACAAGCCCACACATATATACACACATCATACACTTACACATACATACATACATTCACATACACTTACACATACATAAACACAGATACACATAGACACACATATACATACACACCCATACACACACATACACATACACACACATACATATACACACATGCATACACATAGAGTGACAAACATACATGCATACACACACATGCACACACATACACATACACATGTTGGCTGTTGAGGATAAGTTGGATGGTACCAACTACCCATTATGGGCTTATATGATGCGACATGTGTTGGTTGCAAAAGGACTGTGGAACATTATGCAGGGTGTCGAAAAACGTCCTATCACACCTGCAACTATTACAACTACATGTACTGAAGCTGATGCAGAAGGTGCCAAAGATGATGAACTTCTACATATTCCTCTTCGTGCTGCGATTTCTGCTGCACCTACTGCAGAGCAGATTTGCTGGTATGGCAAAGATGCCCAGGCAGATGCATTGATAGCTTTGTCTATCAAACATGCCATTATTCCTCACATTCGCTCTTGCAGAACAGCTAAGGATGCTTGGGATACACTTACCACATTGTACCAAGCTAGGAATGAGGCTTGTGTTGCTTACCTCCGAAAATAGTTGGAGAGTGAGCACATGAATGAAGGTGATTCTATGGACAATTTCTTAACAAAGATCAAAGACTTGAAGGAACAATTATTTTTTGCTGATGAGGTTATACCGGATAGCTCACTTGTGCAGACCGTTCTGAATGGTCTTCCTGATTCATATCAGAGTTTTACTTCTACTCTTCGGTTGATGATGAAAGGCAATCCAAATGCCTTATCATTTGAGGAGTTAGTCTCTGTTTTGTTGCACGAACATCAGTCCAGGCAGAACAGGTCCATTATGCGAGTTCCAGATCAAGATTTCTTGGCTAGTCAGAAGGGCAAAGGAAAATGGAGCTCCTCAACTAGTAAGCAAAAATCTCCTAATTCTACATATTCGAAGAAGGAAGATAAAGATGAGAAGAAATCAGAAAAGCAGAAATTGTTTTGTAAGTATTGTAAAGGGAATGATCATATCATAAAGAACTGTCTAAAATTGGCTGCTAAAGAGGCAAAGAAGAAAGAGGCTGGAATGGTTGTTGCAGAGGCCTCTACACCAAAAACAGAGTCTACTAATCTTGTGCAGGAAGAAGAATGGGTGTTTACTACTGTCTACAATTTTGACCCATCTTCTCACGAGCAGTGCATGTTTGCAGTAGACTCAGATGTTTGGTATTTTGACAGTGGGGCAACCAAACATATTACCTCACAGTGCAGTTTCTTCTATTCACTTGAGCCTACCCCTACAGGGAATACTGTTACATGTGCCAACAACTCCTCTTACCCTGTTGTGGGAGTTGCTAAGATCATTTTGACTACTGCTGATGGTAGTTCTTTCACTTTGTCAGATGCTTTATTTGTGCCAGGGATAAAGAAGAACCTGTTATCAGTTTCTGCATTAGCCAAGATTGGCTTGGTTGTGAAATTTGTTGATAACAGGTGTACAGTTCATGATTTGTCAAATGGCGATGTGATTATTGCTTTTTGCATTTTATGTCATGGGCTATATAAGATCATAGACTATGAAATATCTGTAAATGATTGGCATGTGCAGTAAATGATTCTCAGGCTATGTCAGATGCAAAGCTTTGGCATGCACGCTTTGGTCATCTGAATTTCGCTAGTTTTCTATGCCTATAGAAATCTGAAATGATGTCCTCTTTGCCCAAACTTGAGGCACTTGGAAAACATGTTTGTGAAGGTTGTATTTTGGGCAAAATGCAGCATTCGTCCTTTCCAAAAGATGGTTCACTTCGGGCTACTAAAAAATTGCAGCTTGTACAAAGTGATGTATGTGGTCCTATGGAGACACCTTCTTTTGGGCATTATCTTTACTTCGTGCCTTTCATCGATAATTTTTCAAGGTATGCATGGGTATATCCATTGAAGGCAAAGTCCGAAGTGTTCATGTGCTTCAAACAGTTTTTGGTTTTGGCTGAAAATCTGTGAGCATGTAAAATGGGCACCCTTTGTTCTAATCGAGGGGGGGAGTATATGTCTTCTGATTTTAATACATTTTTGGCTGAACGTGGGATAAAACACCAGTGTACACTGCCATATACACCTCAATAGAATGGAGTTGCTGAACGAAAGAACAGGTCACTCATGGAGATGGCGAGGTGTATGGTCAAGAGTCAAGCTTTACCACATAGTTTCTGGCTTGAGGCTGTCATGTGTGCAGCATATGTACTGAGCAGGTGTCGCACTAAAGCACTGCAGTCTATCACTCCATATGAGGCTTGGCATGACCGCAAGCCAGCCATTGCTCATCTGCGTGTTTTTGGTTGTTTGGCATATGCATTAGTGCCTTAACAACATTGTAGAAAATTGGATGATAAAGCAGTAAAATGTATTTTTTTTGGGTACAGTTCTGAAAGTAAAGGCTATCGTCTCTATCATCCACAAACTAAACGCATTCTGGTTAGTCGTGATGTTGTGTTTGTGGAAGATGCTATTGAGCCATTGCTTTCATGTACTAAGGAGACATCTCTTAACTCCAAAGACATGTATGATACTTTGCTGCCTCTTTTTACAGGTGGACAGTCTAGTGCTGGTCCTAATGAGGCAACTTCTCAGCCTTTGCAGGTTTCATGTGATGATGCAGATACTTCCATTTCTGATGTAGATGTACATGATGCACTTATTGATGAGAGAGCTGATATTTAGTAGCCAAGAACTATTATGCCAAAATGGCTGGTGCAAACATTGCGTGACAACAAATTACATGCACCTCTGTCATATCGTACTCGATCAGGCTCTCATAGTGCCTCTTTTGCACCAGATTGCTATGCTATGGCTGCATCTAGTCTCTGTGATGAGAATGACCTGTTTCATTTGATGAAGCATAAAATTCAAAAAATTGGATGGCTGCTATGCAATCTGAATATGATGCAATAATGAAGAATGGTACTTGGTCTTTATGTGACTTGCCTCCTGTCAAGAAGACCATTGGCACTAAGTGGGTATACAAGCTGAAGCATAAAATTGATGGTACAGTTGACAGGTATAAGGCTAGGCTTGTTGCAAAGGGTTATGCCTAGGAAAGAGACATTGATTTTGATGAGACCTTTGCACCTACATTCCGTATGACTACTGTTCGGAGCATTTGTGCACTTGCAGCCCATCATGGTTGGAATGTACATCAGTTGGACATTAAAACTGCATTTCTGAATGGTGACTTGCATGAAGAAGTAAATGTTTTTGAGCCTAGTGGCTTTGTGCAGAAAGGGCCTGAAAACCAGGTGTGCAAGTTAAAGAAGGCATTATATGGTTTAAAGCAAGCACCACGTGGTTGGTATGAGAAGCTACATGCCTATATGATTGCACATAGTTTTGAGAACAGTCCAACTGAAAGCACCTTATAAGTTAAGCGTGCTAATGATGTGCTTCTGATCATTGTTGTCTATGTTGACGACATGCTGCTCACTGGTCCTATTGAGAAGCATATTGCTGATTTTAAGGCTGATTTACATGCCTCATTTGAGATGTCTGATTTGGGGCATTTGCATCACTATTTGGGCATTCAATTTATGCAAGTTGATGGTGGAATGGCTTTGTGTCAAACGAAATATATTGACACATTATTGCAGCATTTTGGCCTTGAAGACTGTAAGCCTATTGCCACTCCTATGGAGACAGGTTTACGATTGAGTCTTGTCCTCTATCAACAGGTTGTTGGATGCCTGATTTACTTATGCATTACCTAGATATTCAGTTTGTTGTCTCACAGATGAGCAGGTTTATGCATTGTGGAGGTGTCAAGCATTGGCAGGCGATTAAGCACATCTTTCGCTACTTGAGTGGTACTCGGCTACTTGGGTTGTTTTATCCCAAGGGGGGATCACTACTGCCAGATTTGCATGCTTTTTTTGACTCACATTGGGATGGTTGCTATGACACTTGTGTGTCCACTAGTGGCTTTTGCTTCATGCTTGGTAGCTCATGTATATCTTGGTTGAGCAAGAAGCAGCCTACTGTGGCCACTTCCAGTTGTGAGGCTAAGTATAGGGCAGCTTTCATAGCTACTGTTGAGTGTGTGTGGCTCAGATGCCGTATGGCTGATTTGGGTGTTGGTTAGTCTTCTATTGCATGTTATTGAAGAAGTTCATTGAGCATAATATATGGCTTATTGTTTTAAGTATAATTTTTATTCTTTGTATATCATTTAACTTGTTTTTTTTTAACATTAATCTACTCAGACTTGCACATACATACATTTACATGCAAATGCATGCTCATGCATGCACATACCCATTCACATACTTGTATACATGCACATACACATATGCATGCATAGACACATACATACTCATATCAGATCATCCGCATGCATATGTAAAATATAGTGTGAATCATTTGAATCACCCCTTGATCATGATCATCCACATCATCATGATCATCCACATGATTTGATGTACTTGAAGAGGCATCATGGGTATAGAGGTTGATACCCTATGATGATTGATATTGTCCCTTGTGAGTGTGTCTGTCTACTTCATCCATATCGGCCTCTCCATAATACTCCTCTACTAAATATAACAAACATAAATAAATATGAAACATAAAACATGAATAAAAATAAAATAAAGTATATAAAATATAATAATACTTAAAAAATGATTTGAATTACCTATATCTGGTCACTCAGATGTGGATATCCACAATACATAGCATGTTGGATTTCCTTTTTCATTGTATAAGGATCATGATCGTTACAGTGCATTGAAACAAATAAAAAAGATTATTGATTAGTGTTTTAGATAGGAATATATTTTCAATAGTACATATACTTACAAATGTAGCAACAAAACCATGATTGATGTTTGGCTTAATGACCTCATTCAGCTCTCTTCTTTGTAGTTGCTTGTTTTTTTTACTTGAAAAAAAGTACGTGGATTAAATGTACAATATTTAGAAAACACATGAGAATTACAACTCTTAGTGATATAAACTATGTTCCATACCTATTGTTTTGAAGATGATTCTTGCCGATGTTACTCTCTACAAAAGTGTTGCCACATCTCAAGTGGTATGTCAGCTCTTCTCCTATTTCTTTCTACCATACAATATCTCTTGTTATTCTAATCTCAAACAAAAAAGGATTGAAAAAAAACTTTAAATTTCTAAAAATGTGCACACACATACACATATACATATACACACATACATATACTTACACATACATACATAAACTTACACATACATACATAAACTTACACATACATACATACACATACACTTACACATTCATACACACGTATATACATACACACCCATACACACACATACACATATACATACACATACATACATACATAATTACATACACACACATACATTGTCACTTTAGCACAATGGCAAGTACCAACGTGAGGAGCTTCACCTCATAAATGTCAATCTGTGGAGACGTGAGGACTGGTATGAAGACCAAGAGCAAGTGAAGTGCACAAGTGCATGAGTGAAAGCATACAAACATGCACACACACACGCACACAAGGTAAGAGCAAAGAGTGGAACAATGGAAGATCTTCGATTACAAACGAAATCTCTTACAAAGCTCAAATCTACAACAAGCTAACCTCAAGAAAAGGTCTCCAGCCCTTTTTATAGTTTTTTGAGTAGGTTTGGCCATGTCCAAACCTAGTGTCTGGCATAGTTAAAAATTAGGTTATAGGTTTATTAGGGGGCTCAAACGGAGTCTAAAAATTCTGAAAATTGGTAGGATGATACTACTAATACTCCTCAAGCTCAATGACTCCTTGGCTTGAACAAAATGGAGTTGTAAAAATAGAAAATTGTATTTACAATGGTTTTTAGTGATAAAAATCACTATTTTTATAGGGATTTCTTATGAAAATTTGACATGTGCTTCTTGGAGCTCCCTACATGCTCCTTCTTCCTGTGAGTCCACTTCATTGATGTGCTTCCATGCTTGTGTGTGACCTTGACTGTAACACTCCTCCCCCTCTAGAGTCTATCGTCCCTGAGAGACCCTTGTTGTAGTGGTTGTTCCATGGTGGTTGGAGAGATAGTGTCCATCATGTATCCATAGGAGCGCTCCATCTTCCAATTGTAGCTTGGGTAGTTCTATGGTTCTTCATTTTTTCACTGCCACCTTTGTATGTACTTCTTCCTTGTACTCCAACTTGATGGTCTTTTTGTGAGCTTTCAAAAATTGTGAGTTACTCAAAAGAAATTGTCAATGTTGGTTATGAGAAACTCTCATGGTGGATTTCTTCCTTGCTCTTGTTGTCACCGTAATGTCCTCTGGTTCTTCCAAAGGTGTTTTTGTTTTTTTTTTTTGTTTTGTTTTCATGCCAAGTACTTGTAACCCATAATGGATGATGGGTAAGTGCATTAGTGCATGGGGTGGAAGAACAATGTGCCTTGTGCACGGCCTTGTAATGTATCCCTATGCATGCATACTTGGGAAATGCATTGGAAGAAATATGGTCCAAGAAGTTTGGTCTTGAGCTAAGTGCTCAAGGGTATGCCGACGAAGAGGTTTCCTAATGGATCATGGTTATGGTGTTGTTGAAGCATACAATTTTTACCATGGTGAAAGGTCCATTGATCTTCAACTCTTCGTGTTGTACTTCCATCATGGTGATTGACCATCATCTTGTCTTCTGTGGTTGATGGATGTCCTTGTTGATGGTTCACTGATGAGCTTCTTTGAGAACCCAGTCCTGCTTCTTCTTCTTCTTCTTCTTCTTCTTCTTCTTCTTCTTCTTCTTCTTCTCTTTTTTTTTTCTCTCTCTTTTTTTTTGGAATAGTGTCACAAAACAAGAAGAAAGATGTTAGTATCAATAAAATATTTTACATATGTCGTGTATCTCATGTGCCTGGGATTCTCGATCATGTCTATGCCCGATCGTGTAATGTGGCCCTATATTGATGCATACTTTGGAAATGCATGACCCAAATGGTGCAAAAGACAAGATTATGCCAAAGGCACATGGTTTTTGCATGTCGAGGCTTTTGATGTTACTTGCAGACTTGATGCACTCTTTGTTTGGAGATGTCGATTGGATCTTAAAATGATGTAATCCTCCTTATAGGGATCGATTTGAGAATGGTATGTGGCCCTATGGAGATCACTTATGGCCCCTTCATCTTTGGATGGTTTCTAAAATTTCATATCCAACGTGGTTGGCTCTTTGATTTTGTGGAAGCTGCTCATACTTTTGGCTCCCAAACCCATATCCTTGATGATTGTCTTTTTATTTTTTCCGAAGAGGTGAGTTTATCTTCCTTTGGCATCTATCCTCGGTTCTTACCCGTTTCTCTCCTTGGCTTCTTTGTTCAAACTTTTCTTGTGAGGGAGATCAGTGGTGTTTGTGCATGTAGGAGTGCCTTGGGTACCCTAATGTATAATTGTCCTTGTTGAGCTACAAATAATTTCTTAGGCACCCAAATTTGTATGTTATGATGGTCGGCCTTCATCGACTGCTTCGGTACCCAAATCTATCAAAGACCGTTGGATTGAGCTGGTCCTCGTTTTTTAGTGCTTCTTTTAGCATGGTTGGCTTGCCTCAATGGGAATGGTTGTGGCAAAGTTGGTGGTTGCTCTCCTTTTCATACCCAAATCTACTTCATGCCCTGAGCTTCTTTCTTCTTGAATTCTATCTGTCTAGTTGATATAGTAGATGTCTTTTTTGCTTGCCTCTTTGGTCGAGTTATGCTTGCATTAGTCTGTGAAGAAGAAGAGAGGTTTCCTGGACTTGGATCTTGTGCTTCCATGATTGAGTCCTTTATTGACACACACAACATTTTCTTTGCGAATATTAGTTTCGGAAGAACTAAGAGAATGTGTGACCTCTCCATTTGTGAGCATGCAATTGTCTAATTCTAACGTAATACATTGTTCATGTACCCAAACTTGACGAAGTTGGCTTTTAAGGTTTAAGTTGACTTCATGATCATAGATCCAGTCTTGACCTAGGAGAAGTGGTTCTGTAAGGTCCTCATCTTCACACACGAGCATTTTCACTCTTAAAGGAACATCTTGAAGATAGATGGGAAGTTCCACCTCTCCCATACAAGGAGTTTCCTGGCCTCCCAATCCTACGAGATAAGCTTCTATGGGATTCAGGTTCAATTGCAAATCTTGGCAGTATGAAAGTCTAACCGCACTAATTACTGCACCTGAGTCAATTAATGCTTTCACACTCCTTGCATTCTTCCTTTGTCCTATTGCAATGGTCACAAATGGATGTCGATCAATTATTTGAGAAGCAATTTCACTTGATGTTTGACACATGGCCATGTGGTATCTTGGGGCCTCAAGATTGATATCTAGGTCTAGGCGTCTTAACTTATTTCTCCTAATGTGTTATCTCGCCTCTGCCTGTGCTTCTTCTCCAACCTTTAACTCTTCTTCTTTTTGCTTCTTAGCAGTGTTGAGTCTCTTTAGCATATCCTCTATAAGAGGTTATTGATACAACTTAACTCGGCATCCACTAATATAGTTTGGTAGGATATCACCTTCTAGTGTGGCCAATTGAACTACACTGCTAGTGGAAATCCTATTAATGATCATGGGTCCATTTCCTCTTTTTTCCAATTTACGGGCATGTTGCTTTAGGGTATAAACCAACACTAGGTCTCCCTCTTTCAAGCCTTTATCTTTGATAAGTGCATCGAAGTATGCCTTTGCCTTTTCTTTGCAGCATAGATGCGTGCCCCCACTTGTAGCCTCGTCTCACCTAAGCGTTCTAGATCAAAAATCCTAGAGGATAACTCGTGTCCATTCCATTCATGCTCTTGTGCTACTTTTAAAGTTGGGATTACGAAGTCCAATGGTAGCACAACATTTTATCCGAAGACCATCTGAAATGGGGTGGCATTGAGTACCATTTTGTAGGCAACTCGGTAAGCCCAAACTACATGATTCTGTTTGTCCCAATCAGAGTGTTTGTTATTTACTAGTTTTGTCAGTACATTACATAGGATCTTATTTGTTCTCTTGGCTTGTCCGTTAGCTTGTGGATGATAGGGGGCAGACTTCTTATGTATCACCAAGAATTCTTGGAGAAGATTTTCAATGACTTCATTCAAAAAGTGTGTGCCTCTATCACTTACTATCTCTATTGGTAGTCAGTATCTCGTGAACACATTCTCAAATAATAACTTTGCCATTGTTTGAGCATCATTCTTCCTTGTGGCTTTGACTTCTTCCCACTTTGTAAGGTAGTCGGTGGCTACAATAATGTACTTTGCATGGGAGTTTCTAGCTGGGGGGTTAATAGGACCTACAAAGTCTATACCCCACTTTGAGAATGCACGTCCTCCCATCATTGGCCTCAAAGGAATTTCATCTTTCCTTATTGGATATTGTGGAGATTGGCATGTATCACATTTCTTCACATAGGTATGTGCGTCCATATGAAGAGTGGGCCACCAAAGTCCTGAGAATAGAATGTTCTTGATTACTTGATTAGGCTCGAAGTGTCCACCGGTGGCACCGCTATGTGCAGTTTCTAAGATTTTCAAATAGTCAGATTCGTGAATGCACAATTTTAAGTAACCATTGTTGCCTCTTCGGTATAGGTTGTCTCCTACTAAGGAATAGTTTAGTGCCTCTTGTTCCATGCTTCGTTTCCTTGCTAGACTAGCCTCATTGGGTAATGTTCGTGATCTCATGAATTCTACCAATGGAGCACTCCAATCTGGAATTAATGATATGTGATAAAGAGTCGCATGCTCCACCGGGGGTCTCTCTTTGCACATTGGACAATTCTTAATCCACTCATGAATTTCTTTGTCCATGCTAGGCCAATACACTCCTAAACATTTTAGATTCTGCAATGTTCGTTGTTTAGAATAGTGATTTCCTAGAAATCCTTCATGTGCTTGTTGCAACCAACTACTATGCTCATCGTCCTCGACACAACAAGCTAGAACACCTTCTGTATCTTGCTTATACAAGCTTCCTACCAATATTTGAATAGTTTTGTGATTGTACAATGTCATCCTTGTTCGTCTTCATATTTTGATTTGCACGTCCAAAGGTTAGCACTGGTACCAACTTATTTGCCCATTTAGGAACAACTTCGAGAGTGAACAGATAAGTGTCAGACAATTCATCAGACACTCCTTGCGGTGACTCACCTGAAGTGATGCAAGAAAGGTGATCAGCTCTGAGGTGGGTCTTACCTTTCCTAACAACCACTTCAAAGTCATATTCCATTAGTAAGGGGAACCATCTTACTAAGCATCCTATATTGCAAGGTTTATTGACCAAGTATAATAAAGCTTGATGATCAGTAAAAAAATTTGAACTTGTTGGCCAATAGATAGTGTCTAAACTTCTTCACAACATATACCATGCCTAAACCTTCTCTTTCGGTTGTGGTGTAGTTTCGTTCTGCAGTGTTCATTTGCCTACTAGCATATGCTATAGGCAAATCTAGATTTCCTTCTCATGTGGGTTGTGCTAGCACACACCCTATTGCATGATTGGATGCATCTACATGTACATGGACTGGTTTATTCCAATCACGAGTGGTGTATTGGGGTTCTGCACAAGCGTCTCCTCAGCTCATTGAAGGACTTCTTGCATTCATCGTTCCACTCAAAATTTGTCAACAAGGCATAAAGAGGCTTAGCTATAATTGCATACAAGTGAATAAACCTACAGTAATACCCACACTCGCCCATAAACGCTTGTACCTCTTTAACATTCCTTGGCCTCGGCAACTCCGCTATGGCTTTTACTTTGTCCTCATCTGTTGATGTTCTGAGAAACAATATGACCTAAGATTTTACCTTGACGTACCATGAACACACACTTCTCTAGGTTCAGACAAACTCGGTATTCTCTACACTTGTTCAAGATCTGTCTGAGCTCAGGAATGTGGTATTTTCTTTATTGGGAATGAGCACATAAATCATCCACATAGACTTGTAAGCTCTTTCGCAAGAATCCTTGAAGACATGACACATGAGCCTTTGGAATGTTGCAGGTGCATTGGTGAGCCCAAATGGCATTACACGAAATGCAAAGACTCCCCACTTTGTTGCAAAAGCTATTTTGTGTTGATCTTATGGGGCAATGGCTCCCTGGTTGTAGCCTGAGAACCCACCAAGGAAACTATACACTTCATTGCCTGCAGCACGCTCCAATAAACGGTCAGTGATTGGAATTTGCTATCATGGGATTCGTATGAGAACAAATTTTCTGATCTAATCCCTTCAATTCTTTATAGTGCCATGCAAGCACGTCCCTATTTTCCCTTAATAAGGCAGCCAACTCTACCTCCTCTTCTTTACTTAGGTCATCCCCTATGTACGTACATCTCTCTTCGTTGTCTTCGATGGTGACTACGATTGCTCCTGTGGTGGCCTCTCTCTTAGGCATTCGTACCAAAATTTTTCGGTCCTCAACTTCATATTTCTTGAAATTTTCTGGTACTTCAAACAATGATTCCTCCTCTTCTAGTTTCACTCTTTGTCTTTTCTTTTTCTTTTGACCACCTTCACTTCTATCCTTTGAATTTACCATTTTGATGCTTGTGAGAGTTTTTTCTTCATTTTGTGTAAATACTCCTGTGTCTTCTAGATAGTGCTCCTCTGAAATTAAGCAACTATCCATCACCATGGACTCTAGATCGTCATCATTCTCTTCTTCTTTTATGAAGTCACTAGGGTCACATTCTTCTAGCAAGGGCTGACACGTGAACACTGAAATATCATAACCCTCCTCATCAGAATGAGGTGTCCATTGTTCTTCATTGACCATAATGTCCATGGTGGCCAAGATTTCTGCCCAACCATGAGGCTCAAATTCCTCATTTCGAAAGATCATCGGCATATAGGCTGGGTCTCTAACTAGTCTATCTCCTTGAGAAGTTCCTTTTCCTCTCGCCTTTAAGTGTTTTTCCTCTTCTTTTGTGACCTTGCACATCCACAAATGAGTATGTTCATGCATCCAAGATGTATTAGATGAACTTTTAGAATGCATAGAGATTGAATCTTCTTGGTCCTTGTGGATAGGATTCCACTATAGGGGTGGTACATCTCTGAAGGTGTAATCCTTAAAATTGACCTTGGTTGTGACCCCTAAGCACTGTAAGTATAAGGAGTTGGTTCCCCAATCCTATACAACTTGCAGTTGTTATAGGAAGGGTCTTTATAGGATCATCTTGTAGGTATTAGTTTTACCAAAGTCACATATAGCAAAGGTGTGTTCAAACTCTACACCACAAGTGGTTAGAGTTATCCCTTCCGACAATCCTAGAGGTCTCTCCACATGGCCATCAGACATCTGAAGCTTCATTCTAGTTAATCTTAATGCGTGTTTACCCTATTGCTTCCACAAGGAAGTGGTTGCAATAGCAACACCAACACCTGATGTACTTCTCATTATAAGAGTTCATGTTAGGCTCTTGAGTTGGGTGTCTATTGTAAGGGTAAGGTTGTGATAACCCTAGTCCTTCTCTGGTGTAGACATGAGATGGATGATCTCCACCACAACGTGTGCAACTTCCTAACATTGGCACTCTCAAGGAAGAGTTCTGGTAGTTCCTTTATCCTTGTACCCCTAATTTCTTGCCCACATAACTCGAACTAGAAGTCTCATTGCTCCTTGTATCCTCAGATTTGGTAGGATCTTGTGTGATTTTGAGATCCTCAGCTAAGTTTTCCTCCAAATCTATGCACCCTTGAAGACACTCACTCAGAGTTTGCAATCATTTTACGTACACTAAGATTCTCAATGTTCCATTTGTTAGACCTTCTAACAATAAGGATATCATTTTTTTGCTGAGAAGGTCTCTCTCTCACAGGGCATCGGTTTACATATTGATTAAATCTTCGTGCTGCATTTTTTATTGTCTCAATAGGAGCTTGTTTGAAACTATGTAGTAAGGATGACAAATTGTGCTTGATCCCTCGCTTAGGGAATTCCCAAATAAATTCTTGGAAGAATCGTTCGATATTGCCAAAGGAATTTGGATCCAAGGATTGAAACCAAGCTAAGCCTATTCCCATGAGGGTTAGCCCAAAGGATTCATATTGCATGAAAAAGTCATCCACTTGCTCCGCTTGTAACACCTGCTTGAATTGTGTAATGTGGTCATATGGCTCTCCTGTGCCATTGTAATGGTTTCACATACATTTGGCCAATTGGATTGGTCTCAATCTTCTGCCTTGATCTGGGGATCAAATTATGATGGGAATAGAGGGTTTTATGGGGTGTATTCCAGCTCCTACACTTTGGTGTGATTCTGCCCTAAATGTGGTTCTATTCATATTTCCCATTCCCTAGCTAGTGTGGCCGTGGGGGTTAATTCCTGGCATGGTGAATTGCTCATGTGGTCTGTTGGGTAATACTATGTTGGCTCGTTTGTCCTAACATCACACTTTCCATTCTTTGCTAGGTTTGGAATGGGCTTTGTGAGGTAGCTACCTGATCTTGGAGAGGGAATCTAGGAAGATCCATGTACTTTAATCTAGACCTCTTTGCTTCGTCTACAGGCCAATATCTCCTTTGATTTTGGTCTACGTATGTAACTCTAGATGGATTTTCTAGATCCCTCGTATATAGTTGTTGGTCTTATGCTTTCTCCTTGTGTTGGTGAATCAGTTTGGAGCAGTCGGTCAAATCCGTGCACCAAGTATACATCCATCAGATATTCATCTTGGAGTACCCTGTCCGCTTGCAATACTTGAGTCATTACTAACTTTCCCCTAGGGGTAGTCCCTGTATCTCCATTGTTGGTTCTCCCCGAAGTTCCTTGTCACTGTGACTCTCCTCTTTCATTAATCTAATCAGGGTTTTCAGTTACTACATTTATCTGGCCCATCTTGTCCATGTAAACTCCACCTTCATACTTGACAGCTCATCTTGGAACTATTTCTAATTTTGTAGTGTTTATCATTCTTGCTACTGACCTATGCATATTGTCGAGGTATATGGGTATTCCTTGCAAGTTAGTGAATATGTATTCAAGAGACATCCAATATTCCCCTTCAACTATAGACATAAAACCTTCCCTAGGTACTGAACTATGCATGTCTTCAGAACCAAGAGTCTCTCCAAGTTAAATGACATTTCTGACTCACCCGTCTGTGAACTCAGCAGATAGTTCTAACCATTGAGCTGTGAGCCCCTGACTTGGTTGTATGGTTGACACTAGCCTCAGATGATTTGATACTTTATCTATCTTTTCCTAGGTGTCTACTTGATCTCAGGTTCATAAGCCTTGTGTACAAGTCCAAAATTGTCCTTCTTATTGCCAAAATCTTGTGGAACCCCTTGCTTCCTAGTCCCACCTGAGGGTCAACTTCAAAATACTATATATAATAATCCATGAGCTTTCCCCACGAGCTTTCCAACCAACCCAAACTCACAACAAACAAATTTCATATGAGAAAGTTATGTCAATTCAGGGCTTTAGGGGTTAAAATAGGAAAATAGGATCCCTATGGGAGTACCTTAGGATAGGTGATACGATACCAGATTTTCCACCATATGTGATACCACTATAGACGATACCACCTTGGACGATATGATACCACCAAGGCCATACCCCACGAGATTTCCAACGAACCCAAACTCACAACAACCGGATTTCGTATGAGAAAGTTATGCCAGTTCAGGGTTCTCAGGGTTAAAATAGGGAAACAAGATCCCTCTCGGAGTACATCAGGACAAGTGATACGATACCAGATTTTCCACCATACGTGATACCACTATAGATGATACCACCTTGGATGATATGATACCACCAAGGTGATACCAACTTCCATGATACTATACTGCTATCCACACGACATGATACTAGAAGTGGCCATGATACGATACGTCTAATTGACACGATACGATACCAGCTTCACGATATGATACCACTCTGTAAACGATACGATATCGGAAATCACACGATATGATACCAAGGTGACAGGTGATACAATACCAAAAACTTACAAGATACGATAGTAGAACTCTCACGATATGATACTGGTTCTATGGACGATACGATACCACTTTTTGGCACAATACGATCCCAGGGTAACGAACGATACGATACCACGTGGGCGATACGATACCAACTTTGCATGCGATATGATACTCCTCGATCGACGATACGATACTGTGAACAACACGATATGATACCACCAAGGCAACCGCGATCGCGATACTAGCACTTGACGATACGATACCAGAATGGTATCGCGATACCTCAAGTGGGTATGCACGATATGATACCTCGACAAGTATCGTCATACACGGGAGTTCTGGTATCGCGATACCAAAACTCAAGCGGACACAATACTTGGAGTTTTTGAGGTCCAAATTCAAATTTTTATGCAAATAAGTGTACCTTATTTTCTCCTTGTCACCCCTATCAGTCTGTAGATGCAAAACCACCCTCCAAATTTGCGATATTCCACTCGCGATATGAGATGCAAGTCTTGTCACTCCCTGATATATTTGCCTAGATTTTGGTATTTTTTGAGAGTTTTTCAAGAGTGATTCTTCAGTGTTTTAGCTCTGAACAACCTCTATGCTTCTTGCTCGTAGTGACAAGTGAAAAATGAGGTGAATGTACAGCTTAGAATGGAAAAAATCAAAGAATATGAAGATGGGAGAAGATGGTAATAATGATGAAGATGAAGAAGAAGGAAAACTCAGAAACTGAACTGAAAATGGTGATGTTTTTACCTTCCAATGTCGCTACTCTACGTCTTACCGTCACACGCTTGTCCTCCAAGCTCTCTCCCCAGCAACGGCGCCAAATTTGGTGTCACTATAGCACAATGGAAAGTACCAAAAGGAGCTTCACCTCATAAATGTCAATCCCCGGAGATGTGAGGACAGGTATGAAGACCAAGAGCAAGTGAAGTGCACAAGTGTGTGAGTGAAAGCATACAAACATGCACACACATACACACACACGTGCACAAGGTAAGAGCAATGAGTGGAACAATGGAATATCTTTGATTACAAAAGAAATCTCTTACAAAGCTCAAATCTACAACAAGCTAACCCCAAAAATGAGCTCTCCAGCCCTTTTTATAGTTTTTTGAGTAGTTTTGGCCCTGTCCAAACCTAGTGTTCGGCCTAGTTTAAAACTAGGTTCTAGGCTTATTTGGGGGCCCAAACGGAGTCTAAAAATTATGATAATTGGTAGGATGATACTTCTATATACTCCTCAAGCTCAAGGACTCCTTGGTTTGAACAAAATGGAGTTGTAAAAATAGAAAATGGTATTTACAATGGTTTTTAGTGATAAAAATCACTATTCTTATAGGGATTTCTTATGAAAATTGGGCATGTGCTTCTTGGAGCTCCCTACATGCTCCTTCTTCTTGTGTGTACACTTCATTGACCTTGACTATCACCATACATGCTTGTGTGTGACCTTGACTTTCACCATACATATACACACATGCATACACATACATTGATATACATACATACACATGCACACACATATACACATACACACACATACACACGCACATACATACACATACACACACACACACATATATATATGTATGTATGTATGTGTGTGTGTGTATGTATGGATGTATGTGTGTGTGTATGCACATATACCCACACATACTCATACACACACATATACACATACACACATATGCAAACATACATAATGCACACACACACATACACACACCTGCACACACATACACTAGCTGAGGATATAGTAGTTCAATGACTGATTGCACATGTGAAGTTCATGAAAATAGTCATGAATCACCATACATGTGTGAATGTATGTATATGTGTATCTGTGAATGTTTATTTCTATGATTGTGTATGTGTAATTATATGTCATAATGTCTATCTGTGTATATGTGTATATGTATGTATGTGTATACGTGTACATGTGAACATTTGAATGTGGATGTTTGTAAAAAATGAAATTGTTAATATCTAATACTATTATCGATCTTGCTCACATCCAAATAGAGGTTATGAATGCAAAAAACACATTGAAAAATAGAGATAGCAAGAGACGAGACTGAACGCAGTATTGGGTGCAATCTCCCCCCATGCACTCTGATTCGACAGTCCATAGAGTGCATGTATTTATAGGAATTTTTTATTATGTGGAAAAGAGTGCTTACATGAGAGCGGCTTCGAAAAGCATGCGTGAAACTAAAAGTTGGTGACTTTCGTAGAAAGCCTTTCTTTTAATATCAAAAACTGCGGTCTACAATGACCTTATTCTAACCACTATTTTTTTAACTATTTCTAACAATAGAACCTTCTACGTGGATTTATTTACAAACTAAATTATAAATCGGATTTATTGATGTCCACCCTAAAGTCAGATTATGGATGTCCACCCTTTCACACTTTCATGCCCTCACGAACCTTCAGTTGCTATATCAAAAACACCAAAACACATTAATACATTAATAAATTAACACTCCAGCAATGCATTGTTCAACATATTCCATAATGTATAACATGCCCCTCAGTTGAAAAAGAAACTAACCTCAGTTGATAAAATAAAATAAACATCGATGGCCAGTCACATGTTTCATCACTGATTGAAAAAAATAAGCATGTTCCATGTAAAACACGTGCATGGAAATGTTCATGGAGGCATTAAATTATTAAAATTCTCTATGAGGTGCTGACATAGACTTAAATTAGTCAATATTCTAATTCATTTTCAAAGGTATATCTAAAGTATGATCCTACATACTAAATTCAATGTGTAAATGCATTACATATAATCAAAGAAAATTAGACTAGTGAAAAGACTGTTGTTGTTGATGTGGTTGCTATAAACTGGTCTTCTTGATAATCAATTGGTACTCATTCTCTCCATCATGAGTAAAGGCAAAAGCTTCATGAAGCGATGTAGGCCGGCATGAGCAAAGCTTTGCTTGAATTTCCTTCTCTAAACCATCATTATACTTCTTTTTCATAGTATCATCTGAAACATCTTCAATCAAGCAAAGAAATACTAAGTATTGGTAGAACTGATCCATATAGGTTGTAAATGTATCACCTTCCATCCATGTAAATTTAGCCCACAATTGTTGAACATGTTGGTTGAACTGTATGGGTAGAAAAGAATCCTTAAACTTTTCTTGAAAAGCCTTCCATGTGCTTGGACAATCTGCACTATGACAAAGATCATTCCACCAAAACTGAGCTCTTCCTACTAAATAGTTAGTGGCAAATTTGACTTTTTCACTTTCAGCATATGTTTCATTAGTATAAAAATCATCAAACTGTGATAGCCATGAAAGGATTAAAGGGCCATCCTTCCGGCCATCAAACTGTAAAAAATGGTAATTCTTAATAGCAATCTTGGAATGCGTGCCATCCGGTTGGGTAGAGACAATAGCTTTGACCACCCTCATAAGATTGTCTTCATCAGTTTGCATCTTTTAGAGAATTTCATCACGTTGTTGGATCTTGTTCTGAGCGCCTCGTAATTCGTGCCGCAGGAGCTCAAGTTGTTGCTTGAGTGTTACCTCAGGAAAGGGCGACTCCCTGAAATCTTCCATGTTGTTCATAGGGTCCATGAGGATTTAAAGAACAAAACCCTTTTGCTAGATATTTAAAAAAACAATTTTTTAGTTTGTTTGAGTTAAAATGTAAAAGGAAGGGTTGTTCTTGGGAATTGAAAAAGTAAGAAAGAGATTAAAGTTATGGTAAATATAAGAAAAGAGAACTAGAGTGACAACACAAAGAGATAGTGTAGTGGTAAAACACTTCCCTTGTGTGGGTGAGGTTGTGGGTTCAAATCCTCCCACCTTGGTGAATATAGAACTCCTTATTTCCACTTATAAATTAAAATTGTTCACATGTAGCCAAGGGCTGCCAACGGTCACTAACGGTCACGAAGGGAGCCTTGGGTGCCAATGATGCCAATGTAATGCCTAAGTTATGCCTAAGTTATGCCTAAGTTCTATGCCTTGGAGTAAACGTAGGTGTAAATGTAAGTGTAAACGTAGGTTCTGGTTCTAGAACTAGAATAGAAACAGAAACCAGAAACTAAACCTGAAACCAGAAAATGAAACTGAAACTAGAATCAAAAGTGGAAACGAAAATGGAGCCGGAGCCGGAATCAGAATCAAAATCCGAATCACATCGCGAATAGAGAACAGTGAAACGGAGATCAATTCGCCAAACCGAACAAAAACAAATCCCTTAGTAGTGACGCATGCAAGGCTCTAAGACCATTGTTATTAGGATCTTGCTCACATGCACTCAGAGGTTAGGAACGTAGAAAACACATACAAAAATAGAGACAACAAGGGATGAGACTGAATGCAGTATTGGGTGCAATCTCCCCCATGCACTCTATTTCGATAGTCCACAGAGTGCATGTATTTATAGGAGTTTTTGATTACGTCGAAAAGAGTGGTTACATGAGAGCGGATTTGAATAGCATGTATGAAACTAAAAGTTGGTGACTTTCGTAGAAAGCCTTTCTTTTAACATCAGAAACTGCGGTCTACAATGACCCTTATTCTAACCACTATTTTTTTAACTATTTCTAACAATACAACATTCTACGTGGATTTATTTACAAACTAAATTATAAGTCGGATTTATTGATGTCTGCCCTAAAATCGGATTATTGATGTTTGCCCTTTCACGCTTTCATGCCCTCACGAGCCTTTAGCTGCTATATCAAAAACACCAAAGCACATTAATACATTAATAAATTAACACTCCAACAATGCATTGTTCAACATATTCCATAATGTGTAACAAATACCTTTGTTTTCCACACAATCAAATTCTGATCAATCATAGGAAAGTCTGCCACTATCTCCTAAACATGCAAGGGCTAGTTATTTTAATTATATCAAACTTATAATTCTAATATTTGATAGATACATACATGACTAATATATTCTTTTATTGTAATATTATATTGAGATTCTAGTCATCAGAGGGTACTCCACCACCTCCTACGCTTCCAATGACTTCACATGTGTCGTTTGATAGGATTTATGATGATTTTTAATATAAAGAGCATATTATATGTTGGTGTAGTCTTTGATATGGCACGTATTGAGGACCACATTGGAATGTATTGAACATGAGATATATTATGGTATGTTTGAGTGTGCACAACCACTAGATTTTGATGTGATAATACTCCGGTGTGTATTGATTCCATAAATTAATGTCATTATTTTATTTTAAAATCATATATAAAATAAAACTATAATAAATATACAAGAATATTTACTCGATGATGGTGGTGATGATTCTCCTACTAATAATGTTGATATTCCTCATACATTTCACATATATTTCATTTATCATGATTAGAGATGTAGAAAGATACATAGTTCTTAATGCTATTACTTCATTACATGCTAATGATGAATTATTAGTGAATTATGGATGGCGTAGACATCCAAGAGAGCGTTTTGGAGAGCATTAAGAATAAAGAGCTACTAATCTAGAGTCACATTCATCATGTGCATGACCAAATGAGCCATTTCTCCATGTTAAAATCTATCAAAGTAAGACCAGATCGATAAATGTCAAGGTGAAAACAAGAATTTGCATCCAACAAACACTTTTTGTCCACATATGTTGTGTTGCAATGAAATATCTAATTCATAGTAAATCTTCTTAACTTAACTTGCGAATTTAAATTTATATTTTAAGTTTATTTTTCATTCATGTATGGAATACTAATGATTTTTATTCATGTATGTAGTTTCCAATGTATGATATTGATGGTCTACCACCACACCATTCAGAGTTGCCAATAAGACCTTATTTATCATAAGCGTCCATGAGGAGGCTACACAAAAGTGATCTTGTAGAATATGCAAGAATGAAAGAACTACATTCAAAAGAAGACAAACTATAGGATTTGTGCAATGATGATGTCATGATAAAATTTTATTGAGGATTGGTGTCAAAATGACATCGGATGCCTTGATAGTTCTAAAAATGAGAAATGTCTTTGAGAAGAATGTCTAAAGAACATATATCAAGGAATTTTCTTGACATGAATAAATGCAAGCTTACTTATTCTCAATGTTAAAAAAGTACTAATGGAATAATGTGATATTTATTAAATAGTTTAGCTTTACAGCATATTGACTAAAGATGGCCTGATTTTGCAGAAGAGGTACACAATATAATGTTGGGTGTTGCATTACATGGGGTTAATCCATTTTCAATGAGAACTAGAAAATGGTTAGTATGGCCAGTGGTAGTCATCAACTACAACCTCCCACCATACCCTAGCATTATGAAAGAATATTTAATGCTTTTACTTCTAGTCCTAGGAAAATGACAAATTAAAGACATGAATGTATATCTTGCTCCTCTCATTGACTATCTACAAGAGCTATACATAGGTATTAATGTCATTGATATATCAAAAAACATAATCAAAGACACATTATGGTTCATGGATTTATTTCTTGAACTATACACGATTTCCCAAGATATGGTGTCTATTCAAGTAATGATGTAATTTTTTTATTTAATTCTATATACAATGTTATGTGATTTAAACTATCTGTATTTTCATGGTTTCCATGCATGCAAGAATATCTACTAAGGGATATAAGGCTTTTCCTTACTGTGATGATTGGTTGAGATCAATTTATAGTAAGAATCCCCCAAAAAATATTTATTTTTGACAAAGAGGGTTCTTGCATGAAATCATCCATTAAAATGCAAAAGAGAAGCGATACAGTTTAATGGAATGATTGAATCATGTCATTGTCCAAAACCAATGACACCTATCTGAAGGATCTCTTAAAGATCCACAATCTAAAATCTTCAGTGAGGATGAAGATAATGAGAATGCAAAGATTAGAGGTAAGTCAAAGTTATCACTAGCAAAGAATATATCGATATGGTATTCTTAGAGGCATTAGACATAGTTAAACATTTGTTATCTTCTTGATCCTATGAATATATTCAAGAATGTGGGTTATTAATTATGGAAACACGTTCGTGGATTCAAAGACACAATAACATAAAGAAGCCATTTAACATATCAAAATTTAAAACTAAAATTGTGAACAATTTTAGATAAAAATCAATAGGAAACAACTTATGAACTTGCTCCTTGGATAATTACAACAAAGGAGATGCAAACTACCAAAAATAGGATTCAATCAATTCCAACACGTAGGGGATATGGAGCATCTTTCCAAAACATATTTACTTTGGATGTCAAGAGCTTATCTCGGTGAAAGAAACATGAGTGGCATAACATTTGGAAGCATATTCTACCTCTTGTTATCATTGGATGTGCAACAAAAGGTGTATCGGATGTGATCTATCATCCTTGCTTGTTTTTAAGGTAATTAGGTTCTTGTTGGTGTATGGAACACCACAAGAACCATGTTTATGTGATATTAGAAAGGCTCTATAATCACCATTAACTTAGAAAGACTTCAAACTTCAAAAACCTTAACACTTTCCTTAGTAAATGTGAACATTTACTCTTTCTGAAAATATACCTTTTCTTCTGGCTTCAATTCTTCTCTGATTTGACTTGAATCTTAAAGCTTCTTGTGCTAATAAATGTTCTTACATATATTAAGAAGCACATTTCAAGCAAAACATTCAAGTACTTACTTGCAAATAACTTGAAATGTCTTCAAAAGCTACACTAAGTCTGAAATTTGAAAACTACCTTCCTTGATTTCACATATGTTCATTGTTAAGCTTACTTCTATGTGCACACATCCTGTTTTCAAAAGATATTTTGGTCAATTGTAGTTTAGGATAATAGCTTAAAAATGAGATATCATTCATAAAAAATGATACACTGTACTCTAAGATCTTACTCTTAGAAGATCTGGGAAATTTGGACTAGAAAACTCATAGCTTCTAACTAACATTCATACACTTATGAAATCACTTAGATTTCTTCACACAAAGTGCAAATCCTTCTACATAAACACATGTTTCATATTAGAGAACATGTGTACAAAATGACTTGGCTTGATTCTGCTCATAGCCATAGAAAGATCTTCTACTCTAGGTGACCTCTCACCACAATCTCTCTCAGCAATTACCTGACTACCTCTCTCCTTTTTTAGGACTTACAAATCGAGTTTATATACATTTCTTTATCTCAAATTAACTTATATACATTTGTTCTATATGCTTCTAAGACTCAAACTCATAATTCTAGAAATTCTAGACTATATTTGATCCTAATTTTTCTCACTATATCACATGTGTGAATTTATCCCTTCACATGGGCATGGTTTTTTGAGTATCCAAGTTCCATAGATTATTTTCCTTCTTCTTTCCATTTATCTCTCCATATCTTTCTGATTAATTTGTGAGAGAATCCCCAACAACTCCCCCCTCAATCACTAGTTAGCATTCTCTAACTTCTTCATGTAATCTTCTTCTCTTTTATTCGTGCCATTCCTTTGAATCTACTTGTCTTCACTCCATCCAAGCTTTTTTTGCCATGATATCTGCTATGTGATCCTTTTTAGGACTATACACCAATTCAGGGTCTTTCTTTATTACCTTTTCCCTAAGAAAATGATATTGGATCTCTTTATCTTTTCTTCTTGCATGAAATATTGGATTCACTGCAAGATAAAGTGAACTCATATTATCAAAATGTATTATGGGTATACCTTGATCAATGCCCAAGCTTTTGAACCAGGTTTACATCCACACTACTTCTTTAGTTGATTCCAAAAGCCCTTTGTATTTTGCCTCAGCTGAGGATAATGCCAATGTATGTTGTTTCTTTGAGCACCAACTTACAAGATTATCACATATGCACACCATGTATCCATGTGTTAATCTTCTATAATCTTGAATTCCTGCCCAATTTGACTCACAATATGCTCTCATATTTATTTCTGAGGTAAAAAATTAATATAATCCTTCCTTTATAGTCCCCTTGATATATATAAGAACTCTTTGACCTGCAATCCATTATTGATCCTTTGGAAAATGCATGAGTTGTGAGAGGACTCCCATTGCATACCTAAGATTAGGTCTTTGTTAGTGTAGCATAAATTAAACTTCCCACTAAAGATTGATATGTCCTCATGTCTTTGAATTTTGCACCATCATATTTGTTAAGCATATGATTCACTTCAAGTGGAGTTGAAGCTTCACTGCAATTCTCCAATTTGAACTTGTTTAATAGGTTCAAGAGACACATTTCTTGTGATACATATGTACAATGATCTGAATAAGTGATTTCCATTGCAAGAAAGTATGATAACTTCCCTAGATCACTTGTCTTGAATTCATTTTCAAGTAATCTCTTTACTTCCTTCATTTGAGTTACTTGTGATTATAATGTCATCTAGATAAATACAAATGTACATTATACCTTCATTTTCCCTTTTGATAAGTAGATTTGCATTTGCCTTTGAACTTTGATATCCAAGATCATTGAGATACTTCACAATTCTATAGCTCCAAGCTCTTGGAGCTCGCTTTAACCCATAGAATGCTCTTCTTAATCTGTAAACATTATTTGGATACCTGCAATTTGTAGCCTTGAGGTTGCACCATGTATACTTCATCAAATATGTATCCATTCCAAAATGGATTCTTTATATCCAAGTCACTCAAGGTCCATCCTTTTGATGCTTAGAAATGGTTGTCCTTGTGGTTGAGATCCTTGGTACAGGGTTGAATGTCTCATCATAATTTATGCCATGAACTTGAGCATAGCCTTTAACCACCAATCTAGCTTTATATCTAGCTATTCTTTCATTTGCAAGCTTCATCACTTTATAAACCTATTTATTTCAAATCACTTTCTTTCCATCTGGTTTTGGAACACGTTCCCAAGTATTCTTCTCCTCAAGTGCATTGAACTCTTCCTTCATTGCTTCTTCCCATTGTTTCTTACCTTTTGCTTGATCATAATTATGAGGTTCTTCATCTTCCTTGACCATATAAGCATGGCTTTACCAATTCATATAAGAAGTATCATAGGAATACCTTGTTGGTTCTCTACTTAATCTAGTCAAACTTCTTGGTTCACATTCTTCATGTGTATCTAAATACACTTCTTTATCAAACCTAAGTGCATCTTCATTTCTTCTTGATGATCCAACTCTCAATGTGCTTGCTTGTATATGATCTTCATCTCCATTTACCTGCATATTTGATTTACCTCCCTCACGTCTTCTTCAAATGTTTCAATATTTTGCCTTTGTTCTACATAAAAACTTTTTGTTTATCAAATGTGACATCTGTAGAAACAAGAAATTGTTTGATTAAACAATTCCATAACCTATAACCCATCTACTTTTCATCATGCCCAATGAGCATATATTTTGTCAGCCTCTAGGTCATATATTTTTCCATTCCATTGAGAGTTGTACATGGCAATCTATTCACATGATATGTGGCTATATTCATAGCCTTATCCCATGAATAAATTTGGACAATTTTTCTCCTTTAACATAGCCCTAAAACACTCAAGCAAAGTTCTATTTCTTCTTTGTGCTATCCCATTTTGTTGAGCTGTAGACCTGCAAGTTATTTCCCTCTTAATACCTAAATTCCAAAGATATTCATTGAATTCTCGGGTGAAATATTGTTCTTGTCCCTCAAACCTTAGTCTCTTGAGATTTTGACATGTAAATCTTTTTGCATATGCATGAAAATTTTTGAGGGCTCCAAATATTTCTGATTATTCCTTCAAGACAAAGAGTTATCGATCATGTATCATCACCAATAAAGAGAACATAATATCTAAATCCATTGATTGATCCTTCTTCTATTGGTCCCCACACATCTGTATGGATAAGCTCTAGTAGTTCATCATGCTTGAATCCTTTTTTCGAAAATGCTAATCTATGTTCTTTTCCCATTTGGCATGCTTCACATTTGTAAACCATGTGTTGATTCATTAGGAGAAAAAGTGGACCTTGCATGGGCCTTATAAGGATTCCTATTTTTAGGCATTAAGGAGCTTAAAAGGTGAGATTATTAGAGCACATGAAACCACTAGTGGTTTGGAAAATAAAATATTCTCTAACAAAGAATTGAATGGGAACTCTCAAATTGTGAGCATCCTTGACCTTTGGATCTATTTGATCAATGGTCTATGTTAAAAGTTATTAAAAGTAAGAGAGAGGGGGCGTTAGTTTTTGTGGGAGTGTCCCTACTAGCTTGCACACTCTCTACAACATTTATGGCCCTTGGATTGGAGGAGATCCAACAAAGAAGAGCAAATGGCACTGATCGCAAATGGGGGAAGAACAGTAGCCTTTGGATCAGCATAATGATCTGATGACCATCGTTAAAAGGCACCAGGCTCTTCCATGGATTCAATATGAACCATTGAGCATGGCTCCATCCAAAGCCTACAAATGGAAATTCCTTTCCGTTAGAGAATTCAAACCAAATTGTTCAATATTGAGGTTGACCCAATAGTGTACAAAGATAGGCGCAGTCTATCATCATTGCTTTGTTCATGGATTTAATATAAACCATTGAGCATGGCTCCATCCGAAGCCTACAAATGGAAATGCCTTTCCATTAGAGAATTCAAACCAAATTGTTGAATATTTAGGTCGACCAAACAGTGTACAAAGAAAGGTAATCCAAGGGTAGAAGATCAAAGTCACCTTGAATTTTGCAATTTTATCTTAGCCTTTGGATCTCTCAAAAAATCTTAGGGCTCAAAATGATTTCTAAGTCTTTCAAAACCATGCTCAAAAGGAAAACCACGAATTCTACCTAGTTTCTACATATTTGACCACACAAAAACAAGGGAAGCCTATGCCCACTCTATGTGTTAAGCCACTAGACTATGTCCACCACCCTATTCTCATTGGTCCATCCTTAATCACTCCTTAATCTAAAAGATGCATCAAGGGTTCATTTTTACCCCTAATGCTCCACATTTGGTAGCCCTAGTACATATTGATTTTCCACCATAGCTTTGATTACCCTTTCATTAAAATGTCCTAACCTCTTATGCTAGAGGTCTAATTTTCTAATCACTTCATCACCATGTGTGAGCAAGGCTTGAACAATATTCCCTTGCACTTTCAAAGTAAAGCTTCTACCTTATTTCTTAACTTAAACAATCTAATTATATTTATTCTCTTGATCTTCCACAAATACTCCTTCATTTGTAAATCTCACTTGAAATACTTTTTCTTCTATTTGTCCAACACTAATCAGATTTCTAAGTATTGTGAAAACATACAAAACATTTGTTAGTAAATCTATTCCACTCCTACATTTCACCTTTCCTATTGAATGCACATCGTGTATGACTAGAAATTCCTTTTTTCTAATTCTAAAATTGATTCTATATTACCTGACAAATGACAAGGAGAACGAGAGTCAATTAAGAATGCTTTGAGATCTTTTTCTAATGTGCTTAATAGAGATATGATCTGCCATGGTCTTCTTGCTTCTACTGCAACGTGTGAGTTCAAGGTTTGAAGATTAATACCTTTTGTAGATATTTACCCTTCACGATGACTTTGAAGTGGTTCTCTTATTCCTTCTATTGTTAAATGCTTCAACTTCCAACTTTCCAATGAAAGTTCTTCAAGATCTCTTGTATTTATACCTTCTACTCTTTAGGACCTTTTTGCTCTGATACCACTTTTTGGTGTATGAAACACCAAGTTAATTTGATATTAGAAAGTCTATATAATCATCATTAACTTAGCCGCTCGCAAAATTCAAAAACTTTGACACTTTCATTAGTAAATGTGAACATTTACTCTTTCTGTAAATGCCAATTTTCTCTTAGCTTTGATTCTTCTCTAATTTCACTTGAATCTTAAAGATTCTTGCGTTCAATGAATAATAAAAGTTCTTACATATATAAGCAAAAAACTTTCAAGTAACTTCAAATGTCTTCAAAAGTTACACTATATCTCAAATCTACAAAATACCTTCTTTGTTAGTTAAGCATGATAGCTTAAAAGTGATCTATGAAACATTAAAGACTTTACATTGTACTCTCAAATCCAACTCTTACAAAATTAGGGAGATCTACACCAGAAAACTCACAACTTCTAACTAACACTCATAAAATTATGAAATAACTTAGATTTCTTCCCACAAAGAGATGACTCAAATACTTCTACACAAACATGTGGTTTATATTAGAGAAGATGTGTACAAAATGACTTGGCCTCATTGTGTGCATAGCCATAGAAAGATTGTCTATTTAGAGTGACCTCTCACCACAATATCTCTCAAAAATTACCCAAATGCCTCTCTCCTTTTTAAGACTTACAAATGGAGTTATACATATTGAATTTTGGCACTTTAACGCATATACATTTGTTCTATAGTTGTTAACGACTCAAACTCGTAATTCTAGAAGTTGACTATATTTATCCTAATTTGTATGACTACATTACATGTGTGAATTTATACCTTCACAAAGGCATGGTTTTCTGAGTATCCAAGTTCCATAGCTCTTTGTCCTTATTCTTTTCACTTATTTCTCCATATCTTTCTGTTTAATTAGTGAGTGAAGCCCCATAAATTATCATACTTTTATGTTTAAGATGTAAGATTATTTGATATCTTTTTATAAATTAGTTTTTTCTAATTTAATTTATTATTGATAATAGGTGGATTACATCAAAAGAGACTGACAAAGACTTGATCCCACATAAAAAATGTGAATGTGAGGAGCTACTATGTGTGATAAAGAAAGAGCTTTCGAAAATCACTTTTTGATATTCAAGGTCTTTGATTCATCCATCTTTTGGATTAAATAGAGATTTAAGGAGTTGAAAACATTGATGGAAGTTTTGGGTAGAGCAATTTATGGGCATATTAAAAGCTTATGCATGACAAAGAGCAAAACTAGAAGAAACTATCGCAAAGGGATGGATGTTTGGGGAGTGCATGTGATATGTTAGTGAATAACATGACAGAGTTTATGAAAAAGCTCCACATGCATGGAATAACAATCCCTCTCCAAAATTGATAGATGAGGTACTATCATAGAAGGGAGTTCCATTTGAATTTTCATTGTAGGAAAAAGTGATATTTCTACTTTTATAGCATATAATATTGAATGCATTCAAGGATTTGTTAATCAGTATGAATAGGAAATTCAAAATCTCTAAAGTAAAAGATAGATAACAGAACATACATAGACATAATCTTGATACTAATGAGAATATAGATATAACTTTTTCCATAGGTTGGCTATATACTTGTATGCAATGAGTCAATGCAAATCTCACATGAGTAGAGGGAGTTAATGATACATTGTGAAAGAAAGGTATTCTTTTTCTACAAATATTCTATTCTTGCATATATATGTATATTAGGTTCTCTTTTAATACTTTACTTATTATTGTAGGCCCCAATTTTCATTAATATATGGCCTTATGGACAACATATGAGAATCAAAGTTATTGATTCTTTGCATAAAATGGAGAATTCCAGCATCATGGCTTCTTTCAAAAGATACAAACCTTATAGATTGGCTATGTATGGACCGTTCTTGATATCTATAAAATATTGTTTGGTATCTATAAATCGGTAAAGAAGCTTAATTTTTTTTATATAATTTATTATTTTATAAGCACATAATAATGAACATTTTCTTTTTTATATTCTGATAGGTTATATTAAATGACAATTGGTTTCAAGCCGAGTATAAAGGTAGTAATTACACATTTAGAAGGGAATTATTTGGGTTTTGAGCAATTGACTCTTCAAAAATGATGCGATTAACAAGAGTCAATTCAAGAAGTATTTTTTTATAAAAACCGTGATGCTCATCCTTGATGGAAAATAATTCATGTTCAACTGAGATGGTGATCATTGTTTGACAAATTTATTGTGAGAGAGATTGAAGAAAGTCATGTTGAGGATTCATTATCAAATATTGGCTAATCCACACCTAAGAGAGAGATTGGAATCATTCTATATGATAACGTTAATAATCTACTTCATGAGAATGATAATACTCTATGTTTTGATTCTAAAAATGATAAAGAGGAACTACCAAAAATCAATATTAGTCCATCAGTAAATAATTTCATTTATGAGAACACATATTTAAAAATAGAATAAATAACAAAATTCAATAAAGGTAATGAAGATGGTACTATATTGATGCCTTACCAAAATGATGGTAATAATCAAAAAACATGATTTGGCCAGACAATAGACCCCCTTCTATTCATTTGTAATACGAAATGAGTTCCATCGTAGAGATGAAATACATTCTCTTTGGTTAGAACATTATGCTTAGGGGTATGCCTAAATTTTTTTATGTGGCTTTATTTTTGAGAAAAGAGCTTACGTTTAACCCAAAGAGCTCTATGGCTTTCTAACTTGAGTTACTGATCATTGACTTGAATTATTTCGATGGGTATTAGACAGTAGATTCCCCTTTATTAAAATGGAATACAAGGTGAATCATGCCAAAATAATGAAAACATGATCTCTTAAGTTAGAACAGGTCGAGTGTATGCCTATAATTTTTTATATAGCTTTATTTTCAAGGGAAAACCTCTCTCCCATGTATGTATGCATGTGTGTGATATTTTTCTATGTGTATGGATATGAGTGTGATATATGCATATCTATGTGTGTATATATATATATATATATATATATATATATATATATATATATATATATATATATATATATATATATATATATATATATATATATATATATATATGTATATATATATATATATATATATATATATATATATATATATATATATATATATATATATATATATATATATATATATATATATATATATATATATATATATACATAGATATGCATATACTACATTAGAACATACTACATTGGTATATATGTATATTTTTATACACTTTTTTTATGTATTTTTATATCTAGAATCCTATTATGTCTACTCTTATTTTCACATTTTATTATTATATGTTCTTCATTGGTTCCAATATTCAATGATTTGTGTTCAATGTAAGTGATGCATTTGTACTAGGAGAGGAGGTTATTGAAATCAACTTATACAATGATAAGAAGAGGAATATATATTGTTTCTTATGTGCATGATATTGATCCTTCTCTAAATGATATTCTTGAGCCTAGATCCACATACACAAACATATATATGTGTGTGTATATGTGTGTGTGTGTGTATGTGTGTGTATATATACCTAGAACTATATATATGTTTCTGTATTTGCATGATTCATATGTATCTATATATGTATGTGTATTTGTATGATGCATATGTATCTATATATGTATTATGGTCCATGTTGATTTGAGTAGCTAATGATTTGTGTTGAGTGTAAGTGATGCACCTCCACTTGAAGAGGAAGTTATTGAGATCAACATATACAATGATAAGATGAGGACTAGATGCAATGTTTCTTCTTTGCATGATGTTGTTCCTTCTTTAAATGATATTCTTGAATAGAGATACATGCACACACACACATACAATGATAAGATACACGCACACACACACATACAATGATGAGATGATGACTAGATGCAATGTTTCTTCTTTGCATGATGTTGCTCCTTCTTTAAATGAAATTCTGGAATAGAGATACTCTTTAACACACACACACACACACACACACACACATATATATATATACATACATATATATATATATATATATATATATATATATATATATATATATATATATATATATATATATATATATATATATATATATATATATATATATATATATATATATATATAACAAATAGAAGAAATGCATACTGTGCATTTTAATGAGGATATGACAAAAGTATCTCCATCTTTGAGGCACCACATGTGACATCTCCCGCGCTTAATTTTGTATCTAGTGAAATAAGTAGGTACTCTGTCTCTCTCATCAGTATCACTACAAAAGAAAAATCAAATAAGTTAAACATAAAATATATGTCTTAATTTATATATAGAATCTATACTTATGCCCATTTAATGTGAAGAAATCTCAATAAGGATTCACATAAAGATCATTCTTTTTAAAAACTCCGAACCATGCTTTATGTAAATTACATTGCAATCATATGATATGTCAAACTCAAGCCCTAGGCTACCTTGCATGTCTTCATAGGTACTGCAACTGTGCTCTCACAAGCTAGAGGTTCTATAAGTGTCCAAAAAATAAAGAAATTAAAATGAAAAAACATTTCTGTTATAAGATCACTAAAAATATTAAATTATGATAAGAAAACATAGCTATATGTAGACAACTCTCTTCTTGCAAATGGAGCAGCAAAGGAACCTTTCTTTGGCCACTAGGTAAGCATCTCAATTGTCAAATCTACTTACTCATGGGGCATGTTTGCATACTCATGCATGATAGCCCCTAAGGAGTCCAACATAACGTTTCCTCTCATAAGATTTTTGATGATGTTGGTGAAAGAGAATCCAAGCGCACATACTTTGATAACTAGCATATATCTCATGTAGTCATATATGATCAATCCCTTGTAAAAGCAATTACCTTTTACCTTTGTAAAAGTGCCTTACTTCCACATGAAGTTAGGAAGCATCAAGTGTCGAGTTATTTGGTAAATGATGGATGAGAGAACATATCCTATAGGTTAGGATTCACTTTTAGGTAAGCATTCCAGATTTGAATTCAAAGCTTGGCTCCAAACTCAACTATAAAAGGAGATCAAAAGACATGTGTGGTATGCTCCGAATATGGAGAATGATGGACCCTATGTGATTTGAGAGCTCACTCCATAGCTCAATCACTATCCTCACATTTTGTTAATAGATCATTGCCAATGACATTGTATTTCTATGAGATCTAATACATACATTTTGATTATATATCTAGTTCTCTTCCCTGCTATGACTACTTCAGAAAAGTGATATTCTCAGAGCTTGTTCTCAATGCATGATTGATCATTTGATGTGTTTTAAAGAATCAAAGATTCAGCATACTATCTCGTTTATAGCTACCAAGTTTTATTGCTATTGCTTCTCTGAATCGTGAGATATATTCACTTCACTATTGTCTAGTCTATTCACTAATGCATCCCAAAAATGTCGAGCAAGTCTTATGATTTTCTAAACATCATACTAAGTGTTTAGTTCATCTTTCTTATTGAAATCACTCATGATTGGTATCTATCTAAGCTAATTAGATACAATCAGAAGGATTTTTGCTAGTTGCTTGCATGCTGAGAGCATTGTTCAATATACTGAACATGTGTAGCGACTAAAATAGCAAGTTTATGACCTTGGACCAATTTCCTACTCATTTGTTTTTATCCATTTATTAGTGGATCATGTTCCAAAGGAGATAGGTGATTATTTGTGATCATTAGGAAGAGGAATAAGCCCACTACACTCTCCACCACTTGTTCATGGCTGGTGCAAAGCAGGTTGTTGCTGCACCACTTCATCTCTGAAGATTATCCATCATCTCCTCCAATAGTGGTATCAAAGGAACAACAAGCAAGATGGGAGATGGATTTCCATCATTTATTGACAAATTGGATAGAAACAACTACCCAACATGGTCACTAAGGATGCAAGCCTACCTCCAAGGAAGAAGTCTATATGGATATATCTCAGGAGATGAAGAGATGCCAACATTCAGGAGCAAACATCAACCCACAACGGAAGAGCAAGAAAGTTTGACCACATGGTGTGCAAAGGGTGCTCTTGCTAAGCCTTATCTACTTAAATCAATATTTGACTTCTTTATGCCTCACATTAGGAATTGTAAGACCTCCCAAGAGACTTGAGAAGTACTCTCCTCATATTTCTCATCGAATACAAGAGCTAGAAAGAACCAACTATGGATGGAGTTTACAACTCAAAAAAAGCAACCAAAACAAAGTGTAGCTGATTATGTGACCAAGATGAAGGATGTGGCTGACCAGCTTGCAAGCATTGGAGAGGAGATAGAAGAAGAACATATAGTAAGGTAGATCATAAATGACATCAATTCTGATGATAAGTGGGAGTTCGTCACGACAATAATGGACCTTTATATGGATATGCAGATACCTGACCTCAACACCTTGATGGGGCAACTTTTCACCCATGAGACAAAGCTCAACAAGAATGTTGAATACTATAGAGGTAACCAATCTTCTGCCCTTTATATAGTTAGAAATAAAAGCAATGATAAAGTTAAGAGCAAAAAGAATGAAGAAGAGGCTAGTACCTCTCAAGTAAACTTCAGAGGTAGATGAAGAGGTACTAGAGGAAGGGGTAGAGGAGGAAAACAATGCAAGGGGGGATCCTACAACACTCCACCTTGAAACATTTCTAGCCTAACCAACCACACCCCAAAAGAATGCTTCAAGAACACAAGCAATCAAAGGGGAAGAGGCTTCCATAGAGGGAGCTATGGACAATCCGGAGGCAGGTTCAACAACACTGGAAGTAATTATCATTAAAACTACAACCAAGCCTACAACAACAAAAATTATCAAGGAGGTTTCAAAGGAAGAAGAGATTATAACAACTACACAAAAGACCAAGAGGATTGATTACTGATCATGAACATGACCTCCAAGAAAAGTAAAGATGATGGACACATTTTCTATATTGATTTTGGTTGCTCCAATCATGTGGGTCGAAATGTAGCATTGCTATCTAATCTTGAAGAACCTAAAGGGAATCGAGGAGCACCTCAGGTTACTTGTCCTTTGTAGGTTCAAAGCTAATATCATGGTCATCAAAGAAGCAACCAACTATGGAATTGTCATCTATAGCGGCAGAATATAGAGGCTTAGACAATACAACACAAGAGGCTATGTGGCTTAAGCAACTCTACACAGACTTGGGGTTATACTCTTACACTCCAATGATTTTCAGAGACAAGGCTAGTTCACTTCATTTGGTTGGTAATCCTATATATCATGCAAGGACTAAGAACATTGAAGTGCACTATCATTATATAAGGGCGAAATTGCTTAGCAAGGACATTCAAGTTTTCTATGTATCAACTTATTTGCAATGTGTAGATATACTCACAAAGTCTTTAGATGGAGATAAGATGAATAGGTTTAAATTGATGATTGGTTTACATGAGATCAAGAAGGAATGAATACCAAGCATGTTAAGCTTGATGGGGAGCTTTTGGTGCAAGAGAATCCAAGCCCACATACTTGGATAACTAGCATATATCTCATGTAGTCATATATTATCAATCCCTTGTAAAAGCAATTACCTTTAACCTTTGTAAAAGTGCCTTACTTCCACGTAGAGTTAGGAAGCATAAAATCTTGTGTTAATTGGTAAATGATTGATGAGAGAACATATCCTATAGCTTAGGATTCACTTTTAGGTAAGCATTTGAAATTTGAATTCAAACCTTCGCTCCAAACTCAACTTTAAAAGGTGATCAACAGACACGCGTGGTATGCCCCCAATATAGAGAGCACCATAGAGGGATCTATATGATTTGAGAGCTCATTCCATAGCTCAATCACTACCCTCACATTGTGCAATAGAGTATTGCCAATGACATTGTATTTCTATGAGATCTAATACATACATTTTGATTATATATCTAGCTCACTTCTCTGCTATGACTAATTCATAATAGTGACCTTCTCAAAGCTTGTTATCAATACATGGTTGATCAATTTATGTGTTTTAAAGCATCATAGATTTTGCATACTATCGAGTTTATAGCTACAAAGGTTCATGGTTATTGCGTCTCTGAATCATTTCATTACTCTCTGGTATGTTGACTAATGCATCCCCAAAATGTCGCGAAAGTCCTATGATTTGCTAAACATCATAATCAGTGCATTTTTCATCTTTTTCATTGAAATCACTCATGATTGGTAGCTATCCAAGTTACGTAGATACCATCAAAAGGAATTTTGCTAACTGCTAGTAGGCTTGGAGCACTGTTCATTATACTAAACATGTGTAGAGACTAAAATAGCAAGTCTATGACCTTGGAAGAATTTCCTACACATCTATTTTGATTCATTGATTAGTGGATCATGTTCCAAAGCACAAAGGTGATTATTTGTGATCCTTAGGAAGAAAACGAAGCCCACTACACTCTCCACCACTTGTTCTTGACTGGTATGAAGCAGGTTGTTGCTCCACCACTTCATCTCTAAAGATTATCCCCCATGTCCTCCAACAGATGATTGTACGTTTTTCCTTTTGCTCTCTACCACAATACATAATATATGTACATATAAAACAGAATGGATTAAAAATCTACACACACACACAGACATACACACACACACACACACACACATATATATATATATATATATATATATATATATATATATATATATATATATATATGTATGTATGTATGTATGTATGTATGTATGTATGTATGTATGTATGTATGTATGTATGTATGTATGTATGTATGTATGTAGGTACGTATGTATGTATGTGTGTGTGTGTACATACATATATATGTATGTATGTGTATATGTACATGTATGTGTGCATGCATGTGTATGTGTGTATGCATGTATGTGTATGTGTGTGCATGTATGTATGCATGTGCATATGCATTTTTGTGCATGTATGTATGCATGTGCATATGCATTTTGTGCATGTATGTATATGCGTGCATATATGCATATGTCAATGTGACTAGATGTGTGTGTATGTGTGTGTGTATATGTATATGTGTGTGTGTGTGCGTATATGTATGTGAGTTTGTAAATGTTTGTGTTTGTTATGTATATGTATGTGTGTATATGTGTATGTCTTTGTGTGTATGTGTAGGGGTATCTCAGTATGCATGTACATCTGTGTATGTGCATGTATGTATATGTGTGTATGTATCTATGTGTATGTGATTGTATGTGTGTGTGTATATGTGTATGTGTGTGTATGTGTGTGCATATATGTGTGTGTATTTATATGTATGTATGTGTGTGTACACATGTTCGTATATAAATACCTATATGGGAGCGTATGTGTGTGTATATGTGTGCATGTTTGTGTTTTTGTGTGTGTCTATTTGTGTATGTGTGTATGTATTTATGCATATTTATTTGTAAGCATGTATGTGTATGTATGCATGTGAGTGTATGTTTGTCTGTATATGTGTATGTGTTTTTGTCCACATGTGTCTAGGTATATGTGTGTGTATGTGTATACATTTACGTGTGTTTGTGTGTATGTGTTTGTATGTATATGTGTATGTGTGCATGTGTTTGTATGCATGCATATGTATATTTAAATGTATGTGTGTGTAGGTGTATGTGTGTGTATGCATGTATGCATATTCATGTGCATGCATGTGTGTATGTGTATGTGTGTCTCTATGTGTGTGTGTATATGTGTTTGTGTGTGTCTATGTGTGTGTATGTATATGTGTGTGCATGTGTATGTGTGTATGTGTATGCATGTGTGTATGTGTGTATGCATGTGTATGCATGTGTGTGCATGCGTATGTGTGCATGCATGTGTATGTATATGTGTATATCTATCCATGTGCATACATTTGAGTGTGTATGTGTATATGTGTGTATGCATGTGTGTATGTATGCATGCATGCATACGTATGCGTGTGTATGCATATGTGTGTGTATGTGTATATGCATATATGCATGTGTGTGTATGTATGCATGTGATTGTATGTGTGTGTGTATATATGTCTATTTTTGTGTGTCTATATGTGTATATGTATATGTGTGTGTATGTGTATGTGCATGTGTATGTATATGTGTGGGTATGTGTATGTGTGTGTATGCATGTGTATGTATGTGTATATGTGACTTTATTTGTGTGTGTATGTGTGTTATTGAAGAATTCAAAGCATGGAAATCAAAGGGCAAGGCCAAGATGAAGATGTTGGAAGACTTACCTCAATCATCCAACGAAGCTCTAAGGAGATCACAAAGGGAGAGTAAGAAGCCAATCAGATATGGGTATGATACTTCATTAATTACTAAGCATTCAATTTATCTTGCTAGAGATTTATGACTTGCAGAACCTTCTTCATATGAAGAAGCAAGTACCAAGGCAGAATGGAAGGAGGCTATGGATGAAGAAATAGAAGCACTCCAAGAGAATGATACTTGGGATCTAGTACCCAAGAAGGCATCAATGAAGGTAATTGGTTCTAGATGGATTTACAAAACCAGGAGAAACTCAAATGGATCCATAAATAGATATAAAGCTAGACTTGTGGCTAAGGGTTTTGCACAAACCCAAGGAGTTGATTATGAAGAGACTTCTTCACCTATTGCTAAAATGCCAACCATCAGAGTATTGGTAAGTGCGGCTGCATTTAGGAATTGGAATATGTATCAACTAGATGTGAAGAATGCTTTTCTAAATGGCTAGATTTTAGAGGAGGTTTACATGGCGCAGTCTCCTGGCTATAAAGACCCAATCAAGGTAAATTATGTGTGCAAATTGAACAAAGATCTTTATGGTTTGAAGTAGGCACCTAGGGCATGGAACCATAGGTTAACAACCTACCTTCAAGATCAAGGAATCATGATGACCAAGGAAGATTCTTCTCTGTTTGTCAAGAGAATATGTTGATGACATCATCTTGATAGGTCGTGATGCGTATGGCATCGAACAAATCAAGAACCAAATGATGTAGGAGTTCAAAATCAGTGACCTAGGGTTTCTGAAGTATTTTCTTGAACTTGAGTTAATCTACATTAACTCTAGAATTTACATCACTCAAAGGAAGTATGTGCAGGACATGTTGAAGAAGTTCCACTTGGAGAATGCAAAGGTAGCTAGCACCCCTACGGAGGTAAATCCTAAATTGAGCGCTCATGAAGGTGATTTTCTTGAAGTCATTGTAGGATATCAAATCATAGTTGGGAGTCTAAACTATGCAACCTTGAGAAGCATTGACATACCTTATGGAGTAAGTGTTCTAAGTCAATTCATGCATAAACCTAGAGCACCTCACTTGGAAGTTGCCAAAAGGATTTTGAAGTATCTCAAGGGTACTCAAGATCAAGGTCTTTACTTTCCATACACATCAGATTTGGACATTAAGATATACTCAGATGCAGATTGGGCAGGTTTTAAGGATGACAGAAGGAGTATTTCTGGATATTTGTCTTTTGAAGGTGATAAGCCCATTTCATGGTCTTTTAAGAAGCAACCTACCGTCGCTCTATCTTTAACAGAGGCTCAATACAGGGGATTAGCAAATGCTACACAAGATGCTATTTGGATTAGATTGCTCTACTCAGATTTGGGACTATACTCTCACTCACCTATGATCTTTGGTGACAATACAAGTTCTTTGCATCTTGCAATCAATCCTATTTATCATGCAAGAACCAAGCATATAGAATTACACTATCACTATGTTAGAGAAAAGCTATTGAGAAAGGAGATTCAATTGTCATATGTATCAACAAACTTGCAATGTGCAGATTTGTTAACCAAAGCACTTGATGGTACTAAACTTTGTAGGTTCATTCGATTGCAAGACATTAAAGAAGACTCATGAAGAAGTGCAAGCCAAGATGTTTGGCTTGAGGGGGAGCTATTGGTGCAAGTACACAAGCCTTCACACTTGGCTAGGCATGGAAGGAAGAATGTGCAATCACTTGAAGAAACATAGGAATCATTGCTTGTAACATTGGATCATTTACCATGTGTAAATGGTTAAATCATTAAGAATCTTGTAAAGCCAATAAATTCATGGAGTTAGGAGAAAGGTTGAATTACGCATGTTCATGAGAGAATATCTCCTCACTTAAAGGAATCGCTTTTAGGTGGAGCCTAATTTGACATTCAAATTCAAATTTGAAGAAAAAACACTTATAAAAGATCTTGTAAATCTCACGGGCTATATGCCTCTTCTTGGAGTTCATTTTCTGATCATTTGTAGAGGTTGAGAAGCATACACTATAGCTCACGCATCCCACTATCATTGGGAATCATTAGAATTCCAATGATCTTGTAAATCATGTGTTATAATACATACATTTCATTGATCACATCTGTTGACTTCTCTGCTATGTCTACTCAGAACAATGAACTTTGCATGATCATATCTCAGTCATCCCTCCATCATTTTTCATGTTCTTGTGTGTTTTGATTCAATTGTTTGAGAAACCAACTCCAAAGTACATGGGTGCTTATTTGGTGTCATTTGCAAGCTAAGACGGCCTACTACATAATCCTAAAGTGAAATATCCTCAACAACCAACATACGGAATACATCACTACTTTCAGCCATGGCCATTGACTAAAATACATTGATGCAGAAAACTGACTGTATCTGAAAAAGTTCAATAGAACTACCCAAATGATTTCTTCTAGACCTGTAGTAGACTTTGAGATGCTTATACTGGAAAACCCAAAGTGGTATCTATCTTTGGCACAAAAAGATGAAATAGCCTGCACAAACACTCTGATAGTGTGTTTGGAGCCCGAAACGAGCTCATATCACGATTTCGACACCACAAAGAGAAGCAATTTTGATCTCCTAATCACCATGAGTATGCATACCAGCTTTTGTGTGATTTTGAGACTATGAACAAATTGGTGTCGATGATGCCCTAGATGAAGCGGCGACCTACTATGATACCAATTGTTGGAGTTAGACATATGTGGAAGCACGTGACCAACACAAGGTAGACGAAGAAGCTTGGATAAAAACACACAATACTGAATGTTTTACCACTAGAATGTACAAAGATTAGTAACCCATTAGGGCAATAGGCATATATAGAAGCGAGGGGGATAAAAACCTCCTAAAGAGGGAAAAAAGTGCCCCGGTGCTCCTAGAGTGTTCACACACATCACTACCTAAATATATCAACACCTATTCCATAGTATCATGTTTGACTTTCTTTCCTCTTTCATTTTTTGGTAGTGTAAATAAGAGAATTTTATTTTTTCTCAAAATCTTGCCTTTCTTGTGCTATCTCGTGCCAAGGATTATACCACTTTGATTATTTCTCCAAAAATGTGTTTGACGTCTTTGCTCATTTGCTCACCTAGAACTTGTGCTCCTTGTAATATGCTTCCAAATTTATCTTCCATGTTAATATGTGTTGTTCTACATAGTTGTTTGATGAGCTCTTTGTAATCCATCCACTACTGATATAATCTAGTCTTCTCACATTTCATACATGTAGGCACAAACAAACTCTTCTAAAACCTTTTGCTTATGCATATTTATCTAACCTACTATCTATGGAGATATTAAAAATAGACTATTAGATAGAATTAACATTTGGAATAATATTAAATATTTAAACACTCTTCTGATTCACAAAAGAAATAATAAGAAATAGGACTCATAAATTAAATGATAGATATTTAAATACATTATTTATGATCAATAAGTAATAAGTAGATAGATAAATATATAGATAAACAAATGAATAAATAGATAGATGAATAATTTAATGGATAGATAATTGAATAGATAGATGGATGGATTCATAGATATATCAATAAGTGCATGAATAGGTAGATGAGTATATAGAAAAATATAGATACAGAGATCTATGTATAAATAAAGAAAGGAATAGATAGATAGATGAGAAATCGAATATATAAATAATTGATTAGATAGATAAATGGACACATAGATAGATGAATAAGTACATGAATAGATAGATGAATATATAGATAAATGTAGAAAAATACATCAATATATGGATAAATAAATGAGTAGGTAGGTAGATGCATAATTGTATTGATACATAAATGAATATATATATATATATATATATATAGATATATATATATATATATATATATATATAAATAGGTATATTGACTAATGGATAAATAAGTAAATAAATAAATAAACAGATAAATATAAAACAAAAAAAGATAGATAGTATGATATTTAGAGAAGTAGATTTATATAGAAATAGAAAGTTTTATTATAATCTTGAAGTGAATCTATGTAACTATTAAGAATATAAGAGTAAAAAAATCCAACATGAAGATGCACACCTATGGCACATCGATACCCACATGTAGAGATGCAGATGGGCACAATGATCATGGAAAGAGGGAGAGAGAGAGAGAGAGAGAGAGAGAGAGAGAGAGAGAGAGAGCCTTGTTATAGTGGAAACACCAATCGCCATTTTCTATTTGCAAAATAATTTACATATAAAGTTTGATCTTCACACCCCATCGAATCTCCCTCTGAAGCATAGAATGAGCTTGAATAAAAAATGAAATAAGTACATATTTTCATTACAAGATGAAATCAACATGAAATGAAATCTAGATATAAATCAAAGTTCATTAGGTCCTAAATCTTCTCTTAGTTAGATGAATTTATCTTTGGGAAGAGCTTTGGTGAAGACATATAACATTTTTCTCTAGTGTGGGTTTCAATCAGCTCCGCTTCTCCTTCAATGTCGTTCTCATAAAAAAAGTAATAGTGAACTTCGATGTACTTCAATCTCCCATAAGATACTGAATTCTTTGGTAGCATAATGTTGCTCACATTATCAAAACAGATAATCACATTTCCATTGATGTAGACTCTCATGTCTTCAACTAGGCACTTGATCCATGTTGCTTCCATTAGGTGAAAAAGTGAGCCTTGGATGGGCCTTGTAAGGATCCCTAATTTTCAGGGACTAAAATAAAGATTTAGAGAGCTTAAGGCCATAAGCAATACCACAACTGGTTTTCTTCATTAAAATATACATAGAAAATGAAGGCACAATCAAATTGATTCTAAGCCATTAGATATTTGTATATCAATGGCTACGATTAAAGGAATCATGGGCAGTGTAATCATTGTGTTCTCAATTGCAGAGCAGCAGTAGCGAGAGAACTTGCATTCGCAATCAATCAGAGCCGTCTAAAATGGAAGATCCAATGGTAGACCATAATCGGTGCCGATGCGAAAAACCTACAGTAATCGACATCGTTTGATCATCTTGAATCCAATGGTGGATCGCGACTGGCGCTGATCTGAAATCGGGGAAGTTGGACAGCCATCAGATGCATCTAGGATCCAATGGTCAAGAGAAAAATGCACTTTTGAATTAGAGGGCTCATTTAGAGTCCTTAGATCATGATCAAATCTAATGGTATAGATTGGTCAACAAGATTCACAAACTACGCCTTTTTTCAGCCATTCGATTGGCATGAGATCCAATGGTGAACATGAAATAGCGCCTTTTTTTGGAACTTCTAATCGCAGCCATTGAGTTCTCTTTCAATCCAAAGGTGTATTATGAATCCTTCCTTCAATTTCAAATTCTAAAACCATTCATTTCACGAAAACCATGAATTTGTGGTGATTTTGAAAGCTTTGACTAGCACAAACCAAGGGAAGCCTAGTCCTAGTCTAGTGGATTAAGAAACTAGATTGTGGCCACTGCTCTCTTCTCATTGGTGGATCGCTAATCAGACCTTAATCTAAAAGGCCCAAAGGGGGCTCATTTTTTCCCCTAATGCATAGATGGCTTGAGCGATGCCTCTATATTCAGCTTCAATAATTGTTAAACTAATGGTTGGTTGCTTCTTGTTACTCCATGGAATGGATGTTCTTCAAAGTGAGAACAAAAATCCACTAGTTGACCTTTGATCCATGAAATTTCTTGCCCAATCTTCGTCTATTAATGCACATATACATGGTTGAACTTTTCTCTCATAAAACAAGCCGAAATTGCATATGCCTTTCACATATCTCAATATACATCGCACACCATCCAAGTGCATTTTGCATGGGTTATTCATAAATCGACTCACCAAACAAACTGCAAAGCTCAAATATGATTGGATTACATTAGAGCTATAACAAAAAACAAAAGATTTTAATCATTTTTCATCACGAGAAAAAAACAAAGATTTTATCATTAGAAGAGAAACGATGGACACAAATGCATACTTATTTACATGGAACAACATTTGCACAAACCGTCGAGAGTCATTCCATTAGAAGACAGCTCATGTAAATCGAGAAGTGTTTGAGACCAAAGGCAAATTAAAGTGTTTCAAAATCATCCACCTCTTGTATAGTGGAAAGAGTAGGGAGATGAAACAATGGAGTTGCAACATATAGCTAAAAGGGTGCCTTTTGTAATAGCTTTAAGCAATAATTGTGAATGTAATTGGACTCCATATGATTTTCTTCATTCAAAACAAAGAGATTGCTTAAGTGTATCATGTGCCAATTATTTGGTATCCATTCTTTTGTATGCATTTTTTACATGATCCAACCAACATAGCTTCTACAACATCGCAACAATGTTATGGAGAATTTCAAACTCATCAAAGTTTAACAAATCATTCATGGAGTGATCATGAACTACATGTAGATCACAATCATGGTTGAGACTTGGAAGACATAGATGACATGGTACCTATAGTAGATGAAAACATTCAAAATGGAGAAAATGATGTATCCTAGATACCTTGATTGGAATCAATTGCAATCAATGTCTATATCATGTGGTCCCTATGATGATAAATCATGTATAAGTTCTCACTATTCTTCTAAAAATATATATGGTTGCTTTTGATATAGAAGGCCTTTGTGTCCTAGATTACAAAATTTTAAATGATTTTTAGGATGGCATAAACATATATTTTCATTCTTTGGGCGATCATCTCAATCTACTCGTTAGTGAAGGATATCTTGTACAAAACCTTTTGAATGAAATATAGTGCTATTTGATTATTTTTGGGTAACAATATTGCAACTTGAAGACAATGCTGAACAAAGGAGTTTGATTATCCTTGATGTTTTAATTTTGAAAGCTTTAATGGTGGTGTCTCTGTGGACGAAAGGGTCAAAAGAACTTAATGTGGATAAAATTCATGACTTAGATCACTTAGGGTGGTCTCAATGCTGGGGAAGCTCAGCCAATGCTATCCTAACACAATGGAAAAGTCGGGAGAGGCATCCAAAAGCTATAAAAGTATGTAAAGAGACACCAAGCGCATGGAAGTCTTGTAGGTCATTGAAGACCAAGAGACATATACTCAAGGAGTGTTACTTCACAATAGTATGTGTAAGTGTATGTGTCTATTTGTGTATTGATTGTGATTAAAATCTATTCTTACTTTCTAATCTACAACATTGATAAAAAATGGATTATATGAACAGTTAGAAATATAAGCAGATAAGTAGATAAATACATAGATTAATAGATTAAAAATTTTTAAGAGAGATTCAAAACAGTTTGGAGATATTTGAAGATATATATTTAGTGTAATGTATATCTTTTTTGATATTGAATTATGTATATCTTGATTAAAGAAAGCATTATGAGAAAGGGAAAAGAATGTTCATATGTGACTATTCATCAAGAAGCTTAAATAGTCTCTGCAATACCATGTGAATGTTGTGGAAAATGTTATGTAGGCAATGCAACTCAGATAAAAGAGCATCTTTTTAGTACAGGTAATAATGTTGTAGCATGATCTAATCTAGATAGTGATAAGGTTAGAATTTGCAAGTTGTGCAAACAAATGTAATTCCCAATGTATTACATCAAAAAGTTTTAAAAGCAGCAATAGTTCAAAACACTTCAAAGTCATCAAAGTGTAAAGAAAGAATGAGTAGGTGTATAAATGATAAAAAAGGATTCTCCTGATATTTCTATTCAAGTATCAAAAAACTTTCTTTGAGATTAATCAAGATATGTCAACTCCTTTTTCTCTAGATATGTCAATAAAGAGAAGTGTACCAAGTGAATCTAGTAGAAATGGTGGATCTAATAATGTGCCACCTAATATTGTTCATAATTAATCACATAAGACATTAAATGTAGCTAATGAAAAGCAATATGGACTTGAGCTTCATCTTTAATCCACTCAAACATTTCTAATATGTAAGATTAGTTTCAATGTTATTTGTAATCCTATTTTCAAAGATGTTTTTATGTCAACTGCATGAAAAGGAATCACCATGATAGATTAAACAAAATGCAAAAAGAGTATGTAGATAGAGTGGAGGACATTACTAAAATTAATTTAAAATGAACAGTGCTTGATTATGTCCCCATTTATGGATGCACAATAGCATTAGATGGATGGACAAGTTCTTAGAAAAAACCATTGATTAATGCCATCATTATATGTCCAAAGGGAAGAATGATTTTGATACTTCTCTTAAGGAGAAAACTTTAGATTTTCTTGTAAATATATATGAACATGCTATATCTCCCATGGGTTGTCGGAAGAATCCCACTATGATAGTGATTTATAATGCATCTAATTTAGCAAGTGCTTGAATTTCAATACAAAACAGCTATGAAGGGATGACTTGGGCTCCAAGTGTATCTCATACACTAGTTTTATTATTGAAAGATATAGCTATATGATCTTTCATTAGAAAACGTTGGTTAGAACCCAATCATTTGTTCAAATTTATCCAAGAGCAACAATTCTCATATTCCCTCTTTGCATTCAAAATCTCCCAATAAAGGAATTCATATCTTATATGATACATTATTCACAATAGATCATATTGTGCTGAATGCACTTATGGAAGTCTAACCAGTACTTGTAGAAATGATTGCCGATTAAAGATGGGAGGCATGGCTAGAGAGTATCGCTCTTATCGAGCTGGAGCTCTGAAATGTGTGTCTCTAATAAAATCATAAAATGTTTGGCATAACCTTGATAAATTTTTTGGTATCACCGAACCACATGGAACAGTGATAAATTTTGTGATAGGAGACATTAATTGGATTATGTGAGAGCTATTCAGAAAAATGAAAGATCTTAATAATTTTTCATCACTTAGATGTAGACCACAATGGTGGTTGAGACATGGAAGAAATAGATGACATGGCATCTATAATGGATGACAATATTCAAAATGGAGAGAAGCATGTACCTTAGATACTTTTATTAGATTCAAATGCAAAGACAATGATTTTATCATGTGCTCCCTATGATGATAAATCCTACCTTCGATAAAGAGGGCCTTTATGTCCTTGATTACAAAATTCTAGATGATTTTTAGGATGAACCAAACCTATATTGGCATTCTTTGGGTGGTTATCCCAATGTGCACGTCGGTGAAGGATATCTTGTACAAAACATATTTTAATTAAATATAGTCTTATTTGATTACTTTTGGGTAATGATATTTAAACTTGAAGAAAATGCTAAAAACAAGTTTTTGCTAATCCTTTATGTTTTAATTTGGAAAGTTTTAATGGTGGTTTTTCTTTCACTCTCCTAGTAACTTGAAAAAGATCATCATAAACAAAATGATCCAAACAGAACTTTCTAACTTCTTTCATTGATAATGGTTATCTTTGTTGGGATAGATGGATAGTCACTCCATGAAATGAGTAGGTACTGCCAAATCCTGCTTTGTAACAGCCTCTTTTAGCTTGAGAGTTACGTTGTGGGCCCTCTTAGCTGTTCAATGACACTATATTTGCCTACGTACTTAGGAAATGATGTGAGAAAAGATTGAACCAAAATAGACTACTTCCAACTTGAATGATCAATGAAAACATTCTATTTTTGTTCACACACATGATGCATGTTATGGTCATTGCTTCTAGTATAGTAGGAAGTAGAAAACTTCCTTTTAGAGGTATCTAATTAGATTAAAAAGATAATGATTCCAAGTGGAATCACTTAAAATGATGTACTATACACAGAGCAATCACTTTAGCAATTGAATCATTACCCCCAATTTTTTAGGACCTCTGCAGAGTTTGACTAGTCAGTGATTCGACGTCCTTTTCTCCAAATTGGCTGAATAGATTTCCTTTAAAATTTGTGAGCATGTAGAGAACATGGATCAGATTAAAGAAGCTATAGATCATTGAAAATGGTGAAGGAATGACTGAGATATAAGTAGTACAAGTTGACTGCTATGAATGACTATAAGAGAGAGATCATAGATGAGTTATGTAGATCTATTGTATTAATGAACAATGTTGTACAAGATCATAGGCTTGGCAATCATAGCCAAATGATGATGAGAAGTGTAGGTTACAACGAAGACCTCACTCTCTTACAATATAGGAATGGAGAACTCAGGAAAAATGGAGTCACACACTATGACATTTTACAAGTTACTTTTATAAGTGCTACATTCAAATTTTGAATTTGAGTTCAACTTTTGCCTCTCTCTAAATGTAATATTCCAATCTAGGAGATATTTTCTCAAATTTGAGTTGTGACTTCTCAACTAATAAACTCCACGAGTTTCTTGGTAGTTATAATGATTCTTCCAAGTCAAAAGTCACTTTTACAAATCTAAAGGATAAAATCTTCCTAGAAATGGTCTCCATGGAGCTTCGATTGTTCATGAACTTCCAGCCAAATGTGTAGGCTTGCACTTTGCACCAACAGCTTCCCCTCAAGCCAAACATTTTGGCTTGGTCTTCTTCTTCAATCTTCATGGATGTCCTACAATCCAATCATTGACTTAAACCTCCAAAGTTTTGTACCATCTAATGCTTTAGTCAATAAGTTTGCACATTGCATATTAGTTGATACATATGCCAACTGAATTACCTTGCTCAATATCTTTTCTCTCACATAATGATATTGAATATGTATATGCTTGGACCTAGCATGATAAATAGGATTTGATGCACGATTTAATGAGCTTGTCTTATCTCCAAAAATCATTGGAGATGTAGTATGCAAACCTAAGTCTATATACAATAATCTGATCCATATGGCTTCTTGAGTAGCATTTGCCAATCCTCTATACTCTGCCTCTGTAGAAGATAAAGCAACACTAGGTTGCTTCTTTGAAGACCATGATACAGGTTTGTTACCTGCAAAATATAGGTATCCTGAGGTACTCCTTCTATCATCTTTGCAACCTGCCCAATCTACATCTGAATATATCTTGATGTCCAAGTCTGAGGTATAAGGCAAAATACAATACTTGATTTTGAGTGCCCTTAAGGTACTTCAAAATCCTTTTTGCAGCTTCCAAATAAGGTGCCCTAGGGTTGTGCATAAACTCACTTAGAACACTTACTCCATAAGCAATATCAATTCTTGTCAATGTAGCATAACTCAAGCTTCCCACTATGCTTTGGTAACCTGCAATACTCTCAAGCACATCTCCTTCATGAGCACTTCATTTTAGGTTTACCTCCATTGGAGTACTTGCAACTTTGGCATACTGCAAATGAAATTTCTTCAACATGTCGTGTATATACTTTCTCTGAGTAATATAAATTCCAGAGTTAGTATAGACTAACTCAAGTCCAAGAAAATATTTTAGTGATTAAGATCACTAATTTTGAACTCCTGCATCTGATTCTTAGTATGTTTGATGCCATTAGCATCATTACCTTTGAGTATGATATCATCAACATATACACATAGGTATATTACCTCTGAATTACTTCTTTTGATAAAGAGAGATGGATCTGCTTTGCTCATGATAAATCCTTGATCCTGAAGATATGTAGTCAACCTATTGTTCCATGCCCTAGGTGCCTGCTTCAATCCATAAAGAGCTTCATTCAATTTACATACATATGTTACCTTGCTTGGATCCTCATAACCAAGAGGTTGAGACATGTATATCTCCTCCAAAATCGAGCCATTTAGAAATGCATTTTTTACATCCAATTGATACATGTTCCAATTCTTTGATGCACCCACACTTACCAATATCTTGATGGTTGGAATTTTGGCTACAGGTCAGAAGGTTTCTTCATAATCAACTCCTTGGGCTTGTGCAAAACCCTCAGCCATAAGTCTAGCTTTGTACCTGCTTATTGATCCATCAAAATTTCTTTTGATCTTATAGATCCATCTAGAACCAATTACCTTCATAGACCCCTTCTTTAGCACTAGCTTCCAAGTATCATTCTTCTTGAGTGCTTAAATTTCCTCATCCATAGCTTCCTTCCTTTCTACCGTGGTCTTTGCTTCTTCATATGATGATGGCTCTTCAAATGATAATCCTTTTGCAAGATAAACATAGTGCTTAGTTACTAAGGAAGTGTCATACCCATATCTGATTGGCTTCTTGCTCTCCCTTTGTGATCTTCTGATTGCTTGGTTGGATGATTCGGTTATATCCTCCAATTTCTTCATCTTGACTTTGCCTTTTGACTTCCATGTCTTGAACTCTTCTAGGTTGTTAATGTCCTCATCATCTAAGTTGATATCTCCATTCTAAGAAGGCTCCTCCTTAGTGAGGCTTGGAAACTCCTCTTCCAAGTCATAAGGTACCTTTACTTTCTTGCATTCACTTTCAAACCAAGAATCATTCTCATCAAAGACAACATCTCTACTGACCATGAATCCCTTGTTTGAAGGGTTTTAGAACCTCTATACTTTTTTATTCAAGTCATACCCTATGAAGATGCACTTCTCTGCCTTAGGGTCTAGCTTACCTCTTATCTCAGAAGGGATATGCACATAAGCAACACATCCAAAGATCTTGCAATGATCAAGTGAAGGTCTTCTATCATGACATTGCTTCATATGGGGTCATCCCATCAAGAGATTTGGATGGCAACCTGTTTACAATGTAAGTGGCAGTAGATGCACTCTCTGCCCACAAGTAATTTAGTAATTTTTTCTCATTTAACATTGACCTAAGTGTTTTCAACAATTAATCTATTTCTCCTCTCTACCACCCCATTTTTCTCTAGGGTATACGTTGTTGTAATTTCTCTCTTGATTCCTCTGTCCTGCAAGAATGCATCAAACTCATTTGAGAAGTACTCACCTCCTCCATCTGACCTTAATCTCTTTAGGTTTCTCCCTCTTTGGTTTTCAACAAGTGCAAGATACCTTTTAGAGAAACTGAATACAATACAGCTACTATAATCATCAATGAAAGATACATAGTACCTTGATCCAAAAATTGAGGGATCCTTACTTGGTCCCCATACATCTGTATGGACAAGCTCTAGGTAGTCCTCATGCATGTAGCCTTTCCTTGAGAAGTTACTTGTGAGATTTTCCAAACTGGCAAGCACCACATTTATAAATAATGTGTTGCTTGGATACATTAGGTATGCCAAGCACACATTGATCTCTACATATTTGTTTTAAGGTTCTTTCAGCAACATGCCCTAATCTCTTATGCTAGATTTCAAGTTCGGAGAGTGTTTGATCTTCGTAACTATAAAGTGCAATATTCCGTGTATCTTCAAGTTCAAAAGTGAATAATCTACCTATCTTTTCTCCTTTGACAATTCTCTTGAATCCATGTTGGGGATCCTCCACAAATGCTCCATATTGATTGAACCTGACCTGCAAACCCTTTTTCACAATCTGTCCAACACTCATTAAATTCTTGGTAATTGTAGGTACATATAGAACCCTACTCAACTAGTTCTTCTTTCCCCACTTTAATCACTAAGTGCTTGGTGTCATCACCTATTTGTACTTGATGTTTACCTTTTGGTTCCTTAAGGTAAGAGAGAAGAGCTACATTGCCTGCCACATGATTTGAGAATCCTGACTCAATCGAGAAGAGATGGTCATCATTTATACTTGGTTTTGAAGTCATGTTCATAATCAAAAGATAATCTTCTTGCTCCTCTGTGTAGTTGTTGTAATCCTTCCTTGATTTTTAGCCTCCTTGGTAGTTGCTATTGTAGTTGTTGTTTTAGTTGTTATTGTATCCTTGATGGTGGTTGAATCTTCCTCTTGATTGTGTATATCCACCTCTTTGACATCCTCTACCTCTTTAATTCTAGAAGTTCCTGTAACAGTCATCTGTAGTATGATTTGACAATCCACAAATATTACATGGTGAGGAGTTATAAGGTCTCCCCCTACCTTACTTACCTCCTCTGGCCCTTCCTCTTGAGATTCTACCTTTCCCTGCATATTGGTCTTGGGAGGTAGTTGCTTCATCTTCAACCTTCTTGTTCTTCCCTTTCTCTTTGGACTTACTTTTATCACTGTATAGGGAAGAAGAGCTATTACCTCTTGATGAGTCTACATTTTTGTTGGGCTTGGCTTCATGGGTAAATAGTTGCCCCATGAGTATGGTGAGGTCTAGAATCTGCATGTCCATGTACAAGTCCATGGCAGTTGTCAAGCCTCGGAGTTGTGTTGGTTGGAATTTGTATAGTTGTAGCTTCTTCCTCTTCCTCTGGAGCCTCCTCCTGAGTTCCTTCCTCTACCTCATCTTGCATATAACATTTGACTATGGTTTTCCTTACCTTTGTTTCCTTCTCCTTTTTGAGCAACCTCTTCAACCACAAGATTTGGTATAATCTCGTCGAATGTTGGTAGAGGGTCTCTATAAAGAATATTTGTGATGAGGGGCTTCCACTTTTCTTCACTCCTCAAGCCATTGAGGGACGATGTATTCCCCTTCTATCTTGCATCCAACTGATGCTAGCTGATCTTGAAGCTCCTTGATCCTCAATGTATATTCATCAATGCTTTGGTTTGAGCTTTTCTTCGTGTTGTTGAGCTCATTCTTGAGTTGCATCCTCTGAGACCTTGTTAAGGTAGCATACACCTTCTCCAATGCATCCCAAACTTCCTTGGCTATTTCTAAGCTTTGCACATGACCAATCATAGAGTTAGAAATAACATTTGAGATGAGGAACATCACTCTTCGATTCCACTCTTCCCAATTAGCAAATTGTCTCCTTTGTGCCGGAGTAATGTTGGGATCTTGAAGGTCCACCGGTTGTGGATCATCTCGAGTAACTAGACTCCATAAACCTTTCCCTTTAAGGTAATTTGTCATTCTATACCTCCAAAATTGAAAATTTTCTTTGTCTAACTTCTCAACTTGTTGTCCTAAATCAGCCATTGAAAACTTCCAAGATTGAAGTTTACCTCAAGTATGTTGTGGTGCTCTTTCTTAACTTCACGAAGCCCCCCCTTGATTTGTAGCTTCTCCTTTGCTTTAATTCAGCTCCAATACTTCTCCTCTTGAAGCTTCAATGATCTGATACCAATTGCTGGAGAATTCCTCTCCTATTCACAGTGGAAAGTGTAGAAGACCTTCTCAGGATCAAGACTTTTACCAATAGCTGAACCTTCAAATGCAAACTCGTACTAACTTGAAAATGCAATGAACTTGAAACTTTGGTCACTCCAACTAGACACATATAGCTTTGAAATGAGCTATCAAACACTCAATTTGTAGTAGTTTTGGGTTGGCAACACTTTGCCTCAAACTAGGCTACCTATCCACTCAGTTAAGTTGAAAACTGGACTTCACTGAAAACTACATACCTCACAAAGCATAAAGAATTTGATAAAACTGTTCTGGGTAGAGGAAGTAATTTAGATACACTTTCCAAGGAATGTTTAAAATCTAAAATTGAATACATATATTGAGAGATATGACTCTCACAAGTAGACTACTCAGAAATTGGTATGCGGCTGAACATAGTCTATGAGAGTGAAGAGAGCGAAATGACTCAAACCAAATGAACTAGCTACAAGGGGAATTCCACGCCTTCTTCCTCTATTTTTGAGTGTCCTCCCTTGCTTCTTTTGTAGCCAAATGACCATGAGCTCTCATGATGAGTTTGAGAGGTCTTCTCCATAACTTCGCCACTACTTTGGACAGCCACTCCTCTTATAGTTCAGTTTTTGGATTTGATTCTCTTTTGGCCTCCACTACTTGCTAAAGTGAATGCTTCCATTTTTCATTTTTATGTTTTCCTTGTACTTAAAGAAAATCCTTTTTGCAAAAATATATACGACCTTACTTCTTTGTTTTTAACACTATCTATATGCATTTTGATCATGCAAGTAGTTCCCATCATCCACGAGCTAAGCATCAACACCAAGCCATGTATCAACAAGTTTACAAGCACATGCCAAATCTCTCAAGCAGTTCTATCATATAGTTTTGTTGTATCGTCTAAATTACCTCTTGCATTGAAATTATTTTGATTTCAAGAAAGTATTTTAGCTCTCCCAAGTCCAACATAAAAAAATTAAATTTTAAAAGCTTGTTCAAATCACGAATGCTCTTTTCATCATAGCTAGTAATGATTAGATCATCGACATAAAACACTAACAGAATAGTTTTGCTTCCTTTATTCCATAAAAATAATGCCTAATGAGCCCTTGAATGGATGAGTTTAAGATCCTATAGCTTTTTAGTTAATCGTTCACACCATGCTCTTGGTGATTGTTTTAATCCATAACGCACTTTCTTTAGCTTGCATACATAGTCAGGATATTTGGGATGCACATAATTCTCTTGTTGTTGCATATAAAATTCCTTATTCAATTTCCCATTCACGAATGCATTCTTAACATCCATTTGAAACCATTTCCAATTTTTCATAGCAGCCCATGCAATCATCCTTCTCACTGTTATCATTTTCTCTAGTGGACTAAATGTTTCATCATATCTTATCCACATACTTGTGCATATCCTTTTGCAATTAGATGTGATTTAAACCTTGCCACCGAACCATCACTTTTGCACTTCACTTAATAAACCAATTTGCATAGCATAGCTTTCTTATTTGGTGGAAATATCACTAATCCCAATGTATCATTCCTCTTCAATGTGTTCATCTCGTCATCCATTGCTTTGAACCATTCCTCATTTTCTGATGCAGCATGAAAGTTTTTTGGTTCATCATGCTTGATTCTCTCTATCATGTAGGCATAATGAGGCTTCACATAATTATTTTATAGATTGAGTCTATCCACATGATTTTGCACTCTCATAAATCATCTCACAAGAGTTTCTTCATCTAATCTTGAATGTGTTTCTCTTCTTGCATGTGGAGGAAAACATTTTTCCTTATAATTCTTGAATATCATAGGTGTAACTATCTCATCTTGAATATCTGAATCAAACATTTCCTCTCTCATCTTCTCCTTCCCTTTCTCATTTCTCCTAATTGCATAGCCTTTTGCATTTTCCCTCCATGTTGTTTCAGAGGTAGGAAATTCAATGAACCATAATCTTGACCTTCTTCATGATGAAAATGTCTACGACTTGTCTATAGCTCATCATCAATATTATGCATAGCATGATTCATATCATTCTAGATTACAACCATGTCTTTGGATGAATGCCATGAGCCATTCTCATCAAATATAACATCTCTACTCATGATACATTCTTTTATTTCAAGTTTATAACATCTATATGCTTTCTTCTCTTCTCAGCATCCCACAAATATGTAGTTTTCTAATTTAAGCTCAAACTTATGTCTCAATTGAATAGGCACATGTGCATAAAAATACATCCAAACACTCTTAGATAGCGCACATTTATTTTTGTCACGAGGAAGGAGATAAGGAAGAGAGCTCACACACACACTCTCACTCTCAAGGAGAAGCACACACACAGATTGAGGCAAGGAAGAATGATCTTCTTCTTCTTCTTCTATTACATAAAAGGAATGTACAAGAATGACCTAAAAAACAAGAATACAACAAGTGCAATATATAAAGATGAGTACATAAGGAAAAACCTAATGTCCGCGAATGAGTGAGCTGGCAAGAAAAAAATATGCCATCACTCTCGATAGATAAATCTAATAAAGTTCAATGAAGTATCCCTGACATATACCGGCGTGACCACTATACATGTCAGAAAAACAAAAAACTGGTATGTGTCATCCTGGATCATCACATGTTGAGCTTGATATGTCAACACTCCCCCTCAAGTTCAATGCCATATCCTCGAATCCAAGCATCTCCCAAAACTTCTTCAACTTCTTAGCTCCAAGTGCTTTGGTGAAAATATCAGCAACCTGCTCATCTATTCTCACATAAACAAGATCAATATCACCTGCTAATACCTTCTCTCTAATGAAGACATAATGTACCTTGATATGCTTTGTTCTAGCATGGAAAACAAGGTTCCATGCTAAATGTATGCTGCTAAGATTATCACAATAGATAGTGATAGGATTTTGCACTTCCACACCTAAATATGCAAGTAACATCTCCAGCTATGATGCCTCACATGCTGCCATTACAACACCTCTATACTCAGCCTCTGTACTCGACAAAGCAACAGTGGGTTGCTTCTTATTGCTCCATGTAATAGCTGCATCTCCAAGTGAGAAAAGAAAGTCACTAGTAGATCTTCTATCTGGAGTACTACCAGCCCAATCTGCATCGGTGTTTCCATGAACCTGCAAATCTACATCGGCTTCATAAAACAATGCATAATCCAAAGTAGCACTCACATAACGTAGAGTGCGCCTCAGAGCATCCAAATGTGGCTTCGTGGTAACCTGCAGAAACTGACTTTCAAGTCCAACAATATAGCTTGAATCAGGCCTTGTAATTGTAAGATATATAAGACTTCCCATAATTTTCCTGCACATAGCTTCACCTGATGTAGTATCCAACTTCAAATTCTGATCTAATGGCATAGAAATTGGCTTATAACCAGCCATACCATACTTTTGCAGCATATTCAAGGCATATTGCCTTTGCGACATCCATATACCTGTTCTTATATGTATAAACTCAATGCCCAAGAAGTAGTGCAGCCCACCAAGATCTTTCATGTTAAATTCCTGCATAAGAAGTTGCTTTACCTCTTTGATGCTTTCTTCATTATCGCCACCTACAATCCAGTCATCAACATAAATGGCCACAATCGTGATGCCATCATCAGCCTTCCTTACATATAGTGATTGATCTGCATCACACATAGAAAACCCAATGTTGGTTAAGTAATCAACAATCCTTGCATGCCATGCACGTGAGCCTGCTTCATCCCATACAAAGCCTTTTGCAACCTGCAAACATATTCTGGATGCTTTGAATCGTCATATCCTTGTGGCTGGTCCATATATACTTCCTCCCATAACTCACCGTGTAGGAAAGCATTCTTCACATCCATCTGATGCAAAGTCCATCCTTTTGCTATAGCTAATGCAACAAGTGTCCTAATAGTAGACATTTTGGTTATAGGGTTGAATGTTTCCTCATAATCAATGCCATATGTTTGTGCATATCCTTTAGCTACCAATCATGCTTTATACTTGCTTATGATACCATTAGCATTATGCTTTACCTTGTAAACCCATTTACAACCTATGCATTTCTTTCCTTGCGACAATGGAACCAGCTTCCATGTATCATTTCCATAAAGTGCAGCCATCTCCTCATCCATAGCATTTTCCCAATCTGCAATTCCAATTACATCCTCAAAGCAAGAAGGTTCAGCATCTTGTATTACCTTTGTAATGTATGCATAATGACGAGCCATGTAACTATCATATGTCAATCATTGCACTAAATTTCTCATCCTCCTAGATCTTCTTGGTCTTGGGTCACTTCTCCTTGTATCATCTACATGTGCCCTTCTTACTCCTAGAGTCTTCATAGAGGGCAATCCAAGTTCCTCATTAAGACTCTTTTCTAAACTGCTTGAATCTCCATCAACGTCTTCTAAACCAACTGTTAAACATGGGTCTTGCCGTCAGTGACACGTTTAAACATATATCGGGTTCTTGGGAGTGGAAGGGGTCTGTTAAACAGAGTCCCTATGCTTGATTTTCCCAATTCAACTCACTTACATGACAGTAGTTCGAACAAGTATGCTAATCCAACTCACTAACAGAAACTCTGGCTCTTCCTTGCTAGACTTACTCACATGACAGTTCACACACAGAGTACCGATTCATACACAGCTTAAGATTCTCTCAGTAATCGAATCATAAGGTGAACATTACTGTACACAGACTCACAGTAATACCCTCAGCAAAACAATAATTCAACTCTTAACTTACTATGAATATTACACTAACCCCAATTTGTACCAAACAGGTATCGATAAACAAACAAGACAGAGACAAGAACATAATACTTAGAATTACTCAAACGCACACCACAGCAATGTTACAGATCAATCACCCAGACAGACAGTCTGGTGATCCAACTGATCGTCACTGAAAGTGTCTTTTTCATTGCTTTATATAAAAGGTTACAACATCAATCAAGGTTGCGACATCTATGCAATGACTTTTTGGTTCGTTAAGAATCAGATTTTACAATTGCCAATCCGGTGGCTTACACTGGCATGCACGGTGGACTTGAACCTACAGGTATACAAATTTTTACGATTCATCGATGATTCCCTCTAAATACATATTTCTAGCTAACCGAAAAGTCTGGGCAATTTTCTTCTTTAGTGACTGTAACATCTGCTTCAAAATTTCTCGTTCTACCAACTGAGCATCTATGCGTACTAAACTTAAGGAAATGGCCTAGGTCATCAAAACTTCTGCTTGTGTCTGCAGAAAAACTTCTTGTAAATAAAACTCATTTGACAGAGCTGCATCTCGATTTACCTTCATATCTTCAATCTGCTTTTCAATTTTGGAGAGTCTTTCTTTCTGTACATCCAGTTGATACTCCCTTCTTTCTATCTTCTGATTTTGAAACTGGATTGCCTGATGATAAGCATCTCGTTCTCGTCTGATTCCTGATATCTCTTTTTGTAATTGAGCTTCCACGTTCAATTTGCGTTTAAGAAATATTGTTTACGTCAGATAAATCAATCTTGGTTCTCTGAAGTTCTTCATTAGTCTTTTGAACTAAATCGTACATTTCTTGTCCTTTCTGTACTACTCCATTCACTTGTGCTCTAGTCTCTTCTAAAAGATTGCCCAGAGTTATACATGCATCCTCTTTATCTTGGGTTAACTGCTTCAATTGAACTAATTCGGCATCTGCAACACTCAATAACTCATCTTTCTTTCGGACTTCAGCCAGTGCCGCATCTTGTTGACTAGTCATTGCTTGCTGTTTGCAAGTTTGGCTTGGAGCTGAGTAATCTGGTAGTGCAGCTGATGATTTTCTGTTTTGACTACATCTATCTCTTCCTGTAGAGGAGTGATGTCTGCTTCTAGGACATCAACCTTGTGTTGTAATTCATCCCGGATGTTATCAGTGACCTCTTTTATCTGTACTGGTAATTGCTGCGATAGCTGAATCAGCAATTGATCCATGGTTGCAAGCTCAGAAATCATGGGAATCGAAGGAAGCGGAAGATGAGGACGAGGTTGAGATGAAGATGCTGTGAGGAGCTGATGGGAATTTGGTGGAAAATAGTTCGGTGAAGAGGAAGATGAGTCGGGTGCGTCAGGTACAATGGGTGGAATGGGAATAAGAGGCTTGAGTGGAGCTTCAGGCGGAGGAGTGGGTTGTAGAGTAGTAGTGTCCAGTACCTTTTCATTGAGTTGTTGCATATCATTAGCGTTGGCGACTGCAAATTCTATTGTCTTGATCATTTCATCAAAATTTTCTTTTATAATATGTTGTTGGTCTTCTTGCTTTTCCTGTTCTGATTGCTGCTCAGATTCCTCTTTAGTAAAACTATCTCCAGAGCTGGCGGTATCATCATGTTCTTGTTGCTGCTTCAAAGAGGACTATGCTGATGAACCAGGATGCATAGATGTTGCTGTATCGTGGAAAGTTTCTTCTCCCTATCCTTCTTCTTCTTTGTCATGTGCTTTCTCACCGGCGGTAGAACCCTGTACTTCACTGTCAGATGAACTTATTCTGATTCTTTTGCGGCGGAGGAGATGGAAAATTTCTTCATCATCTTCTTCATCATCTTCCAGTAGCTGCGCGGACTCTTCATGGTGCAGAACAGGTCCTCGGGGTGGTGGTTGTGCTGCTTGGATGACCAGAAATAGGAAACTGAGAATATGCGGTAACCTTGATCGTGGCATATCTCCCTTGTTGACTTGTTTGATGATTGAAACGAATTCTCTGTGAATGCAGTGGAAAAAGTATGAGGCAAAGTTTACAGGCTCTGAAGCAGCTAGATCTAACGATTTGATTTTGAATTATAAAACAACACAAGTTGCCCTATCGTAAAAACTAGAGTTTTTAGATACCAATCATGTGTACGAGCTTGCCGCAACTGCACTTCTTGAAGAGTCAGAAAACTTTCCCAACAATGCTCATCTAGTTCTCTGAGTGTATCCAACCAAAACGGCAAAGAATTTTCAGGTAACAATTTCTGAGAGATGGCCACACGTAAGCTTGGTACTACAAGTTCCATTGGTGCAATTGCCTCCATTCCATAGGCAAGTTTGAAAGGAGTCAGTCCGGTGGCAACTTTGTAAGTAGTCTGGTATGCCCATAATACTGCAGGTAGTAATTGATCCCATCTTTCTGGTGATTCCAGAATCAGTTTCTGAAGCATATTCAGCAAGATCTTGTTTGTACTTTCAGCAAAGCCATTAGCACGAGGATAATAAGGAGAACTGAATTTATGCAGAATCTGCAAAGAGTGTGTGAGCACTTTCATTACATTGTTAACAAAATGTGTGCCTTGATCAGTCACAAGTTCTAGAGGTAACCCAAATCGTGGAAATACGTCTGTCATTAAACATTTTGCTACCGAAATAGCTATAGCGGACCGTAAAGCCCAAGCTTCTGCCCATCTTGTAGCATAATCTGTGCATGTTAGAATATATCTGTTGTTGCTAAGGATTGCTGGAGGTGTGATTGGTCCAATAAAGTCAAGACCCCATTTCTGAAAAGGCTCCAATGGTAATACAGGTTGGAGAGGAAAAAAATGTCGTTGTAAAGGCTGTCCTGACCGCTGACAATTGTCACACTGTTTGACAAACTGAGATACATCTCTGTACATGGTAGGCCACCAAAGCCCACTTTGCAGAATTTTCCGATGCGTTAAATCTCCTGCGAAATGTCCACCGAAAGGTATGGAATGTGCGAGAGTGATAACTGAGTTAACTTCGTGTGGAGGAATACAAGGAAGTAAGACTCCAGTGTGATCCATATAATACAATTCCCCAGCAATCAACCAAAATCGGCGACTATAAACTACAATTTTCCTACGCATTGTAGGAGAAGTCTGAGCAGGAAGATATCCATCAGTAAGAAAGGCTAATAACTGATCATAGTAGTTGGGTCAGTAACATAAATTGCAGGTGTGGTGTCATCAACACGGACCAGAGCTTCACCAGAATCCAACCGAGAAAGGAAATCTGCTAATGCATGTGTAGTTCCAGGTCGATGGATTACTTCGTAATCAAACTCTTGTAATAGTAGAACCCAACGCGCTAAACGGCCACCTAAATGCTGCTGCGGAACCAAATATACTAGCGCAGCATGATCTACATGAAAGAGGAATTTTCGGCCTAACAAATAATGCCGAAATTTCTTTACAGAATATACTAAACCAAGGCATTCTCTTTCAGTTACTGAATAATTCTTTTCTGTAGGAGCAAGTCTTCCACTTGCATAATAAACAGGCCGAAACCACTTATCAGTTTGTTGCATTAAGACACTCCCAATGGCGATATCTGATGTGTCAACAAAAACATGAAATGGATGTTCCCAATCAGAAGGTTGTAGAATTGGAACCTGCGTTAATAAGCCTTTGAGACGATCAAATGCTGTTTGACATTCGTGAGTCCAAACAAACTGTCGAGGAGTACTGGTTATTAATCTATTGAGAGGTATTGCCAAATGAGCAAGCCACCGTAAATGTCGACCATGCCACCTGAGTTGACCCATGAATCGCATGACTTCTTTCGACGTAGTAGGCATAGGTGCTTCTAACACAGTTGCAATTTTATCTGGATCGACTTGTATGCCTTGTGCAGACACTATATGGCCAAGCAGCTTACCACATGAAACCGCAAACACAGACTTCTTTGGATTCAGGCAGAGTCTGTATTCACGATATTTCTCAAAGCAACACCGTAAATGATACAGGTGTGCTACCATCTTACCAAATAAAGAGAAATCATCTAGATATACTTGCATGAAAGAAGTAAGATAGGGGGAGAAGATTTCCTGCATACATTGTTGAAAAGTACTAGGAGCATTTCTTAATCCAAACCACATAACTGTACAAGCAAAAACACCCCAATTGGTAATGAACGTTGTTTTTGGTATATCTTCCTCAGCCATTCTGACCTGATTATACCCACTATATCCATCAAGAAAGGAATACATTTCATGCCCAGCCACTCTATCCAGCATGTTATCAAGAAATGGAAGAGGAAATGGATCTGGCACCGTAGCTGCATTCAGTTTCCGGTAATCCACACATATTCGGAGTTGCTTATTTTTCTTGGGCACAATAACAATTGGAGATATCCACTCAGCATGTTCTACTAGAACGTTGAATCCGACTTTTAATAACCTATCAAGCTCTGCCTTTACCTGTGCTGCGTAGTTAGGATTCATCGGGTAGCTAGGTTGTTTAATTGGTTTTGCTTCTGGTTTAAGTACAACTCGATGCTGATATATGCGAGGGTCCAGATCCTTCATGTCACGGTAATCCCATGCAAAAACATCAGCGAACTCACAAAGTAATTAGATCAGATCTGCTTGAAATACGTCAGACAATCCTTCCTTTATTTTGACACGTCATGGATTAAATTCATCCCCTAAATTATATGTGATCAACTGATCTTCTGGAACATAGAATTGACGAGGTTTTTCTGAATCATCGACTGATTGTAAAAGTTGTTGTATAGCAGTTTCATCCTTAGCACCAATATTTTCTGTTTCTACTTCTGCGGTCACGGGCATCACCGTACAAACTGCCGGATTCTAGTGATCTACAACAGATTGTAAATCAAAAGTCCGTAAGGAAATTAAATCTATGTTATTCTTCAAAAATTCTTCTTCTTCATCATCGGATAAACCATCTAACATATGAACTGGTTCTGCCACATAAGGTCTAGCATGGAGTTCACAGGGCTGAATAGCATCTAATTTTACAACATATTTTCGGTTATTGTCTTTGAAAGTGAGTTCCTGTGTGGACCAATCCTGTATAACCCTAGCTTGTCTCAGCCAAGGACGGCCGAAAAGAAGGTTATAATCAAGACTAGACTCCGGTAGTTCTAGAACTACGAAAGTCATCTTAAAAGTGGTTCCCTGCAAAGTAATTGGCACATTCCGTACGAGCCCTACTAGATGGACTCTGGATTGGTCGGCCATTCTAACAAAAAACTGCACAGGTTCAATTTCGGTCCATCCTAACTTTTTACAAAGTGCTGCAGTAGCTATGTTTACACTGGACCCACCATCAATTAATACTTGAGTAATTTTATGATTTTTTACCATACCGTAATTAAAGGAACCGAGTGATCCACCGTAGAGTCAGTTTCCGGTTGTACTATCGCTATTGCTCGAATGCAGGAAGACGCAGAACTGAACTGCTATTGGAATTGTTGCCGGACACCTGATACTAATGCTAGTAACTGTCCAAGAGGAAGAGTAATGGATGCTTTAGATCAAATTTCCCATGCCTGATCTACTTGCCTTGTACTTTTTGCTGATTCTGAAGACGATGTGTCATGGACGAAGGAAACCATCCTGAACCTAAGATTCCATGTGAACCCTGTATCTCATGATTGGTTCAGAATTAGGAGAAACCAATGCTTCCATTGCGTCCGGAATGTGCCAAAACCCCAAGATCGACTGTCTATTCGCTGAATTCTGACATTGGGAGGTCTTGTTACAAATCGATGACATCATGATGACATCATCAGTTCGCAACCGCCTTGGGAACCGCCCTTGAAAACCTATATAAGGAGGGGTTGGCCACATTCATAATCAGTCTTGCCAATGCCAGTCTTGGGAGCTCAAGGAGTCGTGACCTCCAAGTAAGTACATTCAAGTTCCAGTTCAAGTTCTAGTCTTGTTTCTAGCTCTAGTCTTGTCTAGTCTTGTATTGTGGACATCCTTTCTTGTCCTATTGTAATCTCGTAGTACGAGATCCTTTCTAGTTATTTCTTGTATCCAGTTCATATCCCTGAGGGGATTTCTTGTAATCGAGATATCTTGTTTCCTACCTACGATCCCGGGTTGTGGGATCTCCTGTATCATCTCTAGTCGAGTTTTCCATACCTATTGGTCCCGGGTTGTGGGACATCTTGTATCGATCGTATATTCTTGTAGCATTTTCCCTTCGTGGGTATTCTTGTAATCAGAACTGTGTTTCCGAAATCTTGTCTTGTGTAGTCAGAGAGCACAATCTAGTGCTCCCCTGACATTTTGGCAAGACTATCTTCTATCCAAGACCAGACATCATGGAGAACGCTTATGAACAGATCGTAGCATCACTTCAGAGTCTCCAACAACAAGTCGAAGACCTAAGTCGTCGACAGACACAAGTCGAGATGGGACATCCAGTGCATGTAGGTACACTCCTTCAAGAATTACAAGAACGAATCGGGAGTCTTCAAGCGAATCAAGGGAGTATTCAAGTGAACCAACGGCCCAGTACATCATTTGTGAAGGAACCCAAGATTTGCATGCCAGAAAAGTTCAATGGTGATCGTACAAAGTTTCGAGGATTCTTGCAACAAGTCAAATTGTACATTCGCATGCAGCCTGATAGATACCCTGATGATGCATCCAAGGTCGGTTTTATTGGAACCTTGCTCTATGGTCAAGCTTTATCATGGTTCGCCCCAATCTTGGAGAAGGATATGGCCGTACTTCATAATTATGAGGCATTTCTTGGAGAGCTTGTCGCCACATTTGGAGATGCAGACACGAGTCGAGTGGCAGAAACAAAACTTCGAAAGCTACGTCAAGGTAACCGCCCTGCCTCTACCTATGCATCAGAATTTAGGCAGTTGATATGTGACCTCACTTGGCATGAAGATTATTTCATTAGCCAATTTAGATGGGGCTTAAGGGATGACGTGAAGGACCTTCTACTCACGATGCCAGAGGTGAAGACATTGAATGAATACATCAACCAAGCCATTCAATGTGATAACCGTCTTTTTGAAAGGAAACAAGAAAAACAAGTAGAAGGAAGACCTCGCCAATGGAAACCTTTCCAGCCTACTCCTAGAGATGACACTATGCCCGAACCTATGCAGATAGATGTAACTAGGTTCCAGCCTCTAACACCACAAGAGAAACAAAGAAGGAGGGATAACAAATTATGTCTATATTGTGGAAACCCTGGCCACATTGCAGTTAATTGTCCCAACAAGAGAACAAACTCCAAAGTCGCAGCCACCCTTGTAGAGCAGGGAAACGAGGAAGTCCAGTTGTAAAAGAGACCATACAGCCGGACCATGATATACGAAAGGGTCTCATAATTCCATCCACACCCGTAGAAACATGTCTTGCCCCTGTCAAGTTAATCCTGTCTAAGAAGACCCTTTCCCTCATAGCTCTAGTAGATTCAGGAGCGTCCTCATGTTTCATTGATGAAGGACTCGTTAAGAAACATGGAATTCCAGTACTTCGAAAGAACAGACCAGTAGTAGCCGAAGTAGTAGATGGACGGCCTCTAGCATCGGGGAATATAACCATGGAAACCATACCACTAAGAGTACACCTTGGTGACCATGATTCACACATATGTTTCAATGTAATATCGAGTCCAGCAAATATGGTTATCATCGGAATGCCGTGGTTAAAGAAACATAATCCAGAAATTAATTGGGAAAAGAATAAAATCACCCGTCGAGATATCCAGAAGAACCCAACATATGTTGGAGCTAAAGCCTTCATACATGCAGTAAGGAAGGAACCTACATATATGATCTATGCCATACCAGCTCAAGAATCCAAGAAAGATGATCCAGTACAGCTACCCAATCAGTACAACGGCTTTGAAGATGTTTTTGAAAAGAAGAATGCAGATATCCTTCCAGAGCATAGACCTTATGATTGTCCCATAGATCTTCAAGAGGGAACACAACCACCCTTTGGACCAATCTACAGACTATCTCCAGAGGAACTTACAGAACTACGCAAGAACATTGATGAGAATCTAGCAAAGGGGTTCATCAAACACTCGAAGTCTCCAGCAGGAGCTCCTATTCTATTTGTAAAGAAGAAGGATGGGACTCTCCGGATGTGTGTAGATTATCGTGGATTGAACAAAGTCACTATAAAAAACAGATACCCTCTACCACTCATATCAGAGCTCTTGGAACGCCTTGGAAAAGCAAAATTCTTCACGAAAATTGATCTTCGAGGAGCTTACAACCTTGTCAGGATCAGAGAAGGAGACGAATGGAAGACAGCATTTCGAACAAGGTATGGGCATTTTGAATATGTAGTTATGCCCTTCGGTCTTACAAATGCTCCAGCTGTCTTCCAACATATGATGAATGATATTTTTCGAGAATATTTAGATGATTTTGTTGTAATATACCTTGATGATATCTTGATATTTTCAAAAAATCTAGAGGATCATGAAGATCATGTAAAGATAGTCCTAGAGAAACTAAGAGAAAAAGGATTGTATGCGAAATTGGAGAAGTGTTCTTTTCATAAGACAGAAGTGGAATTTTTAGGGTACATAGTATCAGATAAAGGAATTTTTATGGACCCTAAGAAGATTGAGACAATCCTTGATTGGCAACCACCTTCATGTGTTCGAGATGTACAATGGTTTTTGGGGTTTGCCAATTTCTATAGGATATTCATCAGAGATTACTCCAAGATAGTGACACCTCTTACCAAGCTTACAGGGAACTCCAAATTCTCATGGACCGAAGAAGCAGAGAAGGCCTTTCAGACCTTGAAATCAGCATTCACTACTGCTCCAATCCTAGTTCATCCTGATTCTAGTAAGCCCTTCTTCCTTGAGACAGATGCATCGGACTTTGCTCTAGGGGCCATTCTTTCCCAATATGGAGATGATGGACAACTACATTCAGTTGCATATCATTCAAGGAAGTTTTCCCCTCCAGAAATTAATTATGAAATTCATGATAAAGAACTCCTTGCCATAGTAGACGCGTTTGATACCTGGCGTCACCATCTAGAAGGAGCAGCTCATAAAGTCATTGTATATTCAGATCACAAGAACCTAGAGTATTTTATGACCACCCGGATCCTCAATAGAAGGCAATCTCGATGGAGTAACTTTTTATCCAGATTCGACTTTGTCATCACATACCGTCCAGGACGTCATCAATGTCAGTCAGATGCCCTATCCAGAAGATCTTACCTTGCACCAAAGAAGGGTGAAGAGGCCTTTGATCAACAAGAGAGTGTATTACTCAAGCCCGAGCATCTCCAGTTAGCAGCTATCTCTTCAAGCCATCATGAAGATTCAGCCTTGAATCAGTTGATCCGTGAGAATCTACCACAGGATGAATTGTTTTGTAATGTTAAGCAGAAAGCTCAAGAAGGAAAATTCCAAGAAGTAAACGAATTTCAGGAAAAGGATGGTTTACTACTCTATAAGAACCTATTGTATGTCCCTCCAGGAAAGCCCAGGATCCAAGTACTTCAACAACGCCATGACAACCTTGCAGCAGGACATTTTGGAGTAAATAAAACAATAGAACTCATATCAAGGGACTTTTGGTGGCCTCAGATGTGGAAGGAAGTCAAAGAATACATTCGAACCTGTGATACTTGCAATAGATCTAAGGTACCCCGACATAAACCTCATGGCCTCTTGCAACCTCTACCTATTCCAGAAAGGCCATGGGCTTCATTGTCGATGGATTTCATCACAGATCTACCAAAGTCAGATAAGTATGATGCCATTCTTGTTATTGTGGATAGATTTACAAAGATGGCACACTTCATTCCAACTACCAAGGCAATCACAGGTGCAGCCACTGCCAGACTTTTTCTTAGGTACATATTTAGGCTTCATGGATTGCCTGATGACATTGTCAGTGATCGAGGTCCACAGTTCATATCCAGCTTTTGGAACAGTCTTTGCAAGCTCCTTGGTGTTCAAGTTAAACTATCTACAGCAAATCATCCACAGACTGATGGACAAACAGAACGAGTGAATCAAGTCCTGGAGCAATATCTCCGTTGCACTAGCAACTATCACCAAAATGATTGGTTTGAGTTGTTACCCTTTGCAGAGTTTGCCTATAACAATAGTGTTCATGCATCTACTAAGCAAACTCCCTTCTTTGCAAACTATGGACAACATCCAAGGATGGATATACAACTCTCAAATCATGTCAAGAACCCAGCTGCCAGAGACAAGGCCCAGTACCTGATGGAAATTCACAAAGAACTGAAGGAAGAGATCCATAAAGCTCAACAACAATATAAGTACTATACAGATCAACATCGTGTCCAGAATCCATCGTATCAAATTGGGGATAAAGTATGGTTACTCCGAAACAATTTACAAACTTCAAGGCCTTGTGCAAAGTTAGATCATCAAAAGTTTGGACCATTTACCATCTTGGCCAAGATTAATCCAGTCACCTTCAAACTCCAGTTACCGAGTACCATGAGAATACATCCAGTTTTCCATGTATCCATGTTGGAACCATATCAGATTTCACCATTGAGGGGGGAGAGACCTAGTCCTTCACCACCTATCGAGATTGATGATCATGAAGAATTTGAAGTCGAGCATGTCCTAGATTCCAGAATATCCCGGGGAAGATTCGAATACCTTATTCATTGGAAAGGGTATGACATCAGTGATCGTACTTGGGAACCTGCAGAAAACCTTCAGAGAGCACCAATCAAGGTTCGAGAATTCCATAAGAAAAATCCAACGAAGCCGAGACCAGATAACATGACCGCTCCTCGTGGAACTCGTCGCTTGAGGGGGAGGTGATGTCATGGACGAAGGAAACCATCCTGAACCTAAGATTCCATGTGAACCCTGTATCTCATGATTGGTTCAGAATTAGGAGAAACCAATGCTTCCATTGCGTCCGGAATGTGCCAAAACCCCAAGATCGACTGTCTATTCGCTGAATTCTGACATTGGGAGGTCTTGTTACAAATCGATGACATCATGATGACATCATCAGTTCGCAACCGCCTTGGGAACCGCCCTTGAAAACCTATATAAGGAGGGGTTGGCCACATTCATAATCAGTCTTGCCAATGCCAGTCTTGGGAGCTCAAGGAGTCGTGACCTCCAAGTAAGTACATTCAAGTTCCAGTTCAAGTTCTAGTCTTGTTTCTAGCTCTAGTCTTGTCTAGTCTTGTATTGTGGACATCCTTTCTTGTCCTATTGTAATCTCGTAGTACGAGATCCTTTCTAGTTATTTCTTGTATCCAGTTCATATCCCTGAGGGGATTTCTTGTAATCGAGATATCTTGTTTCCTACCTACGATCCCGGGTTGTGGGATCTCCTGTATCATCTCTAGTCGAGTTTTCCATACCTATTGGTCCCGGGTTGTGGGACATCTTGTATCGATCGTATATTCTTGTAGCATTTTCCCTTCGTGGGTATTCTTGTAATCAGAACTGTGTTTCCGAAATCTTGTCTTGTGTAGTCAGAGAGCACAATCTAGTGCTCCCCTGACACGATGCATCAGTTACTAAGATTGACTCTTGCTCCTGCGCGATTTCCTTTGGCAGCAAAACTTGTGTCACCGGAATTGGATCTCGGAACACTGGAGGTTCTGTGGTGGTCCAGTGACTAGCTTTGTCATACATTCTTTGTTGCTCACGAACACCTGGTTCGAATACTTTAGCTGCTGGTTGCAACGGCTTACCGGATCGGGTCTGAACTACTGTAGCTTGTGTTTCTATTGGTGTGATATGAACCATATTTGTCATTGGGTTCTGATGCTCTTTTTTCCTCTGATCATATTCGGCTGCATCTTTACAAAATCTTCTGATGTGACCAAACTCATCGCAAAAATAACAGCGAGGTGGTGGCAAGGCATTACCTTCTTGTGATGATCTTGTCTACCAACGATTTCCATTATAGTTGGTATTCCTCTGTCCTCTAAAATTTATGTATCCTTGCTGTTGATTATTTCTCCTTTGAGGTGGTACATAGTGGGTGGCAAGCTGTCCTGGTTCTTGTATAATTGCATTTACTGTTGCTGTTCCCTGCACTTTCGCGTTATAGGCATAGTTTTCAGTGGAATGTCCTGTTGTATTGCAGATAGCGCAATACATCTAATTAAGTGCACAAGTGGCACTGGTATGCCCAGAATTCTTGCACGTGGTGCAGTACATCTGTCTGGTCGGATCTTCTGCAATATTTTTACTAGCTTTTAACCATTCTAGGTCTTCGGTAAAACCTCCAACCTTATTCTTGAGCTGCAAAGCCATTGCAATAACCGCATCTAGCGTCATAGCTCCTACACAATGGATAATCATAATCTTTTGGAGCTGCGAAGTTAACCCATTAATAAACCACTGAGTGATGACATCATCCGACAAATTAGCATGTGCTCGCGGTAGTTGTCTCAAATGAGTTCGGAATAGGTGGCATATTCCTGCACTGTTTGATTCAGCTTTTTTCTATTGTTTTGCACGTAATCAAAAATTTCGGCGGGATTCTTCTTTAGCCGAAATCTCTGCAGAAACGCATCTCTTACCGCTTCATAGGTGCCAAAATGATTGATATCATATTCTATAAGCCATGTGGTGGCTTCGTTAACTAGTGTTGATTGGAATACTATGGCCTTGTATATCGGATCAGGTGGATGATTAAGTCTATGATTGCTTTAGCACAATCAATTTACAACGCTTTGGTGCCACTTTCCCACAGATGGCACCAGTGTTAAACGTGGGTCTTGCCGTCAGAGACGCGTTTAAACATATATCGGGTTCTTGGGAGTGGAAGGGGTCTGTTAAACAGAGGCCCTATGCTTGATTTTCCCAATTCAACTCACTTACATGACAGTAGTTCGAACAAGTATGCTAATCCAACTCACCAACAGAAACTCTCGCTCTTCCTTGCCAGACTTACTCACATGAAAGTTCACACACAGAGTACCTATTTATACACAGCTTAAGATTCTCTCAGTAACCGAATCATAAGGTGAACATTACCATACATAGACTCATAGTAATACCCTCAATGAAATACTAATTCAACTCTTAACTTTCTATGAATATTACACTAACCCCAATCTGTACCGAACAGGTATCGATAAACAAACAAGACAGAGACAAGAACAGAATACTCAGAATTACTCAAACGCACACCACAACAACGTTACAGATGAATCACCCAGACAGATAGTCTGGTGATCCAACTGATCGTCACCAAAAGTGTCTTTTTCATTGCTTTATATAAAAGGTTACAACGTCAATCAAGGTTGCGACATCTACGCAACGACCTTTTGGTTCGTTAAGAGTCAGATTTTACAATTGCCAATCCGACGGCTTACACTGGCAAACATATATCGGGTTCTTGGGAGTGGAAGGGGTCTGTTAAACAGAGGCCCTATGCTTGATTTTCCCAATTCAACTCACTTACATGATAGTAGTTCGAACAAGTATGCTAATCCAACTCACTAACAGAAACTCTGGCTCTTCCTTGCCAGAGTTACTCACATGACAGTTCACACACAGAGTACCGATTCACACACAGCTTAAGATTCTCTCAGTAATCGAATCATAAGGTGAACATTACCATACAGAGACTCACAGTAATACCCTCAACGAAACAATAATTCAACTCTTAACTTACTATGAATATTACACTAATCCCAATCTGTACCGAACAGGTATCGATAAACAAACAAGACAAAGACAAGAACAGAATACTCAGAATTACTCAAACGCACACCACAGCAACAATACAGCTCAATCACCCATACAGACAGTCTGGTGATCCAACTGATCGTCAACGAAAGTGTCTTTTTCATTGCTTTATATAAAAGGTTACAACGTCAATCAAGGTTGCGACATCTACACAACGACCTTTTGGTTTGTTAAGAGTCAGATTTTACATTTGCCAATCCGGCGGCTTACACAACACATGTTTTATGACCAACAGAAAGCTTTTATTTACCTTTCTTGGATGTATTTGATGAATTTGTTGGACTGAAATTTCCACGTAATCTTCCACTCCATGGATTTGAGTTGGAACTATTGCTTGGTGATGCATCCGGTCTACTCAAAACCTGAGATTTTGCACTTGATTTTTCAGCATTTTCTTTGTCATTTGGTTCAAGACTCAGTCCTTCTTTGGCATCTACATAGAAGCTTGACATTTCATCAAATTCCACATCTCTGCTCACCTTTACTTGTCGTGTGAGTGGGTTATAACATTTATATCCCTTTTGCTCAAGGGAGTATCCAATGAAGACACACTTTTCTGCTTTTGGATCAAGCTTCATCCTCAATTCATCTAGGACATGTACATATGCAATACAGACAAAAACTTTCAGATGTGATAAGTTTGGCTTTTTACCTGTAAACTTCTCTTCAAGTGTAACTTGATGTACATCAGTAGTCGGAGTTCTGTTCATGATGTATACAGTAGTATGCACATCTTCTTCCCAATAACAATGAGGCATATTCTTCTCAGCCATTAAGGCTCTTGCTATTTCTGCAATATGTCTATTTTTGCATTCAGCAACACCATTCTGTTGTGGTGTGTACCTACATGAAAAGTGACGCCGAACTCCATGATTTTTTAGAAAAGTGTTGAACTCATTTGACATGTATTCACCTCCTCCATCAGATCTTAATGTCTGAATGTACTTGCCTGTCTACTTTTCCACCATAACTTTAAAATTCTGGAAGTGAGTAAACACCTCACTCTTCTCTTTCATGAAATATACCCATACTTTGCGTGTATGGTCATCAATGAAAGTACCATAAAACCTGCAACCACCCATAGATGTGGTCTTTGCTAGACCCCAAACATCTGTATGTACTACTTCGAGTACATTATCACTAACATGCTTATCATGTGGAAATGATGCTCTTGACTGTTTACCGAATTGACATGCTGCACATACCTTTTGCATTTCTGCAACTTTGAAATTTGGTAGTCCATGGACAATCTCCTTTGACTGCATCAGATTCAGCCTTTGCAAGTTTGCATGTCCAATCCGTTTGTGCCATATCTCTATATCTGCAATAACTCCTACACCTTTTGCAAACATGGCTGCATTCATTTCAGGAAACTTCACATTTAAGGTGAACATTCTACCCACTTTGTTTCCTTTGGCAATCAATCGTCCATCCTGCTTGTACTCTTCTACATATAATCCATTAGCATTGAACTTGACTTGTAATCCCTGGTCAATCTTTTTCCAAAAAAAACTAGATTCTCTGTTATATTTGGAACATGCAACACATCAGCAAGATGTTTTACCTTCCCGTCCTCCATAGACAATGCTATGTTTCCCGTATGCTCAATAGGATATGATGTATCATCACCTGTTTCAACATATCTAGGAACTGGCATTTCTTGCAAACTACTAAACCACTCTGCATGACTGGTCATGTGATTTGAAGCACCTGAATCAACATACCAGACATTATCATTCGATTTTGAAACACCAGCGGACATCGTATTCGTCATATGATGTTGAACCATAAACAGCTTCTCAGAATCATCTGCACTTGTGGATGCATAGTTGTTTTGCTGCCTTCTGTTATTTTGATTCTTCAACCTGCAATCACGTTCAAAGTTTCCAAGTTTACCACAATTCCAACATCCTTTACTATCATTAAATTAATCATTTCTTTGGAAATTTCTGCGAACTCTTTGGCTCCCCCTGCCTTGAAACTGTCCTCTTCCTCCTGCATGATTCTGTTGTTGACCTTGGTCTTGGTTACTGTTTCCTCTTCCACTTCCAAAACCTCTACCTCTGTCTCTTCCTCTACTAGAGTAGAATACTTGCTCAGAACTAGGCTTTCCTTGGGAGTTTGAATCCTCACCAAGATTCTTTTCTTCAATAATCAGCATAGATACCAAATCAATAAAATCTGGAATATTTTCCCTGGTTTGTATGGAAGTTCTGAACTGCTTATATGCAACTCCTAAACCACGAAGGCACACTTCCACCTTATCATCATCATCTACATTCGGGCGAATAGATGCAAGTGACTCACATATGCTTTTGATTTTTAGAGTGTAGTTACTTACTGACATGCTCTTCTTTTCCAATGTATGTAGCTCATTCTTGAGTTGCAATCTCCGTGCCTTTGTATTAGTCTCATACAAAGTGACCAAACTGTTCCAAGCCTCTTTTGGAGCCTTGGCATCGTGTATGTGTCCAATCATGCTATCCCGTATGCTAACAAATAGCCAATACATTACATTTCGTGCTCCTTGATTCCATTCCTCATATGCTCTTAACTGATCTGCAGTCCGATTCCTTTCTCGTAACTGCGGAGCATTTTCATTCTCTCCTTTGATGTACTTCCAGTAGCCTTTTCCCATCAAGAAATTCGTTATTCTGAATCTCCAAGCATGGAAGCTCTTCTTGTCCAACTTATCGCTCATAATCTGACTCATTCCATCTACGTTTGCCAATTCTACAACAATCACAACACTGCAAAACACTACAAGCCGCACTTCTGCTTGAACATTGTCGCACTATGATGTGATAGTTTGACCTCAAAAAAACACAGTTTTCGTGTATCAACAGTACACAGAATCGCTTGAAATTTTGGATCTGGAATATATGAGTGTCGCTGAACACATCGCAAGTTACATTTCTAAAACTGATCTGGTTTTTCTGTGGGCCCCACCTTGCAGTCTCAAAACAAAGGTCAAGATGGCTCCTAAAAATATAATGAGGTCTTCTACCTTCACACCGATTTGTGAAATCACGTTTTCTCCGTGCCTTGTCGAGTAGCCTTCACCGTCGCCTTCTCCACGGAGCTCTCTACGGCCACGTTCGCTCTGATACCATGTCACGAGGAGGCCATTTGTGAAATCACGTTTTCTCCGTGCCTTGCCGAGTAGCCTTCACCGTCGCCTTCTCCACGAGCTCTCTACGACCACGTTCGCTCTGATACCATGTCACGAGGAGGGAGATAAGGAAGAGAGCTCACACACACACACACACACACTCACTCACTCTGAAGGAGAAGCACACACACATATTGAGGCAAGGAAGAATGATCTTCTTCTTCTTCTTCTATTGTATAAAAAGAGTGTACAAGAATGACCTAAAAAACAAGAATACAACAAGTGCAATATATAAAGATCAGTACATAAGGAAAAACCTAATGTCCATGAATGAGTGAGGTGGCAAGAAACAAATGTGCCATCCCTCTCAGTAGGTGAATCTAATAAAGTTCAATGAAGTATCCCTGACATATACTAGCATGACCACTATACATGTGAACATGAGCCAAATATACCACAAACAATCCTTTGAACCCCAAAGTCTAGGTGAAAACATCAAAAATAGCACATAACATGTTCAAATTCTCTTCAATGTGAGGCTAAAATTGTTGGAAGACAGATGGATGGATACCTCAAGGAAGTGAGGTGGTACTACCAAAACCTGCTTGGTATTGCCCTATTTCACTTTAGGATTATGTAGTAGGCCGTCTTAGCTTGCAAATGACACCAAATAAGCACCCATGTACTTTGGAGTTGGTTTCTCAAACAATTGAATCAAAACACAAAACTTCACAAATAACTAGTCACTCAAAACTTGCTATTTTGGTCTGGACACTTGCAAGATCTTTTGCTCAGTGCTCACAATACAATAGCAATTGATAAAAATCCTTTTGAGGGTATCAAATTAGCTTAGATAGATAATGATTACAAGTTTAATCACTTAAAATGATAAACCATAAACTCATCAATCATTTTAGCAATGGGATGCTTACCCTCGACTTTTTAAGGACTAAGTAGAGAATGACCAGAGAGCAGGTCGATGTAGATTTCTCCCCATTGATGAATCAAATGCCTTGCAACATTGACATCATAAACCAAACGTTTAGCTGGTTCCAAGAAGCTATAGAACATGGAAAATGATGGAGGGATGACTGAGATATGATCATGCAAAGTTCATTGTTCTGAGTAGACATAGCAAAGAAGTCAACAGATGTGATCAATGAAATGTATGTATTATAACACATGATTTTACAAGATCATTGGAATTCTAGAACTACAAAAGTCATCTTAAAAGTGGTTCCCTGCAAAGTGATTGGCACATTCCGTACGAGTCCTACTGGATGGACTCTAGATTGGTCGGCCATTCTAACAAAAAACTGCACAGGTTCAATTTCGGTCCATCCTAACTTTTTATAAAGTGCTGCAGTAGCTATGTTTACACCGGACCCACCATCAATTAATACTTGAGTAATTTTATGATTTTTGTACCATACCATAATTAAAGGAACCGAGTGATCCACCGTAGAGCCAGTTTTCGGTTGTACTGTCGCTATTGCTGGAATGCAGGAAGACGCAGAACTGAACTGCTGTTGGAATTGTTGTCGGACACCTGGTACTAATGCTAGTAACTGTCCAAGAGGAAGAGTAATGGATGCTTTAGATAAAATTTCCCATGCCTGATCTACTTGCCTTGTAATTTTTGCTGATTCTGAAGACGATGCATCAGTTACTGAGATTGACTCTTGCTCCTGCGCGATTTCCTTTGGCAGCGGAACTTGTATCACCGAAATTGGATTTGGGAACACTAGAGGTTCTGTGGTGGTCCACTGACTAGCTTTGTCATACATTCTTTGTTGCTCACAAACACGTGGTTCGAATACTTCAGCTGCTGGTTGCAACGGCTTACCGGATCGGGTCAGAACTACTGCAACTTGTGTTTCTATTGGTGTGATATGAACCATATTTGTCATTGGGTTCTGACGCTCTTTTTTCCTCTGATCGGGATGGTACTAGTTTTCTGTTGTGTGCTTATATGATGCATCATGTATTGTTTGCAAAAGAATTATGGAATATTGTGCAGGGTGTTGAAAGATGTCCTCTTACACTTGTGAATAGAGGTACTGAAGCTGATATAGATGATGTCTAAGATGGTGATATTTTGCAGATTCCTATTTGTGCTATTGTTTCTATTGCACCTACTGTAGAGCAAATTTGTTGGGATGGCAGAGATGCTCAAGCACATGCATTTATAGCTTTATGTGTCAAACGTGCCATAATTCCTCACATTCGTTCTTGCAAAAGAACTGAGGATGCTTGGGATACACTTACCACATTGTACCCGGCTAGGAATGAGGCTCGTGTTGCTTACCTCCAAAAATAGTTGCAGAGTGAGCACATGAATGAAGGAGATTCTATGGACATTTTTCTTACAAAGATCAAGGATTTGAAAGAATAGTTGATTTTTGCTGATGAAGTCCTTCTTGACAGTTCACTTTTGCAGACTCTTCTGCACGGTCTTCCCAACTCAAATCAAATTTTTGTGTCTACTCTTCATTTGAGGATGAAAGGTATTCCAAGTGCCTTAGCATTTGAAGCAAGAAGATCAGTCTAGGCAAAACAGGTCTATTATGCATGTTGCAAATCAAGCTTTCCTAGCTAGTCAGAAAGGCAAAGGAAAATGGAGCTCTTCTACTAGTAAACACAAAAATTGCTAATTCTGCACAATCCAAGAAGGAGGACAAAGATGAGAAGAAGTTAGAGACGTAGAAATTCTTTTGCAAATACTGTAAAGCAAATGATCTTGTCATTAAGAGCTCTCCAAAAATCGTTGCTAAAGAGGCAAAGAAGAAAGAGGCCATAATGGTTGTTGTAGAGGTCTCTACACCAAAACTAGAGTCTACTAATCTTGTGCAAGATGAAGAATGGGTGTTTACTACTGTTTGGAATTTTGACCCATGTTCTCATGAGCAATGCATGTCTGCAATAGACTTAAATGTTTGGTACTTTGATAGTGGGGCGACCAAACATATTACCTCGCAGTGTAGTTTCTTCTCTTCACTCGAGCGTGCCCCTACAAGGAATACTTTTACATGCACAAACAAACCTTGTTATCCTATTATGGGAGTTGATAAGATCATTATGACTACTATTGTTGGAAGTTCTTTCACTTTTTTAGATGCTTTATTTGTGCCAAGGATCAGGAAGAATCTTTTATCGATGTCGGCTTTGCCAAGATTGGCTTGGTTATGAAATTTGTTGATGATAGGTGTACAATTCATGATTTTTCAAATAGAGATGTGATTATTGGTTTTGGCATTTTATCTCATGGGGCTGTATCAGCTCATCAATAATGAAAAACCTTTGAATGATTTAGCATGTGTAGTACATGATTCTTAGGCTATGTGAGATGCAAAGCTTTGGCATGCATGTTTTGGTCATTTGAATTTTGCTAGTTTCCTATGCCTTTAGAGATTTGAAATGGTGTCCTCTTTGCCCAAACTTGAGGCACCCGGAAAACATGTCCGTGAAGGCTATATTTTGGGGAAAATGTAGCATTCCCCCTTTCCAAAAGATGGTTCAGCTTGGGCTACTTAGAAACTGCAACTTATGCATAGTGATGTTTGTGGTCCTATGCACACACCTTCTTTTGGAAACTGTCTTTACTTTGTGACTTTCATTGATGGTTGTTTAAGGCATGCATGGTTATATGGACTCAAAGCAAAGTTTGAAGTGTTTATGTGCTTTAAACATTTTTTTGGTTTTGGCTGAAAATTTGTCAGCATGTAAAATGGGCATCCTCCATTTTAATCGAGGGGGGGAATATATGTCTTCTGACTTTCATTGATGATTTTTTAAGGCATGCATGGGTATATGCACTCAAAGCAAAGTCGGAAGTGTTTATGTGCTTCAAACAATTTTTTGGTTTTGGCTAAAAATTTATCACCGTGTAAAATGGGCACCGTCCGTTTTAATCGAGGGGGGGAATATATGTCTTCTGACTTTAATGCATTTCTGGCTGAACGTGCGATAAAATATCAATGTACAATGCCATATATACCTCAATAGAATGGACTTATTGAAGGGAAGAACATGTCACTCATGGAGATGGGGAGGTGTATGGTCAATAGTCATGCTTTACCACATAGTTTCTAGCTTAAGGTTGTCATGTGTGCGGTACATGTACTTAACAGGTGTCCCACTAAAGCGCTATAGTCTATGACTCCATATGAGGCTTTGGCATTGTAGCACACCATCTGTTGCTCATCTGCATGTTTTTTTCTTGTTTGGCATATGTGTTGGTGCATGAGCAACATTGCAAAAAATTGGATGATAAATCATTAAAATGTATTTTTGTTGGGTATAGTTTTAAACGCAAAGGCTATCGTTTGTATCATCCACAAAGTAAATGCATTCTAGTTAGCCATGATGTTGTTTTTGTGGAAGATGCTATTCAGCCCTTACTCTCATGTACTAAGGAGACATCTGTTAGCTCAAAAGACATGTATAATACTTTTCTGCCTCTTTTTAGAGGTGTATAGTCTAGTGTTGGTCCTAATGAGGCAACTTCTTAGCCTTTACACGTTTCATGTGATGATGCAAATTGTTCCATTTTTTACGCACATTTACATGATGCATTTGTTGATGAGAGAGCTGATATTGAGGAGGCAAAAACTACGCCAAAATGGCTGGTGTAGACTTTGTGTGACATCAAATTAGATGCACCTTTGCCATATCGTACTCGTTGAGGCTCTCATAGTGCCTCTTTTGCATCAAATTGCTATGCTATGGCTACGTCTAGTCTTTGTGATGAGAATGAGTCTGTTTCATTTGATGAAGCACAAAATTCAAAAAATTCGATGGGTGCTATGTAATCTGAATAATGATGGTATAATGAAGAATGATACCTAGTCTTTATGTGACTTGCCTCCTCGCAAGAAGGCCATTGGCACTAAGTGGTTTTACAAAATCAAGCGTATGCTTGATGGAGTAATTGACAAGTATAAGGCTAGGCTTGTTGCAAAGGGTTATGCACAGGAAAGAGGCATTGATTTTGATGAGACATTTGCACCTACATGCCATACGATTACTGTTCGTAGCATCTATGCACTTGCAGCCCATCATGGTTAGAATTTACATCAGTTGGACATTAAAACTATATTTCTGAATGGTGACTTGCATGAAGAAGTGTATGTTTTTCAACCCCGTGGCTTTGTGCAGAAAGGGAATTATATGGTTTAAAGCAAGCACCCTGTGCTTGGTATGAAAAGATACATGCCTATCTAATTGCACATGGTTTTGATAACAGTCCAATTGAAAGCACCTTATATGTTAAGAATGCTAATGATGTGCTTCTGATCATTGTCATCTATGTTGATGACATGCTGCTCACTGGTCCTATTGAGAAGCATATTGCTGATTTGAAGGATGATTTGCATGCCTCATTTGAGATGTCTGATTTGGGGCATTTGCATCATTATTTGGGCATTTAGTTTATGCAAGTTAATGATGCTAGAGATGCATTTGATGTTGTCCTCTATCACTAAGCTATTGGATGCTTGATTTACTTATGAATTACTCGACCAAATATTCAATTTTCTATCTCATAGATGAGCAGGTTTATGCATTGCCTAGGTGTCAAGCATTGGAAGGCAGTTAAGCACATCTTTCGGTCTTGAGTGGTACTGGGCTCCTTGGGTTGTTTTATCCCAAGGGGGGATCACTACTGCTAGATTTGCATGCTTTTTCGAACTCAGGCTAGGTTGGTTGCTATGACACTCCTATGTCTACTAGTGGCTTTTGCTTCATGATTGGTAGTTCATGTATATCTTGGTTGAGCAAGAAGCAACCTACTATGGCCACTTCCATTTGTGAGGCTTAGTACAGGGCAGCTTTCACAATGATTGTTGAGTGTGTGTGGCTCAAATGCCTTATGGCTGATTTGGATGTTGGTCAGTCTTCTACCACCACCATCTTCACTGACAGTTAGAGCGCATTCATAGTTGCACGGAACCCTGTATTCCATGCTCGCACTAAGCACATTAAGGTGAATTATCATTATGTCAAGGAGAGGTTCTTTGCTAGAGAGATTAGCCTACCATATGTGCCCACACAGGAGAACATTGCAGACCTTTTCACGAAGGCTCTACCCAGGGAGAAGTTTGAAGCTTTGCACAAAGCTTTGGGCTTGCTTCCTTTTGTGGATTGATTCCACATTGCTTGGCACTTCCTTATACATGAGCACCAACTCCTTGTTCACCACATCACTCATTTGGGGGGGGGGGGTTGTTTGATATATTTAGGTAGTGATGTGTGTGAACACTCTAGGACTGCTAGGAAACTTTTTCCCTCTTTCAGAGGTTTCTTCCCCTCACTTGTATATGCACCTATTGCCCTAATGGGATATTAATATTTTTACATTCTAGTGGTAATACATTGAGTATTGTGTGTTTCTTCTCTCTTGTGCTGTTCATGTGCTTCCATGGACGTTTAACTCCAACAATAGGTAGAGACACCAAGGCTAATAACAAACATTGATCCATGTATAGATATGGGTGTGAATATAGGAAGTAAAACATCCAACAACCTATGTTTGCTCCCATATTCCTATCTTCATTTGAAAGATACCACCCTCATGGGGGAAGGACAGTGTGGTATGGTCTAGAAAGGCAAAGTAAGCCAAAAAAGGTTTTATAACAAGAACATTGTAGCAACATTATTCAAACTACATGGTGATGATTTAGAGAGAAGAGAGAATGGAGCAATGAATGAAGCAACAATATTAGCTATTACCCATGGTGGAATAATAAGCCTAGTTGCATTAGCTAGACATCATAGTAAAAGTTCATGCCTTATTTTCAATTTATGGAATGGTGGAATGTTGTTAGCTCGGAAAAATGAAGAAAGATTGTTTTAACATATCATGAGGCAGAAGCATCAAGGACACACAATAGAATATATAGGGAAGATAAATATTTGGAATTTGATCAATCAATTGTTGCACACATTATCATTTTTGCACACTTGGAATATATCACATAATACTCTTTATTCAGGCAAAATATTGCTGCATGTTTAAGATGACCCTATCTACATTAAATTATATAACTTTGGAGGAGCAACACTTTGCCGACATGTTAGACCTCGACATATCAACTACAAATTCATGGAGTCGAACATATTAGTGGATTGCATGAAATTGCATCTCAATTTTTCCTGCACCTTCAAGAAAATTCAAGAGCCATATACAATTGCAATAGTTACTTTGTGTATTTTGAAATACATAGATTTAGATAGTTACCCCATTTGATAAACATGGGGTTTATAAGTTCAAGTTTTCATTAGAATTAGCTATCGATAAAGATGTACCAAAGGATTAGACACACATGAGTTCCTTAGAGTATTGTTGAACCTTGTCTGTTATGGTTTGTAGTTATCCAATAATGATGGATTATAACGATATTTAAATGGAGTTTTGTAAAGGAACTTGTTTATTAATCAAACATATTTTTTATCACTATGTCAAATTCAAATGTTTATTTAATGTTAAAAATAAGTAATTTAATTTGACATGTTTTTATGATAGACGAAGTTATAATATGGATCTAATGTGAAGTTTTTATGATGGATTTGGATATTAAGTGATTATGAAGGATTTTGACCTAGAGTGATTATGATGGATGCAAAGTAAAATTTTATGATGTGTATTATGCTTATTATCTAAATATTTATCTATGTATCTATCAACCAATGAATAACTCTATCTATATTATTATCAACATATCCATTTCCATCTATTTATCTATTTATTTATTTTTACATAAGATTCATCTATCTATCTATAAAAAATATCAATCAATGTATCTATTTGTCTATTAAACACCATATCAATCTATCTATTTATCTACCTATTTATATAATTGTATCTATCTACCTATATCTATATTATGTGGATTAAATGATGTGGATTGAATGATGAAGATTGATTTGAATTATGTGGACTAAATTATCTTAAATATGTGGATAGAATGATGTGGATATATTTGAATTATGTGGATTAGATGACTTGGATTGGGTTGAATTATGTGGATTGAATCATTTGAATTATGTGGATTGAATAGTATCAATAATTTGGATTGCATGATGTCAATGTCATGGATTAAATGATGCTATTGATTTTAAAGTAATGGTTTCATTTATGCAGATTTGAATGTAAAACATGGAACGAATAAAACATGAAGATCATGTTGAATAAAAAATGACTTTATATAAATAGAATGCTCAATTTATGTTATCAAGATTAATAATTTCATTTCACCATGATTTAGAACTAGAGGGATTGTAAAGATTGTTGGTGCAAAGTGCAAGCCTACACATTTGGATAGAAGTTCATGAACAATTGAAGCTCCATGGAAACCATTGCTAGGAAGATTTTATCCTTTACATTTGCAAAAGTCACTTTTGACTTGGATAAATCATTGTAACTACCAACAAACTCGTGGAGTTTATTAGTTGAGAAGTCACGACTCAAATTGGAGAAAATATCTCCTAGATTGGAGGAAGACTTTTAGAGAGAGACAAAATTTGAATTCAAATTCAGAATTTGAATGTAGCACTTATAAAAGTAACTTGTAAAAAGTCTGGGTGTGTGACTCCATTTTTCCCGAGTTCTCCATTGCCATATTGTAAGAGGGTGAGGCCTACATTGTAACCTACATTATCATCATCATTAGGCTATGACTGCCAAGCCTATGACCTTGTACAACATTGTTCATTAATACAATAGATCTACATTGCTCATCTATGATCTCTCTGTTATAGTCATTCATAATAGTCAACTTCTACTGCTCATATCTCAGTCATTCCTTCACCATTTTCAATGATATATAGCTTGTTGGAATCCACTCCATATTCTCTACATGCTCAAAAACTTTGAAGGAAATCTATTTAACCAATTTGGAGAAAAGTGGGTGGAATCACTCACTAGTCAGACTCTGAAGAGGTCCTAGAAAATCGGTGGTAATGATTCAATTGCTAAATTGATTTATCTGTGTATAGTGCATCATTTTAAGTGATTCCACTTGGAATCATTAGCTTACTAATGTAATTAGATACCTCTAAAAGGATGGTTTCTAATTTCTACTGTACTGGAAGCACTGAGCATAACAAGCAGCAAATTTGTGAACAGAAATAGAAGGTTTTCATTGATCCTTCAAATTGGCAGTAGTCTATTTTGGTTCAATCGTTTCTCACATCATTTCCAAAGTACATAAGCACTTATATAGTGTCATTGGAAAGCTACAAGGGCCCACAAATTAACTCTGAAGCTATAAGAGGCTGGTACAAAGTAGGATTTGGGAGTACCTACTCATTTCTTGGAGGTCCATCCATCTATCCCAACAATGGTATCAGAGCAAAGCTAAGGTAAAATGGGAGATGGTTTTCCTTCTTTCATTGATAAATTGGACAGGAACAAGTACCAAGCATGGTCCTTGAGGATGAAGACATACTTGCAAGGAAGGAGCCTCTATGGATACATCTCAGGAGATGAGGAGATGCCCATATTCAGAAACAAAGGACAACCTACAAGGGAGGAGCATGAAAGACTCAACACATGGTGTGCCAAGGATGTATTAGCAAGGTATTACATACTTAACGCAATCTTTAATTTTCTTCTTCCACATATTAGGAACTGTAAGACATCCCAAGAGACTTGGGAAATATTGTGTTCATATTTGTCTTCCAACACAAGGGCTAGGAAGAACCAATTGTGGATTGAGTTTACCACTCAAAGAAAGCAACCCAAACAAGGCATCTCAGAGTATGTGACCAAAGTCAAAGATGTAGTAGATCAATTGGAAAGCATAGGAGAAGAAGTTGAAGAGGAGCATATTGTAAGACAAGTAATCAATGGTATTAAAGCTGATGACAAATGGGAGAGCTTGACAACTGCCATGGACTTGTACATGGACATGCAGATTCTAGACCTTACCACACTCATGGGGCAACTATTTACCCATGAAGACAAGCTCAACAAGAATGGAGATTCATAAAGAGGTAATAACTCTTATTCCCTATACACTGATAAAAGTAAGTCCAAAGAGAAAGGGAAGAACAAGAAGGTTGAAGATGAAGGAACTACATCCCAAGCCAAATATGCAGGGAAAGGTAGAACCTCAATAGGAAGGGCCAGAGGAGGTAAGTAAGGTAGGAGGAGACCTTATAACTCCTCACCATGTAATATTTGTGGATTGTCAAATCATACTACCGATGAGTGTTACACCAACTTCTAGAAACAAAGAGGTAGAGGATGTCAAAGAGGTGGATATGCACAATCAAGAGGAAGATTCAACCACCATCAAGGATACAATAACAAGTACAACAACTACTACAATAGAAACTACCAAGGAGGCTACAAATCAAGGAAGGATTACAACAACTACTCAAAGGAGCAAGAAGATTCTCTTTTGATTGTGAACATGACTTCAAAACCAAATATAAATGATGATCATCTCTTCTAGATTGACTCAGGATGCTCAAACCATGTGGCAGGTAATGTAGCTCTTCTCTCTGACCTTGAGGAACCAAAGGGTAAACATCAAGTACAAACAGGTGATTACACCAAGTATTTAGTGATTAAAGTGGGGTAACAAGAACTAGTTGAGTAGGGTTCTATATGTACCTATAATTACCAAGAATTTAATGAGTGTTGGACAGATTGTGGCAAAGGGTTTCCAAGTAGGTACAAAGCTAGACTTATGGCTAAGGGTTTTGCACAAACCCAAGGAGTTGATTATGAAGAAACCTTCTCACCTGTCACCAAAATGCCAACCATCAGGATATTGGTAAGTGTGGCTACATCAAAGAATTGGAACATGTATCAATTGGATGTAAAAAATGCATTTCTAAATGGCTGGATTTTGGAGGAGGTATACATGTCTCAACCTCTTGGTTATGAGGATCCAAGCAGGGTAACATATGTATGTAAATTGAACGAAGCTCTTTATGGATTGAAGCAGGCACCTAGGGCATGGAACCATAGGTTGACTACATACCTTCAGGATCAAGGATTTATCATGAGCAAAGTAGATCCATCTCTGTTTATCAAAAGAAGTAATTTAGAGGTAATATACCTACGTGTATATGTTGATGATATCATACTCACAGGTAAGATGCTAATGGCATCAAACATATTAAGATTCAGATGATGCAGGAGTTCAAAATTAATGATCTTAATCACTAAAATATTTTCTTGGACTTGAGTTAGTCTATACTAACTCTGGAATTTATATTGCTCAGAGAAAGTATATACAAGACATGTTGAGGAAATTTCATTTGCAGTATGCCAAAGTTGCAAGTACTCCAATGGAGGTAAACGTAAAATTAAGTGCTCATGAAGGAGATGTGCTTGAGAGTATTGTAGGTTATCAAAGCATAGTGGGAAGCTTGAACTATGCTACATTGACAAGAATTGATATTGCTTATGGAGTAAGTGTTCTAAGTCATTTTATGCACAAGCCTAGGGCACCTTGTAACATAATCCTGGTAGGAGATGGTTGAACCACACCCTAAGAGAGAGGATTAGGAAGTAATCCTCAACCATGGCTTTTGGGGCAAGTGGTTAGCCCATCACATTCCTAACCAAGAGGTTGTGAGTTCAATTCCTTACATTGGTATCAGAGCCTAGGAAGTAGGCTTGGGCAAGGTGGAATGATCCAATGGCCTCTAAAAAAGGCGCTTGGGCATCCTCTATGTGAAAGGGTAGGAATTGTGGAAGGTGCGCGCGTCGGTTTCAAGGATGGACCTTACAATGATTGGGGTGTATCTCTCAATCCGTAGGTCGGATTGAGGCGTGTAATATACCGTTGGAAAGCTCTCGGAATGAACTTTCCAATGAGATAGCTTGGAAGTGTGAATTCCTTGGGAATCATTGGGTGACACTTGATTGAGTGTTCAAGATACCAAGCATGGGTGAGAACAAGGTTCAAGACTGAGGTTGAGAACAAGGGCTCGAGACACCAAGGTTGCGAACAAGAAGGTTCAAGACACCAAGGTTGAGAGCAAGGGTTCAAGAGACCAAGGTTGCGAACAAGGTTCAAGAAACTGTGCGAGGTTGAGGAACATCAATTCAAGGGCACCTAGGGAGTTCAAGGGACTGATCACCGAGGCTAGAGGGATACAAGAGTAGATCATTGAGGACAATGATCGACCAAGGGGGGAAGAATGTAACATAATCCTGGTAGGAGATGGTTGAACCACACCCTAAGAGAGAGGATTAGGAAGTAATCCTCAACCATGGCTTTTGGGGCAAGTGGTTAGCCCATCACATTCCTAACCAAGAGGTTGTGAGTTCAATTCCTTACACACCTCATTTGGAAGCTGCAAAAAGGATTTTGAACTACCTTAAGGGCACTCAAAATCAAGGATTGTATTTTCCCTATACCTGAGACTCAGACATCAAGATATATTTAGATGCAGATTGGGCAGGTTGCAAAGATGATAGAAGGAGTACCTCAGGATACCTCTCCTTTGCAAGTAAAAAACCTTATCATGGTCTTCAAAGAAGCAACCTACTGTTTCTTTATCTTTTATAGAGGCAAAGTATAGAGGATTGGCAAATGCTACTCAAGAAGCCATATGGATCAGATTATTGTATATAGGCTTAGGTTTGCATACTACATCTCCAATGCTTTTTGGAGATATACAAACTCATTACATCTTGCATCAAATCCTATTTATCATGCTAGGACCAAGAATATAGATATTCATTATCATTATGTGAGAGAAAAGCTATTGAGCAAGGAAATTCAGTTGGCATATGTATCAACTAATATGCAATGTCCAAACTTATTGAGTAAAGCATTAGACGGTACAAAACGTTGGAGGTTTAAGTCAATTATTGGATTCTAGGACATTCATGAAGACTGAGGAAGAAGACCAAGCCAAAATGTTTGGCATGAGGGGGAGCTGTTGGTGCAAAGTGCAAGCCTACACATTTGGCTAGAATTTCATGAACAATTGAAGCTCCATGGAAACCATTTCTAAGAAGATTTTATCCTTTACATTTGTAATAGTGACTTTTGACTTGGAAGAATCATTGTAACTACCAAGAAACTCGTGGAGTTTATTAGTTGAGAAGTCACGACTCAAATTTGAGAAAATATCTTCTAGATTCGAGGAGTACATTTAGGGAGAGCCAAAAGTTGAACTCAAATTCAAAATTTGAATGTAGCACTTATAAAAGTAACTTGTAAAAAGTCATAGTGTGTGACTCCATTTTTCCCGAGTTCTGCATTGCCATATTGTAAGAGAGTGAGGTCTTCATTGTAACCTACACTTCTCATCATCACTTGGCTATGATTGCCAAGCCTATGATCTTGTACAATAGTGTTCATTAATACAATAGATCTACATTGCTCATCTATGATCTCTCTTTTATAGTCATTCATATCAGTCACCTTGTACTGCTCATATCTCAGTCATTCTTTCACCATTTTCACTGCTCTATAGCTTGTTTGAATCAGCTCCAAGTTCTCTACATGCTCACAAACTTTAAAGGAAATCTATTCAGCTAATTTGGAGAAAGGAACGTGGAATCACTGACTATGCAAACTTTGGAGAGGTCCTAAAAAATCGGGGGTAATGATTCAATTGCTAAATTGATTGCATAGTGCATCATTTTAAGTGATTCCACTTGGAATCATTAGCTTGTTAAGCTAACTAAATACCTTTAAAAGGATTTTTTCTAATTTCTATTGTACTAGAAGCAATGGGTATAACAAGCCGCATGTGTGTGAACAGAAATACAAGGTTTTCATTGATCCTTCAAGTTGGAAGCAGTCTGTTTTGGTTCAATCTTTTCTCACATCATTTCCAAAGTACATAGGAACTTATATAGTGTCATTGGACAGCTAAGAGGGCCCACAACTTAACTCTCAAGCTATAAGAGGCTGTTACAAAGCAGGATTTGGCACTACCTAGCTAGTCATTTCTTGGAGTGTCTATCCATCTATCCCCACAAAGATAACCATTATCAATGAAATTTAGAAAGGTATGTTTGAATCATTTTGTTTATGATGATCTCTTTCAAGTTATTAGGAGAGTGAATGAAACAACACCATCAAAAATTTCCAAATTAAAACATAAAGGATTATCAATAACTTGTTTTTAGCACTTTCTTCAAGTTGAAATATCATTATCCAAAAATAATCAAATAGAACTATATTTAATTAAAAAATGTTTTGTACAAGATATCCTTCACCAACATGTAGATTGGGATGAAGAATGCGAGTATAGGTTTGGGTCATCCTAAAAATCATCTAGAACTTTGTAATCAAGGACATGAAGGTCCTCTTAATCGAACGTAGGATTTATCATCATAGGGAGTACATGATAAAATCATTGTCTTTGCATTTGAACCTAATAAAAGTATCTAAGGTACATGCTTCTCTCCATTTGGAATGTTGTCATTCATTATAGATACCATGTTATTTATTTCTTCCATGTCTCAACCACCATTGTGGTCTACATCTAAGTGATGAAAAATTATTAAAATCTTTCATTTTTCTGAATAGCTCTCACATAATCCAATTAATGTCTCCTATCACAAACTTATTGGTATCAAAATTCATCAATGGTTTGGTGATAACAAAAAATTTATCAAGGTTATGCCAAACATTTTATAATTTTATTAGAGACACACATTTCAAAGCTCTAGCTCGATAAGAAGGATACTCTCTAGCCATGCCTCCCATCTTTGATCGGCAATCATTTCTACAAGTACTGGCTAGACTTCCAATAGTCCATTTGGCACAATATGATATGTTGTGAATAATGTATCATATAAGATATGAAGTGCTTTATTGGGAGTTTTTGAATGCAAAGAGGGAATATGAGAATTGTTGCTCTTGGATAAATTTGAACACATGATTTGGTTCTAACCAATGTTTTCTAATGAACGATCATATAGCTATATCTTTCAATAATAAATTAGTGTATGAGATACACTTGGAGCCCAAGTCATCCCTTCATAATTCTTTTGTATTGAAATTCAAGCACTTGCTAAATTAGATGCATTATAAATCACTATCATAGTGGGATTCTTCCGACAACCCATGCAAGATATAGCATGTTCATATATATTTACAAGAAAATCTAAACTTTTCTCCTTAAGAGAAGTATCAAAATCATGCTTCCCTTTGGACATATAATCATGGTATTAATCAATGGTTTTTTCTAACAACTTGTCCATCAATCTAATATTATTGTGCATCCATAAATGGGTACATAATCGAGCACTGTTCATTTTAAGATAATTTTAGTAATGTCCTCCACTCTATCCACATACTCTATTTGCATTTTGTTTAATTTATCATGGTGATTCCTTTTCATAAAGTTGACATAAAAACATCTTTGAAAATAGGATTACAAATAACATTGAAACTAATGTTACATATTAAAAATGTTTGAGTGGATTAAAAATGAAGCTCAAGTCAATATTGCTTTTCATTAGCTACATTTAATGTCTTATGTGATTAATTATGAACAATATTAGGTGGCACATTATTAGATCCACCATTTCTACTAGATTCACTTGGTACACACTCTTTATTGACATATCTAGAGAAAAAGGAGTTGACTTATCTTGAGTAATCTCAAAAATCGTTTTTGATACTTGAGTAGAAATATGAGGAGAATCCTCTGTTATCATTTATACACCTACTCATTCTTTCTTTACACTTTGATGACTTTGAAGTATTTTGAACTATTCCTGCTTTTAAAACTTTTTGATGTAATACATTGGGAATTACATTTGTTTGCAGAACTCGCAAATTCTAACCTTATATCACTATCTAGATTAGATCATGCTACAACATTATTACCTATACTAAAAAGATGCTCTTTTATCCGAGTTGCATTGCCTACACAACATTGTCCACAACATTCACACGGTATTGCGGAGACTATTTAAGATTCTTGATGAATAGTCACATATGAATATTCTTTTCCCTTCCCCATAATGCTTTCTTTAATTAATATATAGATAATTCAATATCAAAAAAGATATACATTACACTATATATATTTTCAAATATCTCCAAACTGTTTTGAATCTCTCTTAAAAATTGTACATCTATGAATCTATGTATTTATCTACTTATCTGTTTATATTTCTAACTCTACATATAATCCATTTTCTATCCATGTTGTAGATCAAACAGTAAGAATAGATTTTAATCACAATCATACACAAATAGACACATGCACACTTGAATAATATATGTTATGAAGTAGGAATTAATGTTCATTTGACAATCACAATATATGTTAACTCATAATTAAAGGCATACATACACTTACACATACTATTCGGAAGTAAGAAACAATGTTTGGTCATACATTTACAATAGATTCTAGTTCACAATCATACGTGCACATACACTTACACATACTATTGTGAAGTAACACTCCTTGAGTAAATTTCTCTTGCTCTTCAATGACCTACAAGACTTCCATGCGTTTAGTGTCTCTTTACATACTTTTATATCTTTTGGATGCCTCTCCCGACTTTTCCATCATGTTAGGATAGCATTGGCTGAGCTTCCCCAGCATTGAGGCCACCCTAAGTGATCTAAGTCATGAATTTTGTCCACATTAAGTTCTTTTGACCCCTTTGTCCACAAAGACAGCACCACTAAAGCTTTCAAAATTAAAACATCAAGGATAATCAAACTCGTTTATTCAGCATTGTCTTCAAGTTGCAATATTGTTACCCAAAAATAATCAAATAGCACTATATTTCATTCAAAAGGTTTTGTACAAGATATCCTTCACTAACAAGTAGATTGGGATGATCGCCCAAAGAATGAAAGTGTACGTTTAAGCCATCCTAAAAATCATTTAAAATTTTGTAATCAAGAACACAAAGGCCTTCTATATCAAAAGCAACCATATTTATTTTTAGAAGAATAGTGAGAACTTATACATGATTTATCATCATAGGGACCACATGATAAAGACATTGATTGCAATTGAATCCAATCAAAGTATCTAGGATACATAATTTTCTCCATTTTGAATATTGTCATCTACTATAGGGTACCATGTCATCTATGTCTTCCATGTCTCAACCATGATTGTGATCTACATGTAGTTCATGATCACTCCATGAATCATTTGTTAAACTTTGATGAGTTTGAATTCTCCAAAACATTGTTGCGATGCTATAGAAGCTATGTTGGTTGGATCATGTAAAAAATGCATACAAAAAGATGGATACCAAATCATTTGCACATGATACACTTAAGCCATTTGTTTGTTTTGAATGAAGAAAATCATATGCAGTCCAATTACGTTCACAACTATTGCTTAAAGCTATTACAAAAGGAACCCTTTTAGCTATATGTTGCAACTCCATTGTTTCATCTCCCTACTCTTTCCACTATACAAGAGCTGGATGATTTTAAACACTTTAATTTGCCATAGGTCTCCAACACTTCTCGATTTACATGAGCTACTATCTAATGGAATGACTCTTGACGGTTTGTGCCTAGAAGTAATAATTCACATATGGTTTTGAAATTTGCCATGAATTCTTTGTTTACACTTGACCATTGAGGTGAAATGCTAGATACAAGGCAAATGTTGTTCCATGTAAATAAGTATGCATTTGTGTCTATCGTTTCTTTGCTAATGATAAAATCTTTGTTTTTTTCGCATGATGAAGAATGATTAAAGCCTTTTGTTTTTTGAATAGCTCTAGCATAATCCAATAAATGTTTCCTATCAGAAACTTATTGGTATCAACAATTTGTCAATGTTCCACGTGTTTTGGTGATACTAACAAATTTATCAACATTATGCCAAACATTTTAAGATTTTATTAGAGACACACACTTTAGAGCAGCATCTCAATAACAAAGATGCTTCTCTAGCCATGCCTCCCATATTTGATCAAAAATCATTTGTACAAGGAATGGCTAGACTTGCAATCATCCACTAAGCACAACATAATCCATTGCAAATCATGTAGCATATAAAATATGAACTGCCTGATTGGGAGATTTTGAATGAGGAGGGAATATGAAAATTGCTCCTCTTGGATAAATTTGAACACATGATTTGGATCATATAGACATTTTTGTGGATGAGATAAACATGGAACCCAAGTAATGCCTTAGTACTTGTGTTTTATTGAAACTCAAGCACTTCAAAAATAAGATGCATTATCAGTCACTATTGTTGTGGTATTCTTCGGACAACCCATGCGAGATATAGCATGCTCATATATATTTACAAGATAATTATGAAGTACTTCAAAAATCAAGCTTCCCTTTGGAAATATAATCAACACATTAATCAATGGCTTCTTCTGACAAGTTTCCATCCATCTAGTGCTATTGTGCACTCATACATCGGTAGATAATGGAGCAGTGTTTATTTTAAAATCATTTGAGTAATGTTCTTCACTCTACCTATACTCTGTTTGCATTTTGTTTAATCTATCATGATGAATCCTTTCTATGCACTTGACATCAAAGCATCTTTGAAAATATGATTACGAATAACCTTGAAAGGAATCCTACATGCTAAAAATGCTTGAGTGGATTTAAGATGAAGCTCAAGTAAATGTAGCTTTTTCAGCTATCTCTATTGTCTAATGTAATTTATTATGAACAATATTATGTGACACATTATTAAATCCACCATTTCTGCTAGATTCACTTCGTTCACTCTCCCTTGACAAGAGCATAAGGAGTTGACATATCCTCATTAATTTCAAAAATAGATTTCGGTACTTGAGTACAAATATCAGGGTAATCCTTTGTTATCATTTATACATTTACACGTTCTCTCTCTACACTTTGACTACATTGAAGTATTTTGAACTATTTATGCTTTTAAATCTTTTGGATGCAATACATTAGGAATTACATTTGTTTGCATAGCTTGCAAAATGTAACCATATATCAATATCTATATTAGATCATGCTGCAACATTATTGCTTGTACTAAAAGGATGCTTCTTTATCCAAGTTGCATTGCCTACATAACAATTTTCACATCATTTACATGGTACTATGGAGACTATTTAAACCTCTTGATGAATAGTCACATATGAACATTATTTTCCCTTCCCCATAAGGCTTGTGTTAATCAAGATATACATAATTCAATATCAAATAAGATGTACATTGCACTAAATATGTATTGCCAAATATGTCCAAACTATTCTGAATCTCTCTTAAAGTTTTGAAATCTATTAATCTATGTAATTATCTATTTATCTGTTTATATTTGTATCTCTTCATATTATCCATTTTTTATAGTGTTGTAAATCACACAGTAACAATAGATTCTAACTCACAATCATAGAAAAATAGACACATGCACATATTATTATGAAGTAAGAATTAATGTTGCTTTGACAATCATAATAGATATGAAATCATAATTATATGCATGCATACAATTACACATGCTATTCAAAGGGAAGAATTAATGTTGGGTCACACATTCACAATATATTTTAATTTACAATCATACATGCACATACAGTTACAAATGATATTGTGGAGTAATAATCAATGTTGAGTTAGACAATCAAAATAGATTTTAATTCGCAATAATACACATGCATATACCTACACATTTTATTGTGAAGGAAGAAGGAATGTTGAGTTACATAATAAAAATAGAATTTTATTCAAAATTAGACATGCACATGCAAATACACATACTATTTTGATGAGGATGTAACATAAAAAATTTTGCTCGATTGGATGAAAACTTTCTTTGATCCCTTTACAATTCACCGGATCTGAGAAGGTGTTAAAAAGTTTTAAAGTGACCTAGAAAGCGCTCGTTGACTTATTCTCCCCTTCTTAGCCCTAGAATCATCAAAACGAAGACAAAACCTTTTCAACATGTCACAAGAGATTTTAATTCACCATCATACATGCACATACACATACACATATTATTCTCAAGTAAGAATCAACATTGACTCTAACAATCACAATCAATTTTGAATGAGAATCATGCACTACAACATATATACACATAATATTGTTAAGTAAGAACCAATGTTGATTCAAACAATCACAATAGATTTTCACTCACCATCATACATGGACATACCCATACAAATACTATTGTGAAGTAAGAAACAATGTTCATTCAATCAATCATGATATATTTTCAATCACAATGATACAATCACATACACATACTATTGTGAAGTAAGACTTCATGTTGAGTGAAACAATCACAATAGTTCTTAATTCACAACTTTAAACAAACAAATAAATATTTCTTCTTTACCTTTTTAAATCCTAAGATACTGAATATATTCAACAAGAGTTTATACCTTGTTCTTTATATGGCACTGGAAGTTCACAAAGAAACAAAGAAACTTTGATGAAGTACACTAGTGGTGGAATTTATTAAAAACTATTCAAGAAAATCTTTTTCCATTGAGATGATTTTTTATCGAAAAATTTTTCCTTGAAAACATTTTCAATAGAAAAAGGTTTCAATTTGAGAAATGGAAAAATTATTGTGTGGAATCTATTAGATCCTATCAGAATAAGCTGATGTGGCACTGCATAATTTGCAAATAATAATGATGTACTATAAAATTTTATAATTATTCACAAATAATGGAATTATCAAATAAAGAATAATGTAACCTCGAATAACTAATTGCAAAACCTTTTTAAGGCTATTTATTGGACCCCTCTTGAATTCTTCATTAGCCATGGATGTCAAGAGATGTCTAGTGGATAAATCTTCTAGCTGCTTGGAATCTCGTTGGGTTTTGGTGTTTATATGGGGTCAACCATAGAAGTGTGTTCTAGCCAAACACAATAATAAATTTGCTTATTGGAAGGGCATCCAATGCAATCTAGGTGGTCATGCCATGGTGATAAAAGAATTCCTCATTTCATCAATAATCTAAAGTTTGGCTTATTGGAGAGGGAAATACAAAATATTAGCAAAAATGGGATATTTGTGTAAACTACAAAGATTATTGTGGCTTGGGCATTCTAGGTGTTTGAGAAATGGGAGATAAGATAGCTGCCAATTGGATGATCAAAGCATGGTGCAATGAAGAAGCATCATGGGAAAACTACTTCCCAAAAATACATCTTCTCTAATGCTTATGGCAATGCCTATATGTAAGGGGCTCAATTTGATCACTTTCATGTTTTCTCTACTTGTGTGACACGGAAAGTTTTGGAGATCTCTCCTTTATGTGGAAGAGTTGAAAGAAGATGAAATCGTACATCAAGACTAATGAAGATTGGAAGTGGGTGGCCAAAATTAAACAAAATGATTCTATATGATTTTCTATTAGTGAAATCAAAGAAAGCTACTTGTAGAACCTCCAAAGGGAAAAAGAACAAAGGATTTCATAAGTGGAAACATCTCTAGACTTAAGAGAGAGGTCATTCAAAAAGATTTGAGGACATAAATGTGGATCGGAGAGTTGACAATGGTGATTGGTGTCTAGTTAGCCACCGAGTTTCAAAGAGATGTATCCTTCTTAGGAATGATCCACCGAAAATTGCAAGGTAAAGATGGTTCAATGGTAAAAAATTGGATACAACATTCAAGATGCATAAGAACCTTGATTTGCATATCTCCCTTAATAGGAGATGGTGTCTCAGCTAGCCTTGTATCATATGGAAATGAAGATCTGAGGACTTGTAGCATCCTCTCATTGAGAAAATAAAAAAGGCTACTTATGTTGCAAAATCTGCACCAAAGAATATGGACCTATATCACAGGTGATAAAATCGATGGTGCCCCTCACTAGTGTAAGTGCTATCTCTAGGATAGAGAATACCTTGGTCACACCTCTTTTTGGCATGCCCAAAAAGTCACTCCATCTGGCAAAATATTACCATGAATTTGAGCTAACAAAGTCAAATCAATTGTAAGTAAGTGGTACTTGGAGAAAGAATTGGCTACTCTTCTGTCTTGTGGAATCCCATTAGAGGGGAAGCGGTGTGGAAGATCAAGAAAAAAGGATGTGCCACCAGCTTGGTTCTTATGCAAAACAATATGTAATTGTAAGACATCCCCTCCTTTCACACATTATAGGATATTCATCTTGGAAGACAACAAGATTAAAAGCAATTAGGTCTCCCATGAGGGAACCAAAAAAGTCATTTAATTGCTTTATAGCTATCCCTTAATAAAATACGATCTCCTCAATTCTTTGTTCTCCCTTTGAATCATAGGTCTCCTATCGGTTTGAGGATGTCATTAGTGTTGCACCTCGGGGCCATCATACCGCTTCTTTGTGGGATAAAGAGGATCCCAAGGACACAATGCCCATTCATTGTACAATTGTTTTTTTATTAATTCAATGTGTGAGGTAAGCCCCAATCAAACTTTCGTTACAAAAAAGAACAATCGTTTTCCAAGTTAGCTTACAATTTTCGCATTCTTAAAAGTTCGTATAATTGTGTCTGACATGCCATGTTGCAAAGCTAGCAAGGCTTCCATTAATGCAAGGGAAGAAATTCGAGCAATCGTCTATAATATCCATTACATATAGATGTATATGTAATAAATTCATACATATAGAAGTATAGTTAATAGAGAAGGAACCTTTGTGTAAAGAAAATATTTAATTTTTTAGGTTCATAAATTATCTTACAAGGGTAATGTGGCCTTACTGTATGAAGAACATGTAGTTACTTAAGGAAGTTGAAAATTCAAAGACCTATTTAGAGAAGGAGATATTTGGCTCATGAGTTTTCGTACTTTTTAAATTGACGTGTGATCAAAAGGCAATTGAAACTTAGGTACATATATCAAAAAACTCGATTCGTTGAAAAGAAAAATCAGATGAATGTGCCATATAGTTTGTAGGGAGATTCAACCAAGACATGTGCATACATAATGCATATATTCCTGAACATAGGTATCCATGTTAAAAACCTTTTGAAGCATGCTATGGTAATAAAACTAATTTATCCTATTTTAAAGTACTTGAACGATCTGGATATGAACACTATCTTAGGAATTGAGGAAATGTTCTAGGCTATTGGAGAAAACTTTATGCTCATTTGGTGATGTAATGTGAATCATGATCATACATTTTATAGTACAAATATATAGGGATAAACCTATCTCATTGTAATTGAAAAAGAAAAATTTTAAGTAGAAGATATTTATGAAGTCGAGAGGAAGCATAAGAAAAGTTAATAGAGTACGGAGCTACGCGATCCATTGAATCAGGCAAAACGACTCTATCTGGTTTCCGATACATGGCATCCGGAGTGTGGAGTCGTGGAACATTCCAAATGCCAAGAAGTTATGGAACAAAGGATTCAAAAAATGGAAACACCTCTGGAAACATGACACCAACAGTTGGATCAACTACGAGGATATCGACCCTCGCATAAACATCTCCTACGAAGAATGGAACACCTTGCAAAGCAGATGCCTCGCTTGGGATCGTCACAAAACTCGCCTCCTCATGGGACATGATGCTCCGAACGCGCGTGGTCTCAAATGGCACAATGGGAATAGCCTACTCAAAATCCCGAACATCAAAGAAACGACTGACCTCCAGATAAGCCTCAACAAGAAGTGGTGCCTGTCCTGGACGCGGCTTCGGTGGGACATGAAATTCATGGGTATCTGGCACTCACTTATAGAGATTAAGAAGTCGGTTCTCTTATGGCAAATTCTTCATCGAGGAATTTGGACTAACCATAAGGCAAGCAAAATTTGCGGGATCCCTCCGTGGTGCAAACGCTGCCACCGTGCAATCGAAGATGTCCCACACATCTTCCTTACTTGCCCCAACTCCTACAGAATCTGGCAGATGGTTGGACTGAAAATCAGAGTTCAGAAACAGCTTAGCTGGAAACAAGTCCTCTTGGGTGAAGCGATTGGTTGCTCTGCGGCTCTCTGGAACGCGATCAGAGGGGAAGTCCTGTGGAAAATTTGGCGGGAGCGGTGTGCTCTCAACTTCGGCGACCCCCCCAGGGAGTGGTCGATTGAAAAATCTCTACTCCTCCTTGGCAAAAGGATTGTCAACAGTAAGAAATTCCCCCCCTTCAAGCACCATCAAGTCCTCCTTTTGATCAACAACAAGCTCAAACCTAAGTGGGTCCCGCATGAGGGTGACGAGAGGGTGATCAACCTTCTTTGTAATGCAACCTAGGAATCAACCAAGCTTCCCCTGCTTTGTGGGATTTGGGGGGTCCCGTGGGCACTAGTCTCCTTCTATTGTACCTTTGTTTCTTAATTTAATTCAAGTCCGGGAGAGTAGGCTATTGCCGAACTTCCTTTATATATAAAAAAAAAAAAGAAATCATAAAGTCGATATAGAATAAGAACACAATAATGATGAAGACATGGAGAAGGTAGAGGCACAAACGAAGACGTAGACGTTTCTTCTTACACTTTAGTGATATTATGAGATCATCAAGGCAATTTTATCCCATGTAAAAGCTGATTTGTGACTCTTTTATAGGCAAAACATTATGATTATATGAGTAAAAACAACGAATGTGAATATTGAAACACCTTTTAAAGAAGCCAATATGCATTTAAGTTTGAACGTAGTTATGGAAGAGATGGTGGAAGAAATAAAGGACTAAAACAAATGGAACCTTGAAGAAGGAAGTCCATGAATATAATTGACAAGAAATGGGCTTACAGGTTAAATAGAACCTGTTATTGTTTTATCTTTAGGAAAAACGAAATGCTGGTTTCAATGAGTTTCCCCCAAACTCAATTGATGTTAAACAAATATGTCATATAGTGTGAAGAACTATAAGTATAACAATCTTTTTCCCTATCATAGTGAAACTTGTTTGGACAGTATATTAGTACAAATAACCGAAGATTTTACAAATGGTTATTTGTAATCGAAAATCTGTATGGATGGACCTAACGGGTTTCAAGACAAACGATTCCGCATTAACATGTATGTACGCTCAGAACGTCCCTATATAGACGCAAGTAAAAATTAGAGGGCAAGGTGCCAAATAATCAAGGAATACGCCACCAATTGTTTTTACATTAAGATAAACGCAGATCCATCTCTATACATGAAGAGATAAATCACTCAATTTATTGATTTGTATCATTTGTGGACGAGTTGATAATGAATAGCAGTGATGAAGGCATCATAAAGAAATTCAAGAAGAAACTTGGTTAGATATCAAAATATATAATATCTTAAACAAATAAAATGTATTATTCACATTAAAATAAAGTACAAAGATGACAAAATATTTCGTATGCAAAGTACATACTTTTATCTAGGTATGGCATTTATCATTGCAAGAAATCATGTATAAATTAGAATGAATCATAAATTCAAATGCCCATGAGGGCAAGGACATTGAGCATGTAACACTTTTCACCTAAAATTGTTAACCTCTAATCTATGCAACCATTACAACACCCGATTTTGCACATGTTGCAGGAGTGCTAATTCATCTAATCCATTCTTAAATGAGTCCCTCTTATTCTTTATTGAAAAGGATTTGGAGGTCAACCTTGTTTAAATACTTATTCATCCAACTCTAGAGATGATAAATGGAGTGGAATTGTCCATGTGAGTATGCTTGAGAGAAAACATGTTTGATGGAAAAGAACCAGATTAAAAGCAAATAGGCCACCCATGAGGGCACCAAAACAATCATCAAACTACTTTGTAGCTCTCTCTAAATCTAAGATCTCCCCGATTCTTTGATCTCCCTCTGAATCGTAGTTTTCTTGTCGGTTTGAGAATGACATTAGTGTTGCACCTATGGGCCATCATACCACTTCTTTGTGGGATAGAAAGGATCCCAATGACACTATGCCCATTCATTGTACAACTATTCTTTTATTAATTCAAATTTGGGAGACTAATCGTTGATCGAAGTTTCTTCACAACACACACACACACACACACACATATATATATATATATATATATATATCCCATACATAGAGAAGTATAGGTAATAAACAATGAACCTTTTTGTAAAGAAAATATGTAATTTTTTACGTTAAAAAATTATCTTACAAGGATAGTGTGGCTTTAGTGTATGAAGAACATGTAGTTACTTCAGGACGTTGAAAATTCGAAGACCTATGTAGAGAAGGACATATTTGGCTCATGAGTTTTCGTACATTTTAAGTTGACGTGTGATAAAAAGGCAATTAGAACTTAGGGACATATATCAAAAAGTCGGATTTGTTGAAAAGAAAAATGAGATGAATGTGTCATATAGTTTGTGGGGAGATGCAACCAAGATGCGTGCGTACATCATGCATATATTCCTGAACGTAGGTATCCATGTTCAAAACCTTTTGAAGCATGCTATGGTAGTAAAACTAGTTTATCCTATTTAAAAGTACTTGTAGGATCTAGATATGAACACATATCTTTGGAATTGAGGAAAATATTCTAGCCTATGGGGGAAAAATCTATGCTCATTGGGTATGGTAATGTGTCAAGGAATAAGCCTATCTCATTATAATTTCAAAAGGAAGAATTTTAAGAAGAAGATATCTATGAAGTCGAGAAGAAGCATAAGGAAAGTTAATAGATTATGGAGCTAATCGATCCATTCATTTCAAGAAAATCATGTATGATAACTTGTAGCACTATCTTTAAGGGAATTGTAAGACCAAGAAATCATAAGGTGGAGGTAGAATTAGAACACAATAGTGATGAAGACATGGAGAAGATAGATACACAAACGAAGACGCAGTAGTTTCTTCTTACACTTAGGTAATATTATGAGAGCTTCAAGGCAATTTTATCCCATGTAAAAGCTAATTTATGATTCGTTTACAGCCAAAACATTATGATTGTATTAGTGAAAATATCGATTGTGAATATCAACACCTTTAAAGAAGCCAATAAGCATTTAAGTTTGACCCTAGTTATGGAATAGATGGTGGAAGAAATAAAGGAGAAAAACAAATGAATTTTAGCTGGAAGAAGGAAGTCCATGAACATAATTGAAAAACAATTGACGTACATGTTAAATAGAATTTGTTATGGTTTTATCTTTAGGCACAAAGAAATGCAAAGAAATACTTGTTTCAGAGCGTTTCCCCCAAACCTACTAAATTGATTTAAAGAAAACATGTCATATAGTAGGAAGTGTTGATATATTTAGGAAGTGATGTGTGTGAACACTTTAGGACCATTGGGGCACTTTTTTCCCTCTTTTGGAGGTTTTTCCCCCCCAGCTTGTATATATGTCTATTGCCCTAACATGGTACTTATCTTTGTACATTCTAGTGGTAATACATTCAATATTGTGTGTTGTGCTCCAAGCTTCTTCTTCTTCCTTGTGCTATTCACGTGCTTCCGCAGTCGTCTAACTCCAACAATTGGTATCAAAGTAGGTCGCCGCTTTATCTAGGGAGTCCTTGACACCTCTCTAGTTGTAGTCTCAGAATCGCACAAATTTTGGTGAGCATACTCAGTGCTTCGGCCTCTGAATGCACTAATGGAGTGCTTGTGCATGGGATTTCATCTTTTTGTACCAAAGGTATATACCCATTTCGATTCACTACTATAAGCGTCTCGAAGTCTGCTACAGGTTTAGCAGAATTCATCTTGGTAGTTTTGTTCAACTTTTTGAGATACAGTCAATTTTCTCCATCAAGGTATTTTGTTCATCGGCCATGGCTGAAAGCAGTGATGTATTTCGTATGTTGGTTGCTGAGGATACGTTGGATGGTACCAACTACCCATTGTGGGCTTATATGATGCTACATGTATTGGTTGCAAAAGGACTTTGGAACATTGTGTAGGGTGTTGAAAAACGTCTTATCACACCTGCAACTATTACGACTGCAAGTACTGAAGCTGAGGTAGAAGGTGTTGAAGATGATGATATTTTGCATATTCCTATTCATGCTGCAGTTTTTGTTGCACCTACTATAGAGCACATTCGTTGGGATGGTAGAGATGCTCTAGCACCTGCAGTGATAGCTCTCTCTATCAAACGTGCCATTATTCCTCACATTTGCTCTTGCAGAAAAGCTAAGGATGCTTGGGATACACTTATCACATTGTACCAAGTTAGGAATGAGGCTTGTGTTGCTTACCTCCGAAAATAATTGGAGAGTGAGCACATGAATGAAGGCGATTCTATGGAGAATTTTCTAACAAAGATCAAAGACTTGAAGGAACAATTGATTTCTGCTGATGAGTTTATACCAGATAGCTCACTTGTGCAGACTGTTGTCAATGATCTTCCTGATTCATATCAGAGTTTTGCTTCTACTCTTCGGTTGATGATGAAAGGCAATCCAAATGCCTTATCATTTGACGAGTTAGTCTCTGTTCTATTGCAGGAAGATCACTCAAGGTGGAATAGGTCCATTATGCATGTTGTAGATCAAGCTTTCCTAGCTAGTCAGAAGGGCAAAGGTAAATGGAACTCTTCAATTAGCAAGCAAAAATGTGCAAATTGTGCACATTCAAAGACGTAAGACAAAGATGAGAAGAAATCTGAAAAGCAGAAATTGTTTTGCAAGTCCTGTAAAGAAAAGGATCATATCCTAAAGAACTGTCCTAAACTGGCTGCAAAAAAGAGGTAAAGAGAAAAGAGGCTGGAATGGTTGTTGTAAAGGCCCCTACTCCAAAAACAGAATCTGCTAACCTTGTGTAGGATGAAGAATGGGCATATACTACAGTTTGCAGTTTTGACCCATCTTCTCATGAGTAGTGCATGTCTGTAGTAGACTCATATGTTTGGTACTTTGATAGTGGGGCGACAAAACATATTACCTTAGAGTGCAGTTTCGTCTCTTCACTCGAGCCTGCCCCTACAAGGAATAATATTACATGTGCCAACAACTCCTCTTATCCTGTTATGGGAGTTGGTAAGATCATTTTGACTATTGTTGATGTAGTTCTTTCACTTTGTCAAATGTTTCACTCGAGCCTGCCCCTACAAGGAATAATATTACATGTGCCAAGGATTAAGAAAGATCTGTTATCAGATTTTGCATTAGCCAAGATTCGCTTGGTTGTGAAATATGTTGATGATAGATGTATAGTTCATGATCTGTCAAGTGGTGTCGTGATTATTACTTTTGGCATTTTATGTCGTGGGCTGTATAAGTTCATAGACTATGAAAGATCTGTAAATGTTTAAGCATGTGCAGTACATGATTGTTAGGCTATTTCAGGTGCAAAGCTTTGGCATGCTTGCTTTGATCATCTAAATGTTGCTAGTTTGCTATGCCTCCAAAAATCTGAAATGGTATCCTCTTTGCCCAAACTTGAGACACCTAGAAAAAATGTTTGTGAAGGTTGTATTTTGGGCAGAATGCAGCATTTCGCCTTTCCAAAAGATGGTTCAGTTCGGGCTACTCATAAATTGCAGCTTGTACATAATGATGTCTGTGGTCCTATGTAGACACCTTCTTTTGGAAATTATCTTTACATTATGACTTTCATCGATGATTTTTCGAGGCATGCATGGGTATATCCATTGAAGGCAAAGTTGACAGTGTTCATGTCCTTCAAATAGTTTTTGGTTTTGGCTAAAAATCTGTTAGCATGTAAAATGGGCACCCTCCGTTCTGATCGAGGGGCGGGGGGGATATATGTCTTCTCATTTTAATGCATTTTTGGATGAACATGGGATAAAACATTAGTGTACAATGCCGTATACACCTCAACAGAATGGAGTTTCTGAACAAAAGAACAAGTCACTCATGCAAATGACGAGGTGTATGGTCAAGAGTCAGGCCTTACCACATAGTTTCTAGCTTGAGGCTATTATGTGTGCAGCATATGTACTTAACAGGTGTCCCACTAAAGCACTATAGTCTATCACTCCATATGAGGCTTGGCATGATCGCAAGCCATTTGTTGCTCATTTGCATGTTTTTGGTTGTCTGGCATATGCATTAGTGCCTGAACAACATCGCAAAAATTTGGATGATAAAGGAGTAAAATGTAGTTTTTTTGGATACAATTCTGAAAGTAAAGGCCATCGTTTGTAATCCACAAACTAAACACATTTTGGTTATCCATCATGTTGTTTTTGTGGAAGATGCTATTCAGCCATTGCTTTCATGTACTAAGGAGACATCTGTTAGCTCCAAAGATATCTATGATACTTTTGTGCCTCTTTTTATAGGTGGGCAGTCTAGTGCTCATCCTAATGAGGCAACTTGTCAACCTTTGTAGGTTTCATGTGATGATGTAGATCATCCCATTTCTCATGTAGATATACATGATGCACTTGTTGATGAGAGAACTAATATTAAGGAGGCAAAAACTATGCCAAAATGACCGGTGCAGACTTTGTGTGACAGAAAATTAGATGCAAATCTCTCATATCGTATGCATTCAAGCTCTCATAGTGCGTCTTTTGCATCAGCTTGCTATGCTATGGCTACGTCTAATCTTTGTGTTGAAACTGAGCCTATTTCGTTTGATGAAGCACAAAATTAAGAAAAATTGGATGGCTGTTATGCAATCAGAATATGATGCTACAATGAAGAATGGTCCTTGGTCTTTATGTGACTTGCCTCCTAGCAAGAAAGCCATTGTTACTAAGTGGGTATACAATCTAAAGCAAAAACCTGATGGTACAATTGATAGGTATAAGGCTAGGCTTGTTGCAAAGGGTTATGTGCAAGAAAGAGGCATTGACTTTGATGAAAAATTTGCTCCTATGTGCCGAATGACTACTCTTCATAGCATCTGTGCACTTGCCGCTCATCACGGTTGGAATGTACATTAGCGGGACATTAAAACAATATTTCTCAATGGTGACTTGCATGAAGAAGTGTATCTTTTTTTTAGCCCCGTGGCTTTGTGTAGAAAGGGCATGAAAACAAGGTGTCTAGATTAAAGAAGGCATTATATGGTTTAAAGCAAGCACCACGTGCTTGGTATGAAATTATACATGCCTATCTGATTGCACATGTTTTTGGGAATAGTCCAACTGAAAGCACCTTAGATGTTAGTGCTAATGATGTACTTCTGATCATTGTGGTTTATGTTGATAACATGCTGCTGAGTGGTCCTCATGAGAGGCATATTGTTGATTTTAAGGCTGATTTATATGTCTCATTTGAGATGTCTGATTTGGGGCATTTGCATCACTATTTGGGCATTCAATTTATGCACGTTGATGGTGGAATGGCTTTGTGTCAAATGAACATTGCAGACCTTTTCATGAAAGCTCTGCCTAGGGAGGAGTTTGAAGCTTTCCGCAAAGCTTTGGGTTTACTTCCTTTTCTGAAGTGATTTCCACATAGCTTGGCACTTCCTTATACATGAGTGCCAGCTCCTTGTTCACTGCATCACTCCGAGGGGGATTTGTTGATATATTTAGGTAGTGATGTGTGCGAACACACTAGGACCGCGGGGCACTTTTTTCCCTCTTTAGGAGATTTTTTCCCCGGGCTTTTATACACGTCTATTGCCCTAATGGGCTACTTATCTTTGTACATTCTAGTGGTAATACATTTGGTATTGTGTGTTGTGCTCCAAGTTTCTTCTTCTTGTTTGTGTTGTTTGCGTGCTTCCACGGTTGTCTAACTCCAATAGGGTGAACTATAAGTATAATTATCTTTTTCCCTATCATACAAAAACTTGTTTGGATGGGATATTAGCTACAAATAAACAGAGATTTTATAAATGGTTATTTGCAATTGAAAATCTATATGGATAGAGCTAAATGGTTTCAAGACAATAAAGATTCCACATTTATATGTATGTACGCTCAAGATGGCCCTAGAAACACTCAAATAAAAATTAGAGGGCAAGGAGCCAAATAATCAAGGAATACCCCACCAATTTTTGGTACATTAAGATGAAGGTAGATCCATCTCTATACATGAAGAGATCAATCAATAAAATTATTGATTTGTATCTTTTGTGGATGACTTGATAATGAATAGGAGTGATGAAGGCATCATAAAGAACAACAAGAAGAAACTTGGTTAGATATGAAAATATATAACATCTTCAACAAATAAAATGTCTTATTCACATTAAAATAAAGGACAAAGATGACAACATATTTCTTATGCAAAGTACATACTTCTGTCTAGGTATGGCATGTGTCATTGCAAAAAATCATATATAAATTAGAATGAATCATACATTCAAGGGCCCATGAGGGCAATGACATTTAGCATGTAACACTTTATACCTAGATAAGTTAGCCTCTAATCTATGCAACCATCACAATGCCCGACTTTGCACATGTTGCAGGAGTGCTAGCGCATCTACTCGTTTCATAAATGATTCCTTTTTATGATCAACTAAAAAGGATTTGGAGGTCAAACCTTATTCAAATACTTTATGCTCCAACTATAGAGATGATAGATGGAGCGTAATTGAGCTTGGGAGTATGCTTGCGAGAAAACATGTTTCATGGTTCTCGAAAAACAAAAGGGCCCATAAAGAACCTTCTTCCTCATGAACTCGTTCCGTATAAAACTTTAATTTGATAGCTTTTAAAAACACCATCATCCGAACTCATTTGTGCAAATGGATATTATATAAAATTTATTTCATTTGATATGAGAATATAACTATTCATGAAAGTACTAGCGATCTTTCTAGTTTCAATCTTTCTAGATTTGGTGAATTGTTTTTATACTCTCTTCAAAGCTTTCTATACCGTTACATTGAGGTGTTATATTCTAGATATGACATGTTTTACTATTCCTTCGTATCCCTTTCATTCCCTTAGTTTTAAACTTTTAAGTTCACCGGTTTAGTGTCAAACTTCTATTCTTGTTTTAGCTCTTTCCAAAGTAGGAAATATGGTATTCTAAAATACTATGCTAGGAAGTTGGTTTTAAATAGCTTCACTATATTTGTGCTACGTAATATGATGGTTTCTACCAAATATATTCCTGTACTTTGAAAATGATCTTAAGATTATTTGAAAGCAAGAGATGTTTATTTTTACCTCTCTGCACTTTTCAATTTTGTCTAAATATACGTCGCTCTTCATCTCCGACTAACGTTCCCTACATGCTTCCATTTGTTTATTGCACTACATATCTCTGATATTCAATTAAAAGTATCTCGGATTTTAAATAATTTTTTTCATCAAATTGACATCAAATTTCAGTGACACCGATGATGGGAACATAGAGCTTCCCAACGTATTCTTACAATTTGCTAGGCCTCCAAAAAATATAATCTAGCGAATCATAGATGCAGTTTTATAACTTTAATTATGATGTTACTTAAATTAAATTGATGGATTTTCAACACTATGTACTAGATGAATTTTAAAATGGATTGAGCATAGATGCATTTTTATTGTAAAGTTTGATGTGGTGTTCGTTAAATTGAAATGATAGACTTTCAACACTCGAATTGCATTACAAGGTCTCTTGAAAAGGACTTGTATCGATCATCCCGCTTTCAAGAATTCTAAAACTTAGACCTAACAAGGCAGATGGGTATATCTTTACCTGCTCTATGCATGGGCAAAACTATCTACCCAAAAGCCTCTAGACTAAGCAATCAAGGTGGATTCTTGAGGTAAGGGGAAACTACCAATATTTTTTCACTATAAAAGAGAGCTAATGGAAGTGCGAGGACCATGTGGAATGCATAACGTGGGATGTAACTTAATTTATTCATAGCCGTAAGCGATTCTAAACTTTCTTTGCGGTTGATTTTGTGGTAAAGTAGCACTCGAAAGTGGTTGTATCTTTGACTAGCGAAGTGCGATTATTGGGTAGTTTCTTTTTGGTGTTTTGAAGTTATGTAGGGATAATTCCGATCTGTGCCCTTCAATATGAATCTTTCGATAATGTTGGGGCTTTCACTTTCGAGATGACATAAAAAGAAAACAAATCTATGACTTGTGTCTACGAGATCACTCCATCGACTCGAAGAAAGTGAAAAACTCAATGAATTCGTGCTATTGAGTGATGTCAAGGAAAATTCGTACATTTATCGAATTTTAAGAGTGGAATAATGTAAGGTTATATAAAGCGAGTGGAATAAATGTATATATGTGCCGACTAAAAGCTTGATGTTACGTGTTCTTCGAGTTGAATTTGAAGAAGAGAAATCCTTTTACGCCAAATTAATTGACTAATGAATGTTTACTTTCACGGAAGATCGGTGACTCGCGATCCAAAGAAGTCAGCGCTTGATTGAAGTGAAGAAACATTGTTACAACTTCGATCATTAATTCAATCATGCTGATGCGTGCTTATACAACTTTATTTTTCTTTTTCTTAAATAAAAGGAAGTTCGGCCTTAGCCTACTCTCCCGTACTTGTATTAAATAAAGGAAAAGAAAAATACAAGTACTCTCCCGTACTTGTATTAAATAAAGGAAAAGAAAAATACAAGTAAAGGGGAATAATGCCCTGAGAGCGGGGTTTTTTCTTATGAGCCGTGCAGGAATCAGGGACAGCAGACCCGTCCCACCAATGTCACCGGGAAGATCAGCTTGAGGGCCACGTACATGAGTGTACGCAGGGGACAACCTGAACAATTAAGCGCGATCAACACGTGAATCCAAATCTCAATGTAGTAAATTTATTCAAGATATCTATGCCCAAGCATGTTCGATAAAGCATTCACAATGTATGAAGGCCATCAACGAGCATGAAATACCAATATAAAGTTTCCGACGTATCCCTAAGCCAAGTGCTAAGATCCATACTACCAATGAGATACAGAAAAACATGTTCAACTACGTGCTGAAATATACCAGAAAACATCCAAAATAATAAACAAATATTCATTTGAATTTTCCAAGGAAAGGTTGAAGAAATGCATATGATTACATAGATATCATCAATTATGAAAAGAATGAATGATCGATTTGAGAAAGCTTTTGCATAATCTCTGTAAATCATTACTTCCTTAATTTGCGAACCAGCTAAGTAAAGTTTCTTCCGGCATCTAACTTTCATGTCGTAAATGATTCTGAGCAATATTGATAATAAAGAAGCTAGTATAATGTACACACGATTTGTTCCCTTGAACATAGTTTTTTTTTCCATCACATCTGCTTAATGATTACGTTTCCATAGTGCTCGAGGAGAATTTCGTGGATTTTGTTTCATCTCGGTAAAATAAATGTGTATCGCTTTTGAGTAAAACTATGACGTAACGTGTTATTCAAGTTGAATTAAGGGAAGAGAAATCCGTTAACTCCTAATTTTCCGCTTAATGAATGTTTAAGTTTTAAAAGATCATAAATATGTAATCCATAAAAGTCAACGCTTGATTGAAGTGATGATAAGTTTGTTACAAACCCAAATCATTTAAGCATGCTGATATGCCTCCCATTGTCACGGACGCGAACGCGATGAGTTTAAGCGCCAATAATATGAGTATATCCAGGAGGGACTCTGCACAAGTAAGCACGATCAACATGAAAACTTGAACCCTCGGTTTCATTTCAGCCATCTATACCTCCCATCTACTGTCGTGATTGAGACAAACCAGTCATTTTCATCACTCGACATAGATGAATCAATTCAAGACAAGTGCAGATTTGATTGGAAGAACCATGCGCATTCAATACCGCATCCATTTCTAATTCCAAAAAGCTTCATTACATTGTCTTGTCCTTACAGTTTGCTAAGACCCATCATATTCTGAAGCTCTCGCAGAGCATTTTGCAAACAAAATGGACCAAACCCCAAATACATTACTGTGAAAACGTGCATCGGTCAAGGGAGATAGTTGACACGATGAGGATGGTGAACACATAAAGATGAAAAAAAAAACTTCAGAAAGAATGACGAATATTTGTTCCGGAGAAGTGTAGTCTTTGCAATAGCCAACAGACTAATTATGTGAGTCAAGAAACAAGTCGAGATAAACTAGGTTTCTTCCTGAGCGCATTTTGAACTTGAAGATCAAAGGAAAGTTCACAAATTGGAAGTTACATGCCCTCAAGTAATGTTGTACATGCTTGCTGATATCTGAATATTGCATATCAAGAAACATAATTGAATCTTGATGTAGACAAATAAGCGGATATACAAGTCAAATAATCTCAAGGCATGAACAGGTTGAGAGCCAGAAATTTTCCACAAACTTTTGGATTTGGTTATCAAAAATCATTCATCTCGGGTGGCTAAAATGATTATAACAAAAGGATCAGAAGATTTGATAGTTGCAAGAAAAAAGAAACCGTATTGATGCGCTTTAAAGATATCTCAGCTTGACATCTCATAAATGTGATTTTTCATCAAGAAAAGCCATGTTTTGATGCAAGAATGAACAGAGAAGAGTTAAATAGTGTTTGAATAAAGTCACTTTTATGGATCTCTAATGTTTCTTCAAAATTAGTCTTCGGAAATCATGTATGATGAAGAAAAAAGGACATTTTTAATCCGTTTTAATGCGTTTTAAAAACGGCTAATTTATTCAATAGTATAATGCCAACGTAGACACTTTCAAGACGCTAATCAAAACTTTAGAGAAGTCCAAATAAATTATGAGATCCTAAAAAATAGGCTGAAATATTTCTTCACATTTGAGAAAAGATAGATTAGTCCTTTTATGCAACATATATTTTTTGGATCTAAGGGGAATTGATCTCGTGACCTATCAATAGTATAATGGGCTAACCAGTTGCCCCAAAAGCCGTGCTTGTGGATTAGTTCTCAATTCTTCCTCTCAAGGTGTGACTCAACCATCTCTTGCATGTCATTTCTTGATTCTAACACTCTTTTTCCTTTCTAGAGATCATTGTCCTTATTGATCAACCCCTAATCTCCCATTGACTTGATATCCTCATCCTTGCACAACCTCATGGCCATTCTTGTTTGTAACCTTGTATTCTTGAATCCTTTCTCCAAACCTTGGTGCTTTGAAACTTCTTGTTCGAAACCTTGGTATCTTCAGTCCTTGTTTTCAACCTTAGTATCTTGAACCTAGTTGTTACATTTTAGGTATCTTGGATCCTCAATATAGTGCTTCCATTAGAAAGTTTATTTAGAGAGGTTTTCAATGGTACCTTACATGTCTAAAGTTTGCCTATTGATTCAAAATTACACTCTTATCTTTATTGGGTTAACTTCCCAAACAACGCCTACGACATTTTGTACCATTTTAGATACAAAGTGATCAATAGCCCTTTCTAAAAGCCATTGGGTGCACATGAGCCTTTTAGAATCTATCCACATATCCCAAGCTTATTTTCTAGGTTGTAATATCCGTTCTTGGATCCAAGGGGAATTGAACTCATCACCTATCAGCTAAAAGAAAATGGCCTAACCACTTTCCCCAAAATCCATGTTTTAAGATTACTTCCTAACCCTCCCTCTTAAGGCATGGTTCAGCCATCTCCTACCTCTCATTTCTTGATTCCACAATATTACCAATTAGAAACGCTCAAAGATACGTTTTCTGTGCATTAAATATCACATTCTCATATAGAATCCACTCACACCACTCATTGTCTTCAATGCCCTTGGTGTAAAAATCAAAGAGAGAAAGAGAAACAAAGAAGATATAGGTATGGATCTTGAGATTAGAGAGGGCATTGATGGAGGAATGATGAAAAGAAGATAAAGCTAGGAAACACTTCGAATAGCTCATTAATGGTATAGATTCTTGTCATAGCTATCCATATGACATACAAAGAAAACAAAAAGTATGAGTTGTGTCTACGAGATCACTCCATCCACTCAAAGAAGGTGGAGAAAACAATGAATTTGTTCTATTGAGTGATGTCAATGAAAATTCGTACATTGATCGTATTTCAAGAGATAAATCAACTAAGTGAACCATCGTTGATCAAGTGGAAAATAGTGACAAGGAATAATGTAAGATTATATGAAGGAAGAATGAAGGAAATAATATGGAATTCTTAATTATAAGAAATCATCATATGGAGCTCACTATAATGGAGTCCATGAACGAGTCTAGAAAACACAAAATATTTAATGCGAAATATGTTTGGAGGAGAGATAAAGATGGATTTGATTATATGATGAAAGGCACACCTCATATTCATCGTGGTCTACACACGGTCATGAAAAAAAAAATCCCTAAACTAAAGTAATTGAGATCATTTTTCTCTCATGTATCTTAAATGAACCTCAAATATAGAATGTCGTGTCTATCATAACGATTCTCCTATGTAATTATCAATAACAAAACCATAGATGGAGCTGAACACCTGAATGTCAATCGTTAATCTATCAAAAATATCTGTCTCCAAGAATGTCCCGTAATACATTCGAAATGTATGAACTTCATCACCAAACATGCAATACACAGAAAATTGCGAACGGATCCATAAGCCAAAAGCTAGCATTCATGCTACCAATGAGACGTCGAGAACATGTTCAAACGTGAGCACAAAAGAAACAAATAATTATCCAGAAAAAATTACGAATTTTGATTCGAAATGTATGTGATTCCAAGAAAAGGTTTAAGAAACGTATACAATTACATGGATAACATCAAGTACAGGGACAATGATTTATCTGTAAGGACACCTGTTGAAAAATCTCTTTAGATTATTACTCGCATAATTTGCAAACCATCTAAATAAAGTTTTCATTTGCAACTGATTTTGGTTTGCTTAAAAATTAGAATAATATTGATAATAAGATGATAATAATAATGTATACACAGTTTGTTCGTTTGAAAAATAGATTTTCCCATTAAATCTCCCTGCTTCGTGATTATCTTTTCATAGCATTTGAAGAGAAATTCCTTGATTTTGTTTATTCTTATTGAAATAAATGTATATATCTTCTGAGTAGAATCTTGATGTACATGTTCTTCCAGTTGAATCAAAAGGCCAAAAATCCAAATTAAATGATTAATGAATGTTTAACCTCACGGAAGATCGGTGCATTGCGATCCATAGAAGCCAACGCTTGATTGAAGTGAAGAGAAGCTTGTTACAACTCTATTCATTCAATCATGCTATAGAAGTTTATTTTTCTTATGACGCTCTGATTTATATCTTATAATTGGCGTGCAGGAAGCAGGGACAGCAGACCTGTCCCACCAATGTCATCGAGAAGATCAGCTTGAGGGCCACGTACATGAGTATACGCAGGGGACAAACTGAACAAGTAAGCGCGATCAATCATCAACACGTGAATCCAAATCTCAATGTGAATGGTCAAGTATATGAGTACACGCAGACTACGCCTACGAGTTTGACGGTCAAGTATATGAGTATACGCAGGGGACAAACTGAACAAGTACGCGTGATCAACATACGTTTCATTCCAATCATCTTTACTTCCCATCTGTTGTCACTGACGTACGTAATGCTTCCAAATGATACGTCGTCCGGGCACACCACACTGCTATGCTCAAATGATACGTCCAAATGATTCTGAAGCGCATTCATGTAATAAAACATCGTTGTGACAGTATAGCTTTATAGTGCACGTCTGACTTCTTCTTGCAGTCCATTTATATAATGATACGAAGACATACTGGATTCATTGTCGTGATTCAGACAAACCAGTCATTTTCTAATGAACAACGGTAACGGCAAATTGCAGCGCTCGACAAATGCAGAAGTGACTGGAAGAACCATGCGAAGTTATCAATGGATTCAACTTACTTTGTCAGTGCATACCGAATTCTTGTTGTAATTCTGGAAAATGTCATTGCGTTTGTCTTTTGGTTACAGTGTTTGCGAAGCCCCACCCGATTCTGAACCGCATTCATGTAAGAAAACATCGTTGTGACAGTATCGCTTTCTAGTGCACGTGGAGCTTCTTCTTGCCGTCCCTTGTCCTGATTCAGACAAACCAGTCATTTTCGAATGAACAAAGGTAACGGCACGCTGCAGCGTTCTACATGGACGTTTCATTTGAAGACAAGTCCAGAAGTGATTGGAAGAACCAAATACCGAATTCGTGTTGTAAGTCTGAAAATATTATTGCGTTTGCAAGTGTTTGCGATTGATAAATCCACTCCAACCTGGGCAATTTCTCAAAGCAGTGGTAACATGAAGCTCGGGCAGAGCATTTTACACACGAAATGGACCACAGCGCCAATGTTTTACTGTGCAAATGTGCAAGCGACTCCGCTCCAAAAACAGCTGTTCGTCAGCCAAATCACAATGATGGGACATAGTTGAGATGATGAAGGGGATGAACAAATAAAAATTGAAGAACGTCAGAAAAAGTGGCAGATATTTCTTCCACAGAAGGCCTATAAGAGTAAGGTGTCTTAATCCTTCGAAGGGATAGTGTTTGCAAAAGCAAACATACTGACTATGCGAGTCAAGCAACAATTGAAGATAAACTAGGTTCTTTCGGAACGTACTTTGAAGACTAAGACTTAAGGATGTTCGCAAAATCAAGGTTTCAGCCCTCAACTAATGAGACTTTGAACACCTGAATTGTATCAGATAACTTTAGAAAAGGCTAAATATCAATCAACATGGTTTCATGAACACTAAAAATTATCCCTAAAAAATGCAGCAGATATGTCTCTACCCTCTCCATATATACGCAAATTGAATGGGCTGAGCACCCATAAGAACCCCCCTCCCCCCCCCCCCCCCCCCCCCCCTCCCACCGCCGCCCCCCCCCCCCCCCCCCCCTGAATCCTACAAAGAAGGGATAGCTTAAAAAACTTGTTAGAGTTATAGAGCATTACAAACAAGTTTGATAACCAATTCATCCCCTCGTGGGGAGCTCCCTTGAATTTAATATTTTTGCTCTCAAGGAACAACACTCTATGATGTCTACATGGTGGGGATTTCTTACACTTGGAAATTGTTTTTCCTAATAGAAAAATAGATTTTATGATCGACCATTCTTTAGGAGGTTTGTCAAAGTTGGTAGTGTTGGAGTTGGACGTCTGCAAAAGCACATGAACAACACAAGGAAGAAGACGAAGCTTGAAGCAAAACAAACAATATTAAATGTACTAGCACTAGAATGTACAAAGATCAGTAACCCTATAGGGCTATAGGCTTAGATACAAGCCGAGAAAAAAAAAAACCTCCTAAAGATGGAAAAAAGTGCTCCGGTCGTCATAGTGTGTTCACACACATCACTACCTAAATATATCAACAATCCCCCCTGGGAAAGATGTAGTGAGCAAGGATCTGGCACTCATATATAAGGAAGTGCCAAGCTATATTTTCTTGGTTTAGAAGTTGTTTTTACGGATTCTGGTGTTTTCATTACTTAGGGAAGTACATCCAAGATGTGCTAGTTAAGTTCAAGATGAAAAATTCAAAAATTGCAGGTACACCCATGGAAGCGAATCACAAACTAAACACACATGAAGGAGAGCTACTTGAAGACATTGCATTTTATCAAAGACGTATTGGTAGTCGCAATTATGCAGCCCTAACAAGAGTGGACATATGCTATGGAGTAAGTACATTAAGTCAATTTACGCATACACGAAGAAAACCTCACATGGAAGTTCTCAAAAGAATCTTAAGGTACTTGAAGGGTACCATAAATGAATGACAATTCTATCCATTCACATCTGACTTGGATATCAAGCTATACTGTAATGTATATTGGGCAAGCTCAAAAGATGATAGGAGGAGCACCTTTGGCTACTTATCTTTTGCAAGATCTAAGTTGATTTCATGTTCATCAATGAAACAACCAGCTGCGGCATTGTCATCAACGGAAGTTGAATATAGAGGTCTAGCAAATGCAACACAAGAGGCAATGTGGCTTAGGTTACTCTACTCAGATTGGGGCTAGATAAATACACTCCATTAATTTTTGGAGATAACACTATCTCATTACACTTGGCTTTTAATCTTGTGTATCATGCAAGGTCTAGGCACATTGAAGTGCATTATCATTGTGTGAGAGAGAAGCTACTTAGCAAGGATATACAATTGTCCTATGTATCAACCAACTTGCAATGTGCAGATATGCGAACCAAATCTTTGGATGGAAGTAAAGTGAATAGGTTCAAGATGATGATTGGATTGCAAGATATTAAAGAAATTTTGAAGCCAAAGCATATAAGGCTTGAGAGGGAGTTGTTGGTGCAAATAGTCAAAGCCCAAATTCTTGACCATTTATCCTAAGGCTCATATATACATTCATGTATTTGCACATGATTCATCTCTTGGAAAATCATGATTTTTACTACTTTAAAAGTGCATAGAAGGAGTCACTTCCAATCACGAGTTCTTTGGGGAATCTTTCCACAAACTATTTGGTGAGAATTCATGGAAAATCTAGTCCTAAGCCTTTGGATTATCTTTAGGTGAAGTTTCAAATTCAAATTTGAAACTTGGCTCCAACAAGAGGCTATAAAAGAAGCTCATCTAGTTCCATTATTAGGAGCCTAATTTGTAGAGACATTCAGAGGGAATCTATGTGATATTGAGCTCACATCATAGCTCTATCATTTCCCTAACATTGTGCAATCTTCATTGCCAATGTCATTGTAATCTATGTGCATTAATATATGCATGTTGATTATATCTCATTCTCTCTTCTCTCTCATGTACCACTCAAAATAGTGAACTTGACTGAGTCATTTTGCAGTGTATAACTTATCATTTTCCGTACTTTAAGTTGGTATAGATTCCGCATGTTGTCTAGCTTATTGCTACAGAGTTCCACTTAGATTGCCTCAACCAATTTCGAGATATCTATAAACACTACTCACTGATGTGCATATTGTGAGTCCCCAAAAATGTCAAGATGCTTCTCCTGATTGCTAAGCTTAGTTCTCTGAGCATAGTTCATCATCTCAAGTGATATAACTTGAAGACATTACCTATCCAAGTTAAATAGATATGCCCAAAAGCATTTTATTCAACTGTTTGCAAAGAGGGAGTACTGTTCATTTCTTTGAGGTGTAGTGGCCAAAATAGCAAGTTTTGGTTCATAGTTGAAACTCCTACTCATCTATTTTGATCCAATGATTTGAGGAACGTACTCCAAACTATTTGGGTGATTATTTGTGATTCTTGTTAAGCTCAAGGTGTCTACTGTGCACTCCTTAGTTCAATTTTGGCTAGTGTGAAGTAGGAACTTCCAGCACCAACTCATCTCTAGAAGGTGTCCACTATCTCCTCTAACACAAGACAACTCGTACGATGTTATTATTTTCCACCATATAATTTATGGGCTCTAGATCATTAGTTATCTTTATAATTTCTACCATTTAGAGAGGTTTACGATTGAGTGTTCATGATGCTAAAGTTGCATTTGATGTTGTCCTCTATTAGGAGGCCATTGGATGCTTGATTTACATATGCATTACTCTGCTAGATATTCAATTTGATGTCTCACATATGAGTAGGCTTATGCATTGCCTAGGCATCAAGCATTGGAAGGCAGTTAAGTGCATCTTTCGCTAATTGAGTGGTACTCAACTACTTGGGTTTTTTTATCTCGGGGGGATCATTACCGCTAGATTTGCATACTTTTTCTAACTCTAACTATGATGGTTTCTATGACACTTGTGTGTCCACTAGTGGCTTTTTCTTTATGCTTGGTAGTTCAAGTATATCTTGGTTGAGCAAGAAGTAGCCTACTGTGGCCACTTCTAGTTGTGAGGCTGAGTATAGGGCAACTTTCACAGCGACTATTAAGTGTGGGTGGCTCACATGCCTTATGGCTGATTTGAGTGTTGGTCACTCTTCTACCACCACCATCTTCACTAACAGTTAGAGCGCATTTGCAGTTGCGAGGAACCGTGTGTCCATGATCGCACTAAGCACATTAAGGTGCATTATCATTATCTCAAGGAGAGGCTCTCTGCTAGAGAGATCACCTTAACATATGTGCCCACACAGGAGAACATTGTAGACCTTTTCATGAAGGCTCTACCTAGGGAGAAGTTTGAAGCTTTTCGCAAACCTTTGGGCTTACTTCCTTTTGTGCACTGATTCTAGATAGCTTGGCACTTCCTTATACATGAGTATCAGCTCCTAGTTCACCCCATCACTCCTAGGGGGGATTTGTTTGATATATTTAGGTAGTGATGTTTGTCAACACTATAGGACAGCAAGGGCACTATTTGCCATCTTTAGGAGGTTTTTTCCCCCAAATTATATATACGACTATTGCCCTAACGGGATACTAATACTTTTACATTCTAGTGGTAATACATTGAGTATTGTGTGTTGTGCTCGAAGCTTCTTCTTCTTCCTTGTATTGTTCATGTGCTTGTAGACAAGTCTAACTCCAATAAAACGGTAGTAGCAAACGTAGATCCATGTATAGATATGGTCGTGAATATGGGAGGTAAAAAATCCAACAACCTATATTTGCTCCCAAATTCCTATATTCATTTGAAAGATGGAGCCCTCATGGGGGAAGCACAATGTGGTGTGTTCTAGAAAGGCAAAGTAAGCCAAAAAAGGTTCTATAGTTAAACTTTCATGATTTTGAAATTCCCCAAAACTTTGTTGTGATGTTGTAGAAACTATGTTGGTTGGATCACGTAAAAAATGCATACATAAAAAATGGATAGCAAAACATTGGCACATGATACACTTACACAAGCTCTTTGTTTTGAATGACAAAAATCATATCCAGTCCAATTACATTCACAACTTTTGTTCAAGCTATTACAAAAAGAACTCTTTTAGCTATATGTTGCAACTCCATTGTATTATCTCCCTACTCTTTCCAATATACAAGAGGTGGATGATTTTGAAAGACTTTTACTTTCCATAGGTCTCCAACAATTCTCGATTTACATAAGCTACTTTCTTATGGAATGCATCTCAAGGGTTTGTGCTTAGAAGTAATAAGTGACATATCGTTTTGAAATTTTCCATGAATTCTTTGTTTTACACTTGACCATTGAGTTGAAATACTGGATACAAGACAAATGTTGTTCCATGTAAATAAGTATGCATTTTCGCCATCGTTTCTTTGCTAATGATAAAATCTCTATTCTTTCTCATGATGAAAAATGATTAAAGTCTTTTCTTTTTTAAATAGCTCTAACATAATCCAATAATTTTTTCCTATCACAAACTTATTGGTATCAACAATTTGTCAATGTTCCACATGTTTTGGTGATACTGACACATTTATCAACATTATGCCAAACATTTTAGGATTTTATTAGAGACACACACTTTAGAGCCGCATCTCAATAAGAAAGATGCTTCTCTAGCCATGCCTCCCATCTTTGATCAACAATCATTTCTACAAGGAATGGTTAGACTTGCATTAATCCACTAAGCACAACATAATCTATTGCAAATCATGTAGCATATAAGATATGAAGTGCCGTATTGGGAGATTTTGAATGAGGAGGGAATATGACAACTACTGCTCTTAGATAAATTTAAACACATGATTTGGATCCTATAGACATTTTTTAATGAAAGATCATATACCTATACCTTTCAATAATAGAATTAAAGGATGAGCTATAGTTGGAACCCAAGTAATGCCTTCATACTTGTTTTGTATTGAAACTCAAGCACTTCCAAAATAAGATGCACTATGAGTCACTATTGCAGTGGTATTCTTTGGACAACCCATTGGAGACATAGCATGTTCATATATATTTACAAGGAAAGCTAAAATTTACTCCTTAAGAGAATTATAATGTACTTCATAAAGCATGCTTCCCTTTGGACATATAATCAAGACATTAATCAATGGTTTCTTCTAACAACTTCCCATCTATCTATTACTATTGTGCATCCATACATGGGTAGTTAATGGAGCAGTGTTCAGTTTAAAACCATTTGAGTAATGTTTTTCAGTGTATCTATACTCTCTTTGCATTTTGTTTAATCTATCATGGTGCATCCTTTCTGTGCACTTGACATCAAAGCATCTTTGAATATAGAATTACGAATAACCTTGTAAGGAATCCTACATGCTAAAAATGCTTGAGTGGATTTAAGATGAAGCTCAAGTCAATGTAGCTTTTCATTAGCTATATGTATTGTCTTATGTGATTTATTATGAACAATATTAGGTCACACATTATTAGATCCACCGTTTCTGCTAGATTCACTTTGTAGCCTCTCTCTTGACATATCTAGACAAAAAGGAGTTGACATATCCTGATTAATCTCGAAAATAGAGTTTGATACTTGAGTAGAAAAATGAGGAGAATTCTTTGTTATCATTTATACATGTACACGTTCTCTCTCTACACTATGACTACATCAAAGTATTTTGAACTATTCATGCTTTTAAATCTTTTGGATGGAATACATTAGGAATTACATTTGTTTGCATAGCTTGCAGATTGTAACCATATATCAATATCTAGAATGGATCATGCTGCAACATTATTACCTGTACTAAAAAGATGCTCCTTTAACCAAATTTCATTGCCTACATAACAATTTCCACATCATTCACATGGTACCATGGAGACTATTTAAACCTCTTGATGAATAATCACATATAAGCATTCTTTTCCCTTCCCCATAAGGCTTGTGTTAATCAAGGTATACATAATTCAATATCAAATAAGATATACATTGCACTAAATATGTATTGTCGAACATGTCCAAACTATTATGATTCTTATCTCTCTTAAAGTTATTAAATCTATAAATCTATGTATTTATCTATTTATCTATTTATATTTGTACCTCTTCATATTATCCATTTTCTTCTGTGTTGTAAATCACACAGTAAGGATAGATTCTAACTCACAATCATACACACATAGACCCATGCACATATTATTATGAAGTAGGAATTAATGTTGCTTTGACAATCACAATAGATGTGAAATCCTAATTATATGCATGCATACACTTACACATGCTATTCAAAGGGAAGAATTAATGTTGGGTCAAACATTCACAATAGATTTTAATTTACAATCATACATGCACATACACTTACAAATGCTATTGTGAAGTAACAATCAATGTTGAATTAGACAATCAAAATAGATTTTAATTTGCAATCATATACAGGCATGTATATACACATTTTATTGTGAAGGAAGAAGCAATGTTGAGTCACACAATCACAATAGAATTTTATTCAAAATCATACATGCACATACAAATACACATACTACTTTGATGAGGATGTCACATAGAACATTTTGCTCGATTGGATGAAAACTTTCTTAGATCTCTTTACAATTCACAGGATCTGAGAGGGTGTTAAAAAGCCTATAAGAGAAATCCTTCTAGAGACCTAGAGAGCCCTCGTTGACTTATTATCCTCTTCTCGGCCCTAGAATCATGAAAAGGAAGAAAAAATTTTTCAACATGCAACAAGAGATTTTAATTCACCGTAATACATGCACATACACATACACATACTGTTCTCAAGTAAGAATCAACATTGAGTCATAAAATCACAATCAATTTTAAATAAGAATCATGCACAGAAATATATATACACATAATATTGTTAATTAAGAATCAATGTTGATTCAAACAATCACAATAGATTTTCACTCACCATCATACATGCACATACACATAAAAATACGATTGTGAAGTAATTAATCAATCATGATAGATTTTCAATCACAATCATACAATCACATACACATACTATTGTGAAGTAAGACTTCATGTTGAGTGAAACAATCACAATAGTTTTTAATTCACAATTTTAAACAAACAAATAAATATTTCTTCTTTACTTTTTTAAATCCTAAGATACTAAATATATTCAACAAGAATTTATACCGTGTTCTTTATATGGCACTGTAGGTTCCTAGAGAACAAAGAGACTTTGATGAAGTACACTACTAGTGGGATTTCTTTCTTAAAAACTATTCGAACAAATTGTTTTCCATTGAAATGATTTTTGATCGAAAGAGTTTTTTCTTGAAAATGTTTTTGATAAAAAAGGTTTCAATTTGAGAGATGGCCAGATTATTGTGTGGAATCTATTGGATCCTATCAGAATAAGCTGATGTGCACTGCATACTTTGAAAATAATAATGGTCGATTATAAAATTCTATAAATATTCACAAATAATGGAACTATCGAATAAGAATAATATAATGTAGAATAAATAGTTCCAAAAATTTTTTAAGGCTATTTTTTGGCCCCCTCTTGAATTACTCATTAGCCATGGATGTCAAGAGCTCCCTTGTGGATAAATCTTCTAGTTGCTTGGAATCCCGTTGGGTTTTGGTGTTTATATGGGTCAACCATAGAAGTGTGTTCTAGCCAAACATGATAATAAACTTTCTTATTGGAAGGACATCCAATGCAATGTACGAGGTCATGCCATGGTGATAAAAAACTTCCTCCTTTCATCAATAATCTATAGTTTGGCTTATTAGAGAGGGAAATACAAAGAAGTAGCAAAATTTGGATATTTTCGTAAACTAGAAAGATTATTGTGGCTTGGGAATTCTAGTTGTTTGAGAAATGGTAGATAAGATAGCTGCCAAGTGGATGATCAAAGCATGGTGCAATGAAGAAGCATCATGGGAAAACTACTTCCCAAAAACAAATCTTCTCTAATTCTTATGGCAATGCCTAGATGTAAGGGGCTCAATCTGAACACTTTCATGTCTTCTATACTTTTTGAGACACCCAAACGTTTTGAGCTCTCTCCTTTATGTGGAAGAGTTGAAAGAAGATGAAACCATACATCAAGGTTAATGAAGATTGGAAGTGGGTGGCCAAATTAGACAAAATGATTCTATATGATTTTCTATTATGGGAATCAAAGAAATCTACTTGAAGAACCTCCAAAGGGAAAAAGAAGTTATGGGATACATGATTTCATAAGTGAAAACATCTCTAGTCCTAATAGAAAGGTCATAAGAAAAGATTTGTGGACATAAATGTGTATAGGAGAGTTGACTATGATGATTAGTGTCTAGTTAGCCACCGAGTTTATTATTGGGAAACCTCAAAGAGACATATCCTTCTTACGAATGATCTAGCAAAAAGTGCAAGGTAAAGATGAGTGAATGGTGAAAAGTTGGATACAACATTCAAGATGCATAAGCACCTTGATTTGCATATGCCCCTTAAAAGGAGATGGTGTTGCAACTAGCCTTGTATCATATGGAAATTAAGAACAGAGGACTTGTAGCATCCTCTCATCGATAAAATAAAAATGGCCACTTATGTTGCAAAATATCCACCAAAGAATATGGACCTATACCAAGGCAGATCAAATCAATGGTGCCCCTCATTGCTGTAAGTGCTATGTCTAGGATAGACAATACCTTGGTCACACCTCTTTTTGTCATGCACAAAAAGTCACTCGATCTGGCAAAATATTACCATGAATTTGAGTTAACAAAGTCAAATCAATTGTAAGCAAGTGGTACTTGGAGAAAAAATTGGCTACTCTTCTGCCTTGTGGAATGCCATTAGAGGGGAAGCACTTTGGAAGATCAAGAAACAAAGATGTGCCACCAGCTTGGTTCTTATGCAAGAGAGTATGTAATTGTAAGACATCCCCCTCCACTTCACGCATGATAGGATATTTATGTTGGAAGAGAACAAGTCTGAAAGCAATTAGGTCTCCCATGAGGGCACCAAAAAAGCCATTTAATTGCTCTATAGCTCTCTCTAAATGTAAGATCTCCTCAATTCTTTGTTCTGCCTCTGAATTATACATCTCCTATCGGTTTGAGAATGTCATTAGCATTGCACCTCGGGGCCATCATACCCCTTCTTTGTGGGATAAAGAGGATCCCAACGGCACTATGCCCATTCATTGTACAATTGTTCTTTTGTTAATTCAAATGTGGGAGACTCAGCCCCAATTAAACTTTCTTTACAAAAACAAAAAATCGTTTTCCAAGTTTTCTTACAATTTTCTCATTCTTAAAAGTTCGCATAATTGTGTCTGACATGCCATGTTGCAAAGTTAGCAAGGCTTCCACTCATGAAAGGGACGAAATTTAAGCAATCATCTATAATATCCCATGCATATGGAGGTATAGGTAATAAATCGATACATATAGAAGTATAGGTAATAAATAAGGAACTTTTTTGTAAAGAAAATATGTAATTTTTTAGGTTCATTAATTATCTTTCAAGGGTTATGCGGCCATACTATATGAAGAACATGTATTTACTTCAGGACGTTGAAAATTCAAAGACCTATTAAAATAACCAAAGATTTTACAAATGGTTATTTGTAATCGAAAATTTATATGGATGGACCTAACGGGTTTCAAGACAAACAATTCCGCATTAACATGTATGTACGCTCAGAACGGCCCTATATAGACTCAAGTAAAAATTAGAGGGCAAGGTGCCAAATAATTGTACATGAAGATAAAGGCAGATCCATCTCTATACATGAAGAGATAAATCACTCAACTTATTGATTTGTATCGTTTGTGGATGAATTGGTAATGAATATGAGTGATGAACGCATCATAAAGAACGGCAAGAAGAAACTTGGTCAGATATCAAAATATATAATATCTTAAACAAATAAAATGTCTTATTCACATTAAAATAAAGTCAAAGATGACAAAATATTTCTTTTTGCAAAAGTACATGCTTTTACCTAGGTATGGCATTTATCATTGCAAGATATCATTTATAAATTAGAATGAATCATAAATTCAAATGCCCATGAGGGCAAGGTCATTGAGCAGGTAACACTTTTCACGTAAAATTGTTAACCTCTAATCTATGCAACCATCACAACACCCGACATTGCACATGTTGCAGGAGTGCTAACGCATCTAATCCTTTCATAAATGAGTCCTTCTTATTCTTTATGGAAAAGGATTTGGAGGTCAAACCTTGTTAAAATACTTATTCATCCAACTCTAGAGATGATAATTGGAGTTGAATTGTCCATGTGAGTATGCTTGGGAGAAAACATGTTTCATGGGAAAGAACCAGATTCAAAGCAAATAGAGCACCCATGAGGGAACCAAAATAGTCATTAAACTACTCTTTGGCTCTCTCTAAATCTAAGATCTCCCGGATTCTTTAGTCTCCTTGTGAATCGTAGTTCTCCTATCGGTTTGAGAATGTCATTAGTGTTGCAGCTATGGGCCATCATACCCCTTCTTTGTGGGATACAAAGGATCCCAATGACACTATGCCCATTCATTGTACAATTTTTCTTTTATTAATTCAAAATTGGGAGACTAATCCTCGATCGAACTTTCTTTACAATATATAGATATATCCAAGTTTTCTTAAAAGTTTTTCATTTTCAAATATTCGTATAATTATGTCCGACATGCCATGTTGCCAAGTTAGCAAGCTTTCCATTCATAAAACGGAAGACATTGAGCAATCGTGTATAATATCCCATACATAGAGAGTATAGGGGTAAAGCAAATATGTAATTTTTTACGTTCATAAATTCTCTTACAAGGATAGTGTGGCTTTAATGTATGAAGAACATGTAGTTACTTCAGGACGTTGAAAATTCGAAGACCTATGTAGAGAAGGAGACATTTGGCTCATGAGTTTTCGTACTTTTTAAGTTGACGTGTGATAAAAAGGCAATTAATACTTAGGTACATATATAAAAAAATAGGATTTGTTGAAAAGAAAAATGAGATGAATGTGTCATATAGTTTGTAGGGAGATGCAACCAAGATACGTGCGTACATCCTGCATATATTCCTGAACATAGGTATCCATACTCAAAATCTTTTGAATGATGCTATGGTAGTAACACTAGTTAATCCTATTTAGAAGTACTTGGAGGATCTAGATATGAACACATATCTTTGAAATTGAGGCAAATGTTCTAGGCTATGGGAAAAACATCTATGCTCATTGGGTAATGTAATGTGTCAAGTTATAAACCTATCTCATTGTAATTGAAAAAGGAAGAATTTTAAGAAGAGGATATCTATGAAGTCGAGAAGAAGCATAAGGAAAGTTAATAGATTATGGAGCTAAGCGAACCATTCATTTCAAGGAAATCATGTATGGTAAGTTGTAGCACTATCTTTAAGGGAATTGTAGGACCAAGAAACCATAAAGTGGAGATAGAATTAGAACACAATAGTGATGAAGACATGGAGAAGGTAGAGACGCAAACGAAGACGCAGAAGTTTCTTCTCACGCTTAGGTAATATTATGAGATCTTCTTTTATCCCATTTAAAAGCTAAGTAGCGATTCTTTTACAGCCAAAACATTATGATTGTATGAGTGAAAACACCGATTGTCAGTATTAACTCCATTGTCAGTATTAACACCTTTAAAGAAGCCAATAAGCATTTACGTTCGAACCTAATTATGGAATAGATGGTGGAATAAATAAAGGAGAAAAACAAATGGATTTTAGCTCGAGGAAGGAAGTCCATGAACATAATTGAAAAACAATTGACGTACATGTTAAATAGAATTTGTTATGGTTTTATCTTTAGGCACAAAGAAATTCTGGTTTCAAAGCGTTTCCCCCAAACGTATTGAATCGATTTTATAGAAATACACCATATAATAGGAAGAAATATAAGTATAATAATCTTTTTCCCTAGCATAGAGAAACTTGTTTGGACGGGATATTAAATACAAATAAATAAAGATTTTATCAATGGTTATTTGTAATCGAGAATCTATATGGATGGACCTTAAGGGTTTCAAGACAATAATGATTCCGCATTAATATGTATGTACGCTCAAGATGGCCCTATACAGACGCACGTAAAAATTAGAGGGCAAGGAGCCAAATAATCAAGGAATACCCAACCGATTGTTGGTACATTAAGATCAAGGTAGACCCATCTCTATACATGAAGAGATAAATCAATAAAATGATTGATTTGTATCTTTTGTGGATGACTTGATAATGAATAGGACTGATGACGGCATTGTAGAGCCCGCGTATGCCATCCTCTCCTTCTCTCTCTTTGTCTCTCATTTTCCCCTCTGCCCCGATTAAGAACAGGAGAACGAGGGGGATATTGTGCACTCAGGTGCAAGGGGGTGGGAGGAGATAATGAAGCAGGAAAGGACTGAGCACATTCTAATGTAAACAAGGGTGTTCAATGAAGGGTGTTGTTTGCCATGTCAACAGTGAGAAGATTGATTAACAAGGGAAATATCTTATGGAAAATCGTGCTAGCAGCTTGTCATCATATGGCATGAACTATAGAAGTCATCGTGAGATCATCTCTTCTAGTCGACACCTAAAGTTTCAGAGTGGCACGGATATAGAAAACAGAACGAGGAAGTTCAAGTTTTTAATTGTGCAAGCATTTTTGCACATGGTGGATGCAATAGTTATTGCTACAGAAGTGCACGATGAAGGAAAATTGAGAAGTGGGTATGTCAAAACAAATAGGGGCATCCTCTCTCTCTTCCCCCTCCGCCCCCGCACAACTCCACCACCCCGCCCCTCACCACACCCCCCCTCCCTCCTCCACAACCCTTGCGACCCCCCTCTCTCCTCCGCCCCCCACACAACTCCACCACCGCGCCCCTCACCGCACCAGCCCTCCCTCCTCCACAGCCCCCGCGACCCCCCTCCCTCCTCCGCAGTCCCATAGCCCCACTTCTCTCTCTCTCTCTCTCTCTCTCTCTCTCTCTCTCTCTCTCTCTCTCTCTCTCTCTCTCTCTCTCTCTCTCTCTCTCTCTCTCTCTCTCTCTCTCTCTCTCTCTCTCCCCCCTCCGCCCCCCCCCCCCCACAACTCCATCACCCTGCCCCTCACCACACCAGCCCTCCCTCCTCCACAACCCCCGCGACCCCGCTCCCTCCTCCATAGCCCCCGTGACCCTCCTCCCTCCTCTGCAGCTCACGGCCCCCCTTTTCTATCTCTCTCTCTCTCTCTCTCTCCCCTTCTCTCTCTCTCTCTCTCTCTCTCTCTCTCTCTCTCTCTCTCTCTCTCTCTCTCTCTCTCTCTCTCCCCTCTCTGCCCCCCACACAACTCCACCACCCTGCCCCTCACCACACCACCCCTCCCTCCTCCATAGCCCCCGCGACCCCCCTCCCTCCTCTGCAGCCCCACTCCACCTTATCCCACAGTGTCCCACAGTGCCTCCCGCCTCTCTCCCTTGCCTCCCTATCCCTCCCGCCCTCACCCAATTCTCCTTATCCTCCCCCACTTGATTTCCTCTCCCTCCTGCATCCACCCGACTCCTCCCTCTCTCTCCCTCACCCTCCCTCCCCATTCCTTGTCGGCTGACCACCTTTGATGGTCTCTTTTCCAAGCCACCAACTGGAATAAAATGGAAGGATCAAGTTAGTTACATGATGAAACTAATAGCAAGAGGCAGGACGAAGTCTATTGGGGATCACCATTGGCCTGACATAAGTTCTTCTAGCTGGTCTAATTTGTCGGCTGAAGATGTGGAAAAATATATAGCCATAGTAAAATGGATTGTGGATGAGGGGAATGTGATCTTTTGTCCCTTAATATGGATATGAAGGTTATGGCAGATCAGAATCTTCTTGCTTATAAACTGAATCAGCGGTAAAAGAAGGTCAATCACACACTATTTACAAGTTTCTGCTCATAAGGCAGTACCGCAATGAGTAGATCGGAGGCACTGTTTGGAATTGAGGCTATAGAAGGTCGAGTCCAAGCTGAGGTGAACCTGTCACCATGGCATTGAACTTACTTGTCCGACCTATGTGAACATTAAAACTCACTTGTGACTCATCAATTAAGGAGACTGAGAGTAGTTCTGCATTTCAATGTCTGAGGGTCAAACCAATATCATGGGCGGCATATAATAAGGGTCTCAGATTTTATGCAAAAGTGACAGTAAAAGTGTAAGTGGTAAAAGTGAAAGTGGAGAAATGATTGTTTTCGCCAACCATTTATGACGACTGCCTATTTTTGAGGATCCAATTCAAGATTGGTGGCATATGATCTACCCCTCCAATTTTTGGCAATCAATCGGCGCATGATCAGTGGACGTGAGGAATCGACAAGCCCCTCTTGGGCTATTGGGGCCTATAAAAGCAACGGACTTGTGTTCATTTGGGATACATTCAGATACACTCATATACTTACATGCGTACAGGGGTCCTCTCTTTGCACTCTGTGTTTACAAGCCTACTGTAGGAAGTCACTCTGTGGTGCAGATACAGAGCGTGGGCTTCCTAGTGGAGGGCTAATAGCATTATAGTGTGAAGAGAGTGTCCTGGCTTTGTCTTTCAGTTTGAGTTAGTGGTATTTTTATGCTCTTCTTCTTAGAGAATCTCTTCAGACTTTGTATTGATCAGTGCTAGTCTGCATCTAGTTGTGTTCATTGTATGGATTGGATGAATCTCTTGTAATGATATTGTTTAGTTCTGGAGTGGCATGCTAGCTCAGAGCATCAACTTAGCCCATAGCATCAACTTTAGAGCATTTCTTTTGCCTATGTTGTAATCATGTGTTCGAACTAAGGAGTGACTAGTCTTCCTTTATTGTCATTTGTCATTAATATTTTCTTGAGTAATCCCAACTATGTGCAATCATTGATATTTGCCTGCTCACAGAAGTGTTGAAGGGTAAATTTCCCTAAGGAGAACCTCCCTTGAGTAGGTCAAGTACTAGAGTGGTTGCCGCATGCTCCTGTTAAAAGTAGATATGCTAGTACCTCCTCTACAGTTTGGCACGCACGGTGGGACACTTGCATTTCTGTGAGAGGCCCTGAGGATAGTAAATAGTTCTATTATTCAGTATGTTTTGCCCTATTACATTTGCAAGTAGTTACATGACCCATATGCGAGCAGATAAGGAGCCTCTTTGTATACGAAGAAGCCTTAACAAGTCAGCTATATCTTCGACTAGTGAACCTACCTCCCCTCTACCCTCCTTGAATTTTTCTATTGATTTGGGTCCCACACCACTATCAAAGGAGAAGCATAGGAGAACATTAGACTTCTCCTCAGATACGTCAGAAGAAACACTAGTGCAAATGGAGGATCTCTCTCATTTACTCTCCAGACTCAATATCAAGTTTCCTACCTTCAAGGGACAAGCTTATGAGGATGTTGAGGATCATGTGAGGAGATTCATCTCCTTATGCTGTGGACGAGGTCTGCAGAATAGAGAGGATGCAATGTTGGTACTCTTCCCATCCACATTGGAAGGCCTTGCTAACAAATGGTACAGTCAATATGCAGATGGCCATTTTGCTACATGGGAGGCTCTGAAGACGGCATTCTCACAGACATTTTGACCAAGTGATTCCTTAGAAAGAGCTCTAGATCAGCTAGACAACCTAAAGCTAAGATCAGGTGAATCCTTTCATGAACTTCACACTAGAACAAAAGCACTTGTTTCACGTCTGCCACATGCTCCAAGTGACTTCTTGGTTAAAAAATGGATAGAAAAAACTATGCCTACGTCATCTCAGTAGAAGCTACGTGAGTATCTTAGATTGGATGCAACCCTCAATGATTTTGTTACAGCAGCATCACGCATTGAAGAGGCTAGGCAACATTTTGAACGGGATACACAATCAAATTATGCTGCAGAAATAGACCCTATTGGGAAACTGAGGAAGGAACTGGAGGCATTGAGAATGCAACAAAATCAACAAGAAGAGAAGGTCTTGCCACCACTGCGTCGCACTGATGATGAACTAGCCCAACTTCACCGTGAGTTAGAAGATTTGCGGACCACTAAAGATATAAGAACGCAGATTTGGTGTACAATATGTAACAACAATGCACATTCCAATGCTAATTTCCCTAACAGGGTAAGCTGTCAATTTTGTGGAAAGGATGGTCATGAAGCTAGAGACTGTTACTACCTCAAGGGTACAGAGCAACGAGGCAACCCTTAAGCTTTGGATTCATATTATGCTAGTACTTCAAATGCACCTAATAGAGAGGAAAATCGTACGACAAAGCCTAAATATAATAGGCCATTGATGTGTTATCGCTCTGGTGAGTATGGCCATATGCAAAATAGGTGTTCCCTTCCAAAAGATGCACCTCCTTGTCAACATTGTGCAGAGGCCAAGGATCTCTATACCAAAGACTGCCCAAGAAGCCGTCCTGCTCCAATCCACATGATTGCAGTCTCTCCACAAGAAGAAGGTATGACAACTTAATCTTATGTTGTTTCATCCTCTGCAATGCCCATGATGACTAGAGCCAGACAAGCAACAACAATCCGTAGAGAGGAAGAACAAGGATTCCAAGATAAAGAGGAGGAAAAGAAGTCTGGGTGGAAGCGCCAAGCAGAAATTGAAGGAGCTTATGAAAGGATGGCTACTTCTCTAAGGGACCAACCAACAAATCTGCAAGAAGACACTCATGAGGTAAACATTGAACAGATTTTTAAAGGTATTCATCACAAGGTTAGTCTGTACGAACTTATAAGGATGGATTCAAAAATAAGAAGTGACTTATTGAAGATTATACACTCTACTCACTTGATCCAATCACCTAGTATAGATGGTTTCATGGTTGATTTTCCCCCTGCACCCTTGGCAGACTACCAAAGCTCAAGATTATCTGTTTGTATAAAGGATGAAGCTCTCACAGGTGTGATCATAGATGGAGGCTCAGGTATCAATTTGATGCCAGATTTCACGATTAAGAAACTAAATTTGAAACCCACCAAGATGGCACCATTCACAATTACACTAGCAGATCAACATCAGGTTGCGCCTCTTGGCATTATTGAAAAGGTACTGATGATAGTTGAGGGTTGCCACTTTGTTCTACATTTTGTTGTTATTGCACTTCCACAGGAGACTTCTTATCCATTACTGCTAGGAAGACCTTGGCTGAGGCAAGCAAAAGCTTTGCAAGATTGGGGGAAAAACAAACTATGGATTTCAACAAGCACCAATAGCCAACTGCAACTACATTTGGAAGAAGGATTCGACTCAGAGAAAACTACTGAGTATACTATGGACGCTCAGGTAATGCCCTCTCTACCCCAAGAAGAAGATACATTATTGAATTGGATGATGGAAAGTGCAAAGTGTTGCACGGTGGAAATCAATGAAATAGAGGAAGAAATTGCAGATGAAGGGGTTGCAGGAAAAGGCCATGAAGCTCCCAAGGAGTTAAGGAATGAGAGTTTTGAGGAGAATAAAACCTTTGAAGGGGTAACAAATATAGAAGTATGAGAGAAGGAAAGTTATGAGCCTGAGTGCAGAGAAGATCTTCCTTTTACCGAAATACCTCAAGGATGAACCAGAGCACATATTGTAGAATATAAGCTAAATTCCACTCCTGCATACAGTGGAGATGATTTCTCAAGTAAGACCAGTCGTGAAACACTGGTTTAAGAAATAAATTTAGGGGATGAAGAGAATCCTCAAGTACTCCACTTGGCCTCTTAGCTATGGCATTATCCTCCTTTATTTCAGAAGGTAACTTCTTTACTTTTTGCTTATACAAATGTCTTCGCATGGTCCTACAAAGGTCTAACAGGGATACCAGAGGAGCTTGGATTACACAGAATACCCTTAGTTGAGGGCGCCACACCTACAAGAAGTAGGCCGTATCGACTCAATCCAAAATATGCAGAGGCGGTAAAGTTGGAAGTTACAAAACTAGAAGAAGTAGGTATAATTGTTCCAGTAGAACATTCCAAGTGGCTTTCTTCTATGGTTATTGTACCCAAGAAAAATAGTGGAAAAATAAGAGTTTGAATTGATTTTCGTGCCTTAAATAAAGTGACTGTTCAAGATGGATTTCCTCAGCCCTTTTTCAGAGCAAGTACTTGAGGAAGTAGCCGGTCACACTTTGTGGATGCTTTTAGTGGCTACAATCAGATAGAGATCCATCCTGATGATAGGGACAAAACAGCCTTTGCTACTCCATGGGGCACTTATGTTTATACTCGCATGGCTTTTGGTTTGAAGAATGCACGAGCTTCATTTAATAAAACAATGTATCTAATATTGGGCAAATGGTTGACAACCTTTCTATGCATTTTCATGGATGACTTTTCAGTGTTTTCAGGCACAGATAGAAGAGCAGGAGTTCAAGATTTCCATGATCATTTGGAAAATCTAAAGGAAATCTTTGAGCAATGTCTCAAAACAGGTTTGAAGTTAAATCCTACTAAATGTAATTTTTTGCTCACCAAGGGCACTCTTCTTGGTCACATAGTATCAGCTGAAGGGATAACGGTGGATCCTGCGAAGGTTATTGCTATCCTTTCCATGCCTATTCCACAAAGCCCAAAGGAAGTGCAAAGTTTTTTGGGTCATGCAGGATACCATAGAAGATTTATACGAATGTATGCAGAAATAGCTAAGCCCTTATCAAGGCTTACTAGTAAAATGGTCCCTTCCTCATGGAGTGTTGAAGCTCAGAAAGCATTTTGTGAACTAAAATTGAGGTTATGTAGTGCTCCACTTTTAAGTGTTCCTAACTGGTCATTGGAGTTTAATGTGCATACAGATGGCAGCCTTCATGCTGTTGGTGCAGTTCTAGCTCAACCATCATCACACAAGGTTGATAGACCTATCTCCTATGCCAGCAGACTACTCACCCAGCCAGAAAGGAACTACAGTACGACTGAAAGGGAAGGCTTGGCTATTGTATTTGCTCTTCAAAAGTTTTTGCATTACCTTCTCCGTGTACATTTTATAGTCATATCTGACCATCAGCCCTTGAAGTACTTGATAAACAAGCCTAGAGTAGCTAGGAGGATCTGGAGATGGTTACTCCTGTTTCAAGAATTTAACTTTGATATTCATATTAAGCCAGGAAGAGAGCACTACATGGAAAATCAAGTGTCCAGGAGTGCAATGAGCTAGAAGGCAACAGGTATTAATGATGAACCGGTGGATAGTAATCTCTTCCTAGTAGCTACTCAGACTGATTGGTATGATGGAATTCTCAATTTTCCTACCACTGGAAAACTCTGAGAGCATTTGAAACCCTTTTATACTCCTTAAAACCAAAGTGTACTAACTTATAAGTGGAAATTTATATAGACATTGTTAAGATGATATCTTGAGAAAGTGTGTTTATCCAGAGGAGGTGAATCTTCTGTTAGAAGTTGCACACAGTGAAGGGCATCTAAAGGGGGAAGAATTGGCTCATAGAATCATCCACAAGGGACTATGGTGGCCTCATATTTACAAGGATGTGATCAAGTTTTCTAAACAATGCCACATTTGCTAGAGATGTGCTCCTATGCCAACCAGATTGAATTTCCAACCATTAGTCATATCTATAGGATGGCTCCCATTCAAACGATGAGGTCTTGATTTCATAGGACCAATTAGTCCATCTGGTCAACCTAGGGGTAAGAAGTATATTTTGATGGCCACATGTTATACAACTAAATGGATAGAGGCTAAAGCTACTGTGGACTACACGGCTTTAATAGTAGCTAAGATTTTGTATAAACGTATTTTCTCAAGATTTGGTTGCCCGCTTGAAATCACTAGTGATAGAGGCATACATTTTGTAAATCATCTGCTCCAATTTATATTTGACAGGTACAAGGTCTTCCATAAGAAATCTTGTGCCTACTATGCAAGGGCAAATGGCCAAGCAGAGAGCTCCAATAAGATTTTGATCGGGTTGCTGCAAAAATTATCTTTTGATCATCAAAGCTTTTGGCCACAAGCATTGATCGGTGCCGTTTGGGCTTTCAGAACTACAAGAAGGGGAACCACTGGTGAGAGTCCATTTCGCTTAGTATATGGAAAAGAGGCATTGGCCCCAATTGAATTCATTATCAAAAGGGAAATGGGAGCCAAAACCATTGGGAATTGAACCTCCCATTGAGAGATTGGTGGCATTAGAAGAATACAGAGAAGGACCAATGCAAAAACTTTAGGTAACACAAGAAGAGCGCAAGAGACTGAATGACAGGTATCTGAGGTCCAATGAGGTACAGGAAGGATCCATGGTTTTAGTGCATCAGGTCCCAGCAATTTCAACCAAACTGACACCCAAATGGATAGGACCATACAGGGTGATCAAGGTATTACCACATGGAGCAATACATCTAGAGGATTTGCAGGGTAAGAAGATACCCCTGGTCAATATCTCTAGGGTGAAGAATTACGTGCACTAAGTCAAAGTAGAAGCACTTCATTCATTGTACATATCATGTTTCATTTAGTGTTTTCAATTTCTCTTGATCTTACTAAAATAAGCAAATAAAAACCAAAAGTTGCACCGAGACAGTGCAAAGACTTGATGTGGGGGTCTGTAGAGCCTGCGTATGCCATCCTCTCCTTCTCTCTCTCTGTCTCTCATTTTCCCCTCCGCCCCGACCAAACTGACACCCAAATGGATAGGACCATACAGGGTGATCAAGGTATTACCACATGGAGCAGTACATCTGGAGGATTTGCAGGGTAAGAAGATACCCTTGGTCAATATCTCCAGGGTGAAGAATTACTTGCACTAAGTCAAAGTAGAAGCACTTCATTCATTGTACATACCATGTTTCATTTAGTGTTTTCAGTTTCTCTTGATCTTATTGAAATAAGCAAATAAAAACGAAAAGTTGCACCGAGACGGTGCAAAGACTTGATGTGGGGGTCTGTAGAGCCTGCGTATGCCATCCTCTCCTTCTCTCTCTCTGTCTCTCATTTTCCCCTCTGCCCCAACTAAGAACATGAGAACGAGGGGGATAGTGTGCACTCAGGTGCAAGGGGGTGGGAGGAGATAATGAAGCAGGAAAGGACTGAGCATGTTCTAATGTAAAAAAGGGTGTTCAATGAAGGGTGTTGTTTGGCATGTCAGCAGTGAGAAGACTGCTTAACAAGGGAAATATCTTATGGAAAATCGTGCTAGGAGCTTGTCATCCATATGGCATGAACTGTAGAAGTCATCGTGAGATCATCTCTTCTAGTCGACACCTAAAGTTTCAGAGTGGCATGGGTATAGAAAACAGAATGACGAAGTTCAAGTTTTTAATTGTGCAAGCATTTTTGCACATGGTGGATGCAATAGTTCTTGCTATAGAAATGCACGATGAAGGAAAATTGAGCAGTGGGTATGTCAGAACAAATAGGGGCATCCTCTCTCTCTTCCCCCTCCGCCCCCGCACAACTCCACCACCCTGCCCCTCACCAAACCCCACCTCCCTCCTCCACAGCCCCCGGGATCCCCCTCTCTCCTCCGCCCCCCGCAAAACTCCACCACCCCGCCCCTCACCGCACCACCCCTCCCTCCTCAATAGCCCTCGTGACCCCGCTCCCTCCTCCGCAGCCCCACAGCCCCCCTTCTCTCTCTCTCTCTCACTCTCTCTCTCTCTCTATCTCTCTCTCTCTCTCCCTCTCTCTCTCTCTCTCTCTCTCTCTCTCTCTCTCTCTCTCTCTCTCTCTCTCTCTCTCTCTCTCTCTCTCTCTCTCTCTCTCTCTCTCTCCCCTCCGCCCCCTGCACAACTCCACAACCCCGCCCCTCACCACACCAGCCCTCCCTCCTCCACAGCCCCCGTGACCCCCCTCCCTACTCCACAGCCCCGGCGACCCCCCTCCCTCCTCCGCAGCCCCAGAGTCCCCCCTTTTTCCTCTCTCTCTCTCTTTGTCTCTCTATCTCTCTCTCTCTCTCTCTCTCTCTCTCTCTCTCTCTCTCTCTCTCTCTCTCTCTCTCTCTCTCTGTCTCTCTCTCTCTCCCTCCCTCCCTCCCTCCCTCCGTCCCTCCCTCCCTCCCTCCCGCCCTCCCTCCCTCCCTCCGTCCTTCCCTCCCTCCCTCTCTCTCTATCTCTATCTCTCTCTCTCTCTCTCTCTCTCTCTCTCTCTCTCTCTCTCTCTCTCTCTCTCTCTCTCTCTCTCTCTCTCTCTCTCTCTCTCTCTCTCTCTCTCTCCCTCCCTCCCTCCCTCCCTCCCTCCCTCCCTCCCTCCCTCCCTCCCTCCCTCCCTCCCTCCCTCCCTCCCTCCCTCCCTCCCTCCCTCCCTCCCTCCCTCCCTCCCTCCCTCCCTCCCTCCCTCCCTCCCTCCCTCCCTCCCTCCCTCCCTCCCTCCCTCCCTCCCTCCCTCCCTCCCTCCCTCCCTCCCTCCTCCTCTCTCTCTCTCTCTCTCTCTCTCTCTCTCTCTCTCTCTCTCTCTCTCTCTCTCTCTCTCTCTCTCTCTCTCTCTCTCTCTCTCTCTCTCTCTCTCTCTCTCTCTCTCTCTCTCTCTCTCTCCCTCCCTCCCTCTCTCTCTCTCTCTCTCTCTCTCTCTCCCTCCCTCCCTCCCTCCCTCCCTCCCTCCCTCCCTCCCTCCCTCCCTCCCTCCCTCCCTCCCTCCCTCCCTCCCTCCCTCCCTCCCTCCCTCCCTCCCTCCCTCCCTCCCTCCCTCCCTCCCTCCCTCCCTCCCTCCCTCCCTCCCTCCCTCCCTCCCTCCCTCCCTCTCTCTCTCTCTCTCTCTCTCTCTCTCTCTCTCTCTCTCTCTCTCTCTCTCTCTCTCTCTCTCTCTCTCTCTCTCTCTCTCTCTCTCTCTCTCTCTCTCTCTCTCTCTCTCTCTCTCTCTCTCCCTCCGCCCCCCGCACAACTCCACCACTGCGCCCCTCACCACACCAGCCCTCCCTCCTCCAGAGCCCCCGCGACCCCCCTCCCTCCTCCACAGCCCCCGCGACCCCTCTCCCTCCTCCGCAGCCCCACGGCCCCCATTTTCTCTTTCTCTCTCTCTCTCTCTCTCTCTCTCTCTCTCTCTCTCTCTCTCTCTCTCTCTCTCTCTCTCTCTCTCTCTCTCTCTCTCTCTCCCTCCCCTGTCTACCCCCCGCACACCTCCACCACCCTGCGCCTCACCACACCACCCCTCCCTCCTCCACAACCCCCGCATCCCCCCTCCCTCCTCCCCAACCCGACTCCACCTTATCCCACAGTGCCCCCTGCCTCTCTGCATCGCCTCCCTTTCCCTCCCGCCCCCACCCAATTCTCCTTATCCTCCCCCCCACCCAAATTCCTCTCCCTTCTACATCCAGCCGACTCCTCCCTCTCTCTCCCTCGCCCTCCCTCCCCCTTCCTCGTCGGCTGACCACCTCTGATGGTCTCTTTTCCAAGCCACCAACTGGAATAAAATGGAAGGATTAAATCAGTTACATGATGAAACTAATACCAAGAGGCAAGACGAAGTCTATTGGGGATCACCATTGGCCTAACATAAGTTCTTCTAGCTGGTCTGATTGGTCGGCTGAAGATGTGGAAAAATATATAGCCATAGTAAAAGGGATTGTGGATGAGGGGAAATCGGTCTTCTGTCCCTTAATATGGATATAAAGGTTATGGCAGATCGAAATCTTCTGGCTTATAAAATGAATCAGAGGTAAAATAAGGTCAATTAGACACTATTTACAAGTTTTTGCTCATAAGGCAGTACCGCAATGAGTAGATCGGAGGCACTGTTTGGACTGTGAGGCATTGAACTTACTTGTCTGACCTATGTGAACATTAAAACTCACTTCTGACTCATCAATTAAGGAGACTGAGAGTAGTCGTGCATTTCAATGTGTGAGGATAAGACCAATATCACGGGCGGCAAATAATAAGGGTCTCAGATTTTAGGCAAAAGTGATAGTAAAAGTGTAAGTGGTGAAAGTGAAAGTGGAGGAATGACTGTTGCCGCCAACCATTTATGACGACTGCCTATTTTTGAGGATCCAATTCAAGATTGGTGGCATATTTGATCTACCCCTCCAATTTTTGGCAATCAATCGGCGCATGATCAGTGGACGTGAGGAATCGGCAAGGCCCTCTTGGCCTATTGGAGCCTATAAAAGCAATGGACTTGTGTTCATTTGGGATACATTTAGATACACTCATATACTTACATGCATATGGGGGTCCTCTATTTGCACTCTGTGGTTACAAGCCTACTATAGGAAGTCACTCTGTGGTGCGGATATAGAGCGTTCGCTTCCTTTTGAAGGTCCTCACCATAAAATTCAATCTCTTGAAGATAGATGAAGTCTAGAAGGTTATCTCAAGGATCCACTGGCCAATAAGAGCCCATCTTGAGGGGTCAAGAAACCCTCCAACATTGGAAGAAAGGATGATCAATATTGAAGGTTAATGTATTTGAAAGGAGGAGCACTTTCCATGTTTTTGTTGCTTTTCTCATCATCGTTTTTCTTGGAGTACCAAGGAGATTAACCTTAAGGGGGCTCTTCCATGGCATCTTAACGAGTTGTTTTCCTTTGTGAAATATCTTTAGCAAAATGAATCTAGTATCCTATTGGGAATTGTGGGTTGAATGGTTGAGCTTTTTGTGTCCTATATATCATCATTCTTGGTGGTGAATCCATCCTCTTTGCTAGTGTTGTATCCTCTTGACTATATTCCTTGCAAGTGGAATCCTCTAGGGTTTTTCCATCATTGTGAGAGTGATTGAAATTCATACCCTAGGGTCATTGAAGTCCTTGATTTCAGTCTCAAAATTATAGAAAATGTACGTTTCTAAAGCCGTGCAAGAGGGAATCTTCTCAATATTGCCCTTAGGACTTATTTTTCTTCTTTGTTTGACTTTGGTGAAGCCTTCTGTGCTCTCCTCCATGACCTATATTTTCTTCACTTTCTTAACATGTAGAGGACCATCTTTCCACATGCATGGGGCATTGCTTTTGGCCACTATAGCTTCTTTCTTCCCCATTATATTAGCATTTTTGTTATCCTTAATGAAATTTTATCTCACAAGACAATCTTTAATTTTGTGACCTTGCAAACCACAAAGAAAGTAAGACTTTTGCAAGTTCTTGTATATAATATCCTACTCATTGGTTTTCTCCTCTCCAATGTCTATGGAAATTTTTGAGGGGAGATCTTTGTTTAGATCTACTTTGACATTAATTTTTGGGTGCCATGCAGCATTGAATGAGCATTTCACACCTTCATAGATGAAACCCATGACATCTTCTCTAAAGGCGAGGGGTTGTGCTATGGGTGATTACATTTCCCTAATGAAGCCATATAAGGAAAAGGGCAGGTTTGGGAGATCTATCCAAAGTGGATAGCACAACAGCTTTGAGGTATTTAGAATGAGTTTAGGAAATCATTTAAAAAGATGCAAGGTTGTTCTCCATACCTACTAACTACCAATTTGCAAAATGTGGAAGGCCATATTGTCGTTCTCAAAAATCCAGAGCACATGATTAGATTGCAAGAACTTACACTTGCTAATGACAAAATTCTCAAGGAGCCATTCCTTACAAATAATTGCCCCAAAGACTCGCGATGAGGTTTAGGAACAAAGAACTTGCTCACAAGATAGCTTCTCTATGGCTCTTTTTACTTCACCAAAATATCCTCCCTTCAAAGGGAGATGACAAAGGTCTTATATCAAAAAAGCTTCAAAGAGGAACTAGAGGTATTGTCCGCTAGAGGTAGACCCACATTTCTCACCATCAACGAGTGGGAGAACCCACCCATGAAGAGTGAGGTGGCCAACAAATAGGTAGGTCCCTTGGAGGAAACATGTGCGAATCTCAAATTGAATTTCTAAAATGATGCAACTCCATTGTGATGAAATTTTCCTTATTTAAAATTGAGTTTTTCTTTAATCTTTTAAAACTCCTTTAAAAAAGATGATGCAAACCAGTTACAAATCTAGTTAGAAATCCGACTTCAATCTTCCAATAACATTGACCAAAAATCTCAGATTCTTTCAATTTGTCACCAATCCTTTTGTGATGAGCTACTTTTCTACATTTTTTAGGGGATCGCTTCTCTAGTGGAGTAAGATAAAAAAATTTGTATGCATGAACTAAATTCCGGGCCTCTTAGCTCTTCCATCCAAAATTCTAAGAGGCTCGAACTTAAATTTGAGCCTCTTAGCCTCTTTCTGAGAGACTAAAGACTTGAGCCTAAGTTTGAACCTTTCAATATAATTAAATTTCAATCTTCTTGTTCATATGCAGCAAGGTTGGTTCGAACTTAAGTTTGAGCTTTTAAGATCTTGCACCCAAGAGATTGGAGGCTCATACTTAAGTTTGAGCCTCTCAATGAAATTAAATTTGAAGTAACTAATGAAGATGCACATCTATGCCACATTCATACCCAGATAGAGACACACATGGGGACAATAGTCACTACCAAAAAAGACAAAAAATGAGAGAGAGAGAGAGATATAGATAGAGATAGAGGGAGCCTTTTTAGGATAAGGTCACATCTATTATGGTGACAATGCTACTCACCCGTTTTCATTTACGTATAAATTTACATATAAACTTTGATTGATATTGCCAACCCATCAAATCTCCCCCTAAAGCTTTGAATGAGCTTGAATACAAAATCAAAAAATTACATATTTCCATTACAAGATAAAATCAACATGAAATGAAATATAGATACAAACTAGAGCTTCCTAACCCCTAAAATATCTCTAAAGTAGATGAATTTCTCTTTGGGAAGAGTTTTCTTGAAGATATTCACCACTTGTTCTCTAGGCATGATTTGAATCAGCTCCACTTCTCTTTCAATGGCCTTCTCATGAACAAAGTAATAGGAAACTTTGATGTGCTTTGATTTCCCATAATATACTAGATTCTTTGATAGTATGATGTTGATCACATCATCACAATTGATGATCACCTTTCCAACCATTTAGACTCCTATGTCTTCAAGTAGGGAGTGAATCCATGTTTCTTGAAAAATGGCTTGAGAAATGCCTCTATATAAAGCTTCAATACTTCATAAAGTGATGGTTGATTGCTTCTTGTTACTACATGAAATGGTTGCAATTCCAAGTGATAACAAAAATCCACAAGTTGAGCTATGATTCATGACGTTTCTAGCCATATCTGCGTCTATGTATGCATATATACAAGTTTGAACTTTTCCCTCATAAAACAAGCCAAAATTGCATGTGCCTTTCACATATCTTAATATATATTTCAGTCCATCCAAGTGCATTTTGCATGGATTATTCATAAACTAACTAACTAGGAAACCTCCAAAGTTCAAATATGGTCTTGTATTTGTTACATAAATCAAACTTCCAACTATCTATCAATATACATTTCCATCCCTGAAAGTATTTTCCATCATCCACAAGTTTGGCATTAACATCATCTAGTGTATTAATAGGTTTGCAAGCACTCATATCAAATGTTGTTGGAAGAGATGGATGGATACCTCAAGGAAGTGAGGTGGTACTGCTAAAACCTACTTTGTACCACCCCTGATGCACTTCAGAAATATAAATTAGGCCCTTTTAGCTTGCAAATGACACCAAGAAAGTACCTATGTACTTTGGAATTGATAATTGAAACAATTAATCTAGAATAGACTAGTTCAGAAATAACTAGTGTTGAAAAAATTTCTATTATATTCCATACACTTGCTGGTTTTTTTACTCAGAGCTCAAAACACAATAACAATTGGCAAAATTCCTTTTGGTGGAATTTAATTAGCTTAGATAGCTAATGATTGCAAGTGGAATCATTTAAAATGATCAACTTTGCTCTGGGAAATAACTTTAGCAAATCATATCTTACCCCCGATATTGTAGGGAATGATTAGTAGATGACAAGTGAGCAGTTCAAAGGAGATTTCTCGCTGATGCCTTAACCCAATGCCTTGAAATTTTTACATCACAAAATAGACATCAACTGGTTGCAACAAGCCAAACATTATGTAAAAATGGTTGAGCATTCACTGAGATATGACCAGAAGAAGTTGAGTAGTCATAGCAAAGATGTAGACAGAAATGTTCAATGAGCTATATGTATTATAGAACATAATTGTATAGAGTCATTTGCATTTTAATGATGCTCAATACTGATCAATTGAGTGAGCTATAGTGTGAGCTACTCAAGTTCTACAAGTGATCAAAGAGTGAGCTCAAAATGAGGCACACACCGTGAGATTTTACGAAGTCTTTTATATGTGTTACTTCTAAGTTTGAATTTTGAATTAAACCTTTGGCTCCAATCAAAAAGTGACTCCACTAATTTAGGAGATATTCCCTCAACTTGAAGTCATACCTAATACTCTTTCTAACCCCACAAGTTATAATCTTTTACAAGATTCTCCAAAGAATTAATGTTTTACAATGGTAAATGATCAAGTAGTTATAAGCTATAGTTCACATGAATCATCAAGTGCTAGTTCCACACAATGTCTTCCATGCTAAGACAAATGTGTAGGCTTGAACATTTGCACTTAGAGCCCCCCCCTTGAGCCAAACATCTTGGCTTGCATTGCTTCATCAATCTTCTTGAATATCCTATAATCCAATCATGGTTTTAAGCCTGCAAAGCTTAGTTCCATCAAGTGCTTTGGTTAACAAATAAGCACACTACATATTTGTAGATACATATGCTAGTTGAATCTCTTTGCTCAAGAGTTTATGTCTAACATAGTGATAGTGCACTTCGATATGCTTACCTCTTGCATGATAAATGGGGTTGGTTGCAAGATGCAAAGAACTAGTGTTATCACCAAAGATCATTGATGAATGAGTGTGAAGTCCCAAATCTTAGTAGAGCAACCCAATTATGCTTTCATAACCTAAAATGTCTTCAAGAAAATCACCGAAGATGAATGAGTGTGAAGTCCCAAATCTCAATAGAGCAACCCAATTATGCGTTCATAACCTACAATGTCTTCAAGCAAATCACCTTCATGAGCACGCAATTCATGATTTACCTCCATAGGGGTGCTAGCTACTTTTGCATCCTCCAAGTGGAACTTCTTCAACATGTCTTGCACATATTTCGTTTGAGTGATGTAGATTCTAGAGTTAGTGTATACCAACTCAATTCCAAGAAAGTATTTCACAAACCCTAGGTCGCTAATATTAAACTCCTGCATCATATGGTTTTTGATTTGTTTTATGCCATTGACATAACTACCTGTAAGAAGCATGTTGTCCACATATACACATAAATATATTTCTTCTGAGTTACTCCTCTTGATAAGTAAAGAACAATCTACCTTGCTCATCATGAATCCTTGGTCTTGAAGATAGGTTGATAACCTATGGTTCCATGCCCTAGGTGCCGGCTTCAAACCATAAAGATCTTTCTTTAATTTGCATACATGATTTACCTTGATTGGATTCTCATAGCCAGAATGTTGAGCCATGTAAACCTCCTTTGAAATCCACCCATTGAGAAAAGCATCTGTCACATCTAGTTGATACATATTCCAATTTCCAGATGCAGCTACACTTACTAGTACTCTGATGGTTGGCATCTTAGCCACTGGTGAAAAGGTTTCTTCATAGTCTACTCCATGGGTTGGTGCAAAACCCTTAGCCACAAGCCTAGCTTTGTACCTTTTTATGGATCCATCTAAGTTCCTTTTGATTTTGTAAATCCACCTAGAACAAATTACGTTCATTGATGCTTTCTTGGGTACTAGCTCCCAAGTGTCATTCTCTTGGAGTGCTTCTATTTCTTCATCCATAGCCTCCTACCATTCTACTTTGGTACTTGCTACTTCATATGAAGAAGATTTTCCAAGCGATGAATCCTTAGCAAGATAAATAGAATGCTTAGTTACTAATGAAGTATCATACCCATATCTAATTGGTTTCTTACTCTCTCTAGGTTTTAATACCTACATAACATATATACACAAACACACATATACATATAATACATTTATACATGTAGATACACATCCATACAAAAATATACATATTTTAGGTTTAAATATTTAAGATTAGGGTTTTAGGGTTTTAATACCTACATAACATATATACACAAACACACACATATAATACATACATACATACATGTAGATACACATGCATACAAAAATATACATATTTTAGGTTTAAATCTTTAAGATTAGGGTTTTAGGGTTTTAACACCTACATAACATATATACACACATACACATACACATATAATACATATATACATGTAGATACACATGCATACAAAAATATACATATTTTATGTCTAGATCTTTAAGATTAGGGTTGTAGGGTTTAGGCATACATATTACTCAATTATATTTATATTAAGAAAAAATATAGAGAAAAATAAGAAAACAATTCTGAATATATAAATATATATATATATATATATATATATATATATATATATATATATATATATATATATAATATTATTAGGGTTTTAGGATTAGGGGTTTAGATTTTTATAAGTGTTTAAGTATTTAGGTTTTAGTATTTCATATTTAAGTCTAAGTCTTTCTGATTAGGGTTTTAGGGTTTTATTACCTACATAACATATATACACAAACTCACATATACATATAATACATACATACATGTAGATACACATGCATACAGAAATATACATATTTTAGGTCTAAATCTTTAAGATTGGGGTTTTAGGGTTTTAACACCTACATAACATATATACACACATATACATACACATATAATACATATATACATGTAGATACACATGCATACAAAAATATACATATTTTCGGTTTAGATTTTTAAGATTAGGGTTTTAATAAAATATATATAATTAAATATATGAAATTAAATTAAGTAAGGAAAAAATCTGAATATATAAATAAATATATGTATAAATAAAGATAATTATATACATAAATAAATATAAAATGAAGTAGTGTTTTAAATAATTTAATTAAATATATATAATTAAACATATAAAATTAAATATATAAAAATAGGATTAAGTAAGGAAAAAAATCTGAATATATAAATAAATATATATATAAAATAGGATAATTATATAGATAAATAAATATAAAAAGAACTAGTGTTTTAAAAAATTTAATTAAATATATATAATTAAATATGTATAGTTAAATATTTATAATTAAATATATATAATTGAATATTTAGAATTAAATATATAAAAATAGTGTTTTACATAATTTAATTAAATATATATAATAAAATATATAACAATAGGATTAATTAAGAAAAAAATCTGAGTACATAAATAATATATATATTATTTATATATTCAGATTGTTTTCTTAATTAATCCTATTTTTATATATTTTATTATATATATTTAATTAAATTATGTAAAACACTATTATATAATTAAATATATAAAAATAGTGTTTAATTAAATATATATAATAAAATATAAAAAAATAGGATTAATTAAGAAAAAAATCTGAATATATAAATAATATATATATATATATATATATATATATATATATATATATATATATATATATATATATATATATATAAAGTAGGATAATTATATATATAATAAAATATGATAAGAACTAGTGTTTTTAAATAAATAAATGAAATATATATGATTAAATATATAAAAATAGGTTTAATTTTAATCATTTTAAATAGAGTGAATATATATACACATACACAAACACAAACACACATACTTATACACCTATCTATATTCACATGTATATACATATACGCATATATATACACATGCATACATATAGATACATGTTTTAGGTCTAGGTCATTTTGATTAGGGTTTTAGGGTTTTAACACCTACATAACATATATACACACATGCACATACACATATAATACATATATACATGTATATACACATGTGTATAGAAATATACATAATTTAGGTCCAGATCTTTAAAATTTGGGTTTTAAGGTTTAGGCATACATATAGCTCAATTAAGAGGAAAAAAATCTGAATAAATAAATAAATATATATATATATATAAAATAGGATCAATTAAGAAAAAATCGGAATATATAGATAAAATAGGACAATTATATAGATAAGGGTTTTAAAATTAGGGTTTTAAGTGTTTTTAGGTATTTAAGTATTTAGGTTTAGTATTTTAGGTTTAAGTCTTTAAGAGTATGATTTTTAGGTTTAATAAAAAAAACAAATGTTCTAAAATGTCCATATTGTAGCAGATGGCTTCTTTGGATCCTGAAGAGAGAATGGCATGTCCTTGCACATAGTGCAAGTATCAAATTTATCGGAAACGACGGATTCATACTGCACATGTTAGAGAGCATGGATCCTTTGATAGGAGTCGACTGGGAAACCTATGGTATCATTCCCATGATCTCCCACCGCTAACCTCTCGTGGACAAAAGAGAGCAAAAAGGGACTTAGACGTACAAGCAAGTACTAATAATATTACACAGAATGAACATATGGAAGAGATGCTTGAAGCATTTTATGACATGGATGAAGATCATGATGGTGGAGAAGGTGTCGAGAGTTTCATGGACACAACAGAAATTCCACGATCAGAAGTCGATGAAGAATATGAAAAGATGTGAAGACTAGCTTGTTTACCACTTTACAATGGAGCAAAGATATCTATACTACGTGTATCACTCACAATGCTCAATCTGCAATCCATTTATGGATGGTCAAATACTAGTGTCATTGAGTTGTTCAGGTAAGTGGAAAACAAATTGGCTTTCATAGTTGTATCACAATAAATTTATTTACTAATATCGTTTTAATTGCTATTGCAGGCTTCTTAAAGATCAATTTTTGCTAGAGGGCAATGACATGCCTCCAACACGTGGAGATGCAAAAAAACTCTTACAATACATTGGAATGGATTATACTAAAATTCATGCTTGTGCGAATGATTGCATTCTCTTTCGGAATGAGTATGAGCATCTCCACGTATGTCCAAAGTGTGGAGCAAATAAATTTATAGAAGACGTTGTAGGCGAAGCAATCCCCGCAAAGGTTCTTTGCCACTTTCCTATCATTCCACGAATTAAGAACATGTTTAGATGCAAATCTATAGCTGAGTTAATGTCATGGCATACAAAGAGCAGGTCTACAGATAATGTAATGCGAGTGCCTGCTGACTCTGATGCTTGGAAGCACATAGATAGTAAGTGGCCAGAGTTTGCTAGTGAGCCTCGGTCCATACATCTAAGCCTAGCTATGGATGGAGTGAATCCATTTGGATTACGCGGTTCTTCATGGAGCACATGGCCTGTATGTTTGGTCAACTATAATATCCCACCATGGTTGACCACAAAGAAAGGTCATTTATTATTACCTCTTATTGTACCATGTAAGTATAAGGTAAAAAACATGGATGTATATCTTACACCACTTGTGGAAGAACTGCACATTTTATGGGGTGGGATTACTGTGCGTGACATGTCTCAACCTATAAGAAGATCAGATGTGCGAGTGCAAGGCATACTTATGTGGACAATGCATTTTTGGCTTGGTTATGGTGAATGTTCAGGTGTATCTATTTCGGGTTATCATGCTTGTCCTTTATGCGGACCACAACTCGAAGCATGCTATTCCAAAGCATTACGTAAAACTATCTATTAAGGACATCATAGATATTTGCCTGATGGACATGTTTTACATGAAGGACAAATTGGTCGACAAGCGCAACACCAAATGAAAGCTAGTGATCGGAAACAACTGTGGGATTCAGAAAATTCAGGTGCTGGCATGAAACGGTTGTCCATTTTTCATGAACTCCCTTATTGGAGTGAATTGTTGATCAATCATTTGGTGGACCCGATGCATATTTTTAAGAATGTGGGAGAGATTCTTTGGAAAACTTTGATCGGAAAGAAACAAAGCAAAGCACAAAGGGAGGACTTAGAAGAGTGAGGTCGTATGCCAGAGTTGTGGGCAATTACTAAGCCCAACGGAACAGTATCGTTACCAAGATCTCCTTGGAAGCTTCGCAGGATGGAAGAGCAACAAGCGAAGAAAACAATTTCAGAGTTTCGAACACCTACTCGATGCATGACGTGTCTAAAGACTGCTTTCACACGAAATGACGATCTTGTAGGACTCAAGTCTCATGATTGGCACAAGTTTTTACAGTTTGTGCTCCCTGTAGCCCTAAAAGATTGCCTTTTAGAGGATGTACAAACAACCATTTTTAAAATTAGTTCGCTAGTACGGTGGATATCTTCTAAAGAGATAAATAGAGATAGCATAGAGAGTGGGAAACTCAATGCTATCAAGGCTGTTTGTATGGTAGAGAAATACGTTCCCACAAGTATTCTCACTATTCAACTTCATTTACTGGTTCATGTGGTAGATGAAGTTGCAATAGTAGGAACTATCCATAGTCGATGGATGTTCTTCTTAGAGCGCTTTATGAAGACATTAAAAAGGGTTTGTTTGACAGAGAGCACGTCTAGAGGGTAGCATGGCAGAGGGATGGCTTGTACAAGAATCGCTTGTATTCAGAACTGAGTTTCTACGTATGTCGGATCCCAAAATGCCTCTCTTATGGAGCGATGATGAAGATGTTCATCTCGTAGGCGATGAACCACAAGGTAAAGGATTGCAAAGAAAAATGGATGCAGCTTTTGAGAGAGAAGGCAATGAGTTTTGCATAGTTAACTCTAAGCCTATGCAGAAGTGGTTAGAAAGGTATGTTCTTGCCAAGCAAACTAACGCAAAGGAAAGAGCTCAGTTTCGAAGAAATCGTTCCACTCGATTTTTGCCTCTTCCAGAAAGTCTTCGACCTCTTCCACCTTTTCCAATGAGCAGATGGCTAGATACAACGGTTTCACAAGCAAAGGCAACAGGTGAAGATATCTCTGAAGAAGAAGAAGAACTCACAATAGGATTTGATTGGGAGTATATTAAATACAGTGCACTATGGTCTCATGGACGACACTTTCAAATCGCACGAATCGATCAAAATAGGTCTACTTTTGATAGTGGAGTGATGGTGATTTTTTTGCAAAAAGTAGAGCGAGTGCAAAAGATGATAATGCTCTAGAAGGCAAGCTAGATTATTGTGGTGTGATTCAAGACATCTTGAAAATATCTTTCAGAAATTTTGATTACTTTGTTTTTTATGTGAAATGGTTCAAAGTAGTCACCTCTCGAAGAAACGCAACACTGATACGGGATAAAAGCAGTTTGCTTCAAGTTGACTCCACAAGATTATGGACAGATGAAAGGGATACATTTGTACTTCCCAAAAATTGTGAGCAACTTGTTTTTATACCAGATTCAAAAGAACGAGAGTGGCTATTTGTTTTACAAGTCGCTCCACGTAGTAGACAAATTTTTGATAACATAGAAGTAGAAGAAAGTCCATCTCTAGTGGACTCAGAGATTCATTCGATAGTCGAGGAGGAAGAGATCATTGTTCGAGAAGAAGAGGTCATGGAAGAAGAGGTCATTGTTCGAGAAGACGAAGCAATAGATGATGATCGGGAAGAAACGAGCATAGCAAGCGATTTAGAAGCCATCAATATAGAGATAGATATTCTCAGTGCATCGGATCGTCAAGAGGATGCTAGACTAGAGGAATTTTTTGAATAAAACACTTGTACGTACCAATTTTTGTTTTCTTTCGTTTATTCTCTATACTACTTTTATTATCACATGCTAATTATTTGAGTTCTTTTATTACAGAGAACGATGGGAGACAATCCTCCAGTCACTCCACATTCCATGATAGAGGAGCAGTTTTTGGAGTTCATCTCTCAGCTTCCTCTCGCGTATATGGCCGTTGCATCACAGTATTGGATCGCTCATGGTAGCACTCCTCCCGGCCTCACTCCTGGTGGCCTTACTCCTGCCGGCCTCACTCTCGCTAGCCTCACTCCCGCCGGTGTCACTCCTGCCGGTGTCACTCCTGCGGGTGGTGCTACTCCTGTAGGAGGTATGTCTCCTAGCTTTGTGACTCCACCATGACCATCTTTTCAGCCATCTCCTACTGGGTCTCTAAGTAGACACGTGCGTTCGACACCTCAACACGATACAAGTTATGGCCCGTCTCGTAGATCGAGGTCACTCTCTAGAGCAGGAGGTTCTAGGAGTGGATCTACAGGTAGGCCTGGAGGTGGAGGAGGCGGCTGTTGTGGAGGCAGTGCGACGGACATTGTGTCGCCCGCTTCTACTCCTAGGACGAGTACCTCAGATGTAGGTATGCCACGCAGTACACCACGTGGAAGACCACGTACACCTTGGGGTGCTGATGACCATGATGGCTCCAAGGTGTATAGTATCCGAGATGGAGCTCCGGTGATGGATGCGGCTGGCAAAGCAATGTGTGCACGCATATGACAGCTTTGCTCCATCTAGTTTGGACACTCTATCATGCTGAAATGGAGTGAGTGGGATAAAGGTCGGAAGAATTATATCACACAGATGATTTATCAGGAGTTCCGACCAGCCGATGGACAGTCTCTTGTCAGTTCAGAGTGGATTCTGCACACTGCACGTGAGGTTATGTCCCATCGACGATCCGAGGCTCATGATGCTTTTAGAGCAGGCTTACCAAAGCCTATATGGTTAGATGCTGAGGAGTGGTATGTGATTCATGACGAGCAGCAGTAGACTCCTGACCGATATTGCCAGTAGCGAGATGTCACAGCCACACGTTTAGATACGGTTGGACCGTCACATTTGGGTAGCGGTAGATATGACACGATGTGTCATGAGTTTGTAAGTACCATTTCATTTATTGAATTTATTTGTGTTAAACTTATCATGTATGTTCCTCTAATCTTTTGTATATTTGTTTCAAGAGCTGGCAATGGGTCGTCCTCCAACAGGAACGGAGGAGTCTTACGGATATCATCATGGGTTCATTGCACTATTGGAGGACTTGGAGGGACGCGGTGCGGTCGTTTCATGGGAGCATTTGCGATGAGGTAATTAATTTATAAACTTGGTTTTTACTTGTTGTTTGTAATTTTCATGTGAATTCATCTCATTCCATTAATGTTCTTTGTTGCAAGACTGTTGATATGGAATGTTCTTTGCATGTGTATGGCAGTGGAACACCAAAATTTTGTATTTGATTTTCATATGGCAATGCATTGCTTGCCACATTTTGTAATCATATATGACAGTGGTTTGCCACATAACTTCTTTTGTACATGGTTCATGGTTCATCTGATTATCTCTTTTGTGTCCAATAATACTCTGTTTCATGAAATCATATTTCGGTTGACATTAGAGTACACATCACATGTACTCAGTTTTTTTGGGCAGAGTGTATTGTCTTTTGTTAAGCAACATCATGGTAATGTTGTTGTAGCAAAAGACAACACACTCTGCCCAAAAAACATTTTCCAGGTATGGTCGTCGATATACGCAATGGTACTCCCAATAATGTCATCGAAATAAGCGTCGATACACCCAGCAGGTGACGGTATACGCGACGGTATGCCCAACAGAGGCCTCGGTATAGGCGCTGGTATGGGCACCGGTATTAATGATGCTTATATCAACGCATATAACGATGCATATACGGATGCTTATACCAATGCATATACTGATGCTTTGGTACCGAGACACATATCGACCTTTACACCGGCGTCGCGGCAAATAAAGCCGCGTTCATTTCCCTCAGTAAAAACCTTGGTATGCCATCGATCTGTTGTACACATCTCAGCTTTACATATCATACATGTGATTTCATCAATAGAAAATATGTTTCAATGCTAGCATGAACATCAAAGAGTTCAATAGTCTTAGAACAAATTCACATTTATGGATTTCTAATGATTTTCAAAAACAATCTTTGGAAATCATGTACGATGAAGGAAAATCAACTTTTTAATCCGTTTTAAAAACGGCTAAGTCATTCAACGGTAGAATGCCAACGTATATCCTTTCCAAACGTTTGGAAAAAATTTAGAAAAGTCCAACCAAATCATGAACTCCTAAAAGATAGACTGAATTTCCTCACATTTGAGAAAAGATATATTATTCTTTTTTCCCAACATATATTTGTTGGATCCAAGGGGAATTGATCTCATGACCTATCAATTTGGAGAAACATGAGCTAAGCACTTGCCGTAAAAGCCATGGTTGAGGATTACTTCCCAATCTTTCTTTCTAGAGTGTGGTTCAACCATATCTTGCATATTAGTTTTTGAGTCTAACACTCTCTTGTTGATTTTTTCACCCTTGTTCAATCTCATGGACATTCTTGTTCTCAAACTTGTTTTCGTGAACCCTTGCTTTGAACCTTGGTGCCTTGAACCTTCTTTTTTGAAACCTTGGTGTCTTGAGTCCTTGTTTTCAACCTTAGTATCTTGAACCTAGTTCTCACAGATGCTAGGTATCTTGCATTCTCAATCTAGGGCTTCCATTAGAAATTCTTTCTTAGAGCTTTCCATTGGAATCTTACATGTCTAAACTTTATCTAATTATTTGGAGATACACACTAATCTTTAATGGGTTTTCTTCTCAAAGTGATGTGTGCTATGTTCTGTACCATTTCCAATATAAAGCACTCTATTGCCTTTTTTAAAAGCTATTAGGTGCACTTGAGCCTTGTGGAATCTTTCCACATTTCTGACCCTTATTTCTTAGGCTATAATACCAATTCTTGGATCCAAGGGGAATTGAAATCATGACCTAAAAGCTAACAGTAAGATGACCTAACCAATTACCCCTAAGCCATGGTTTAGGATTACTTTTAATCCTCCCTCTTAAGGTGTGGTTCAACCATCTCTTTCTAACAATATTACTTATTAGAAAAGCTCAAAGATACGTTTTTAAGCCATTAAATATCACATAGAGATTCAACGCAAATCACTTATTATCTTAGATGCCTTTGGTGGAAAAATTAAAGAGAGAAAATGAAAAGAAGAAGATATAACTATGGATCTTGAGGTCAGAGAGGGCATCAGTAGACAAAGGATGGAAAGAAGATAAAGATATGAAATATTTCTAATAGCTCATTAATGCTTTATATTATTGTGATAGTTTTCAAGTTTGGCACATGGACCTCAAATCGAATAATTTACTACATCATAAAGAGAAGAACTTGAAGGTTTTCAAAATGGGTCCGAGTGCTTTACCACCATAGTTCAACAAGATGGGTTACTTCATACTTCCTAAATGATATAGAATGTCAAGGTGCAAGTACATATTTAGAGTATTGTGGTATCATTCTTTAGGTGCGTATGGCACAGTTTTTATTCGGAGCCACAGATGACTCAGAATAGAAGCCACAAGGACATTTAGAAAACGAAAAGTTGCTTTGAGGAACTTTAGGGAAATTTTTTTTCGAGGGGACATGGCACCTTTCCTAGGGAGGTCTTTACAATGAAGGAGTTACCATACCTAGAGATACTCTCTCCTCTACTTTCTTCTCTCTATAGAATCGATGATATGAAGAATAGGGAAATAATGTACTTGCTATCCAGTAACCGGTTGATCTAAAGTTTGTATGCTTAAGTGCTTTGGATAGTCATGGAGAGAAGTGCACACATACGGAACTTCAAGAATGTGACTGGTGCTCTTCAAATGCGAAGATGAAATCTCGAATCTAAAGGGAAGGAATCGAAGCACTTTATCTTTTCTTCTGTAGCACAATATGAATAAAGGAGCTATTTTTCGGTTTCTTCTCTATAGGTAGAGAATGTTTTGGATGCAAAAGAAAGCAGGAAGCATAGTTGGATATAAGTCTAGTTATACATAATTGCAAAGTGTTGAACACAAGTGTGACCACAAGGTCCTTTTTGCTGAAGAGCATACTTGTGCACATAAGTAACATGTCTATAGAAACTTTGAATCTTAAGCAATAGATGAATTTAAGGAGCACGTGTGACAAATGTGGGAGAAAGACCCACACCCTTAGAGATTAGTCTTAGATGAAGAAATAATGAAAACCATAGTGTGGAGATCTCCTTAAAGAAGGACACTCACTAGAATCTGAAGTATGATTAGGCACAAGGAAAATCCATTTGTATCCAAAAGCACGTTTTAGTTCTCCATTATCAAAGCCGGCCATATGAATGTGCAAAAATGGGTGGACCTTGCGTTTTTTTTTTAGTGAAGAAGGAAAACAGAGAGCTATTGAGAGAGTGAAGATAATAGTAGGTGGTAGCTGTCACTTTAAAGTGCATGATGATGCATGACATACCTGTTTCTCTTCTCCTCCCGTGTGTCTTTGAAAGAAAAGCTTTATGCCATTGTAGGGATTTAATTGGAAATCAAAGCACTACTATAACAAGTATGTCGATTTTAAATACAAAGATGCAAAGAAGGAGAATTTATACATGTCTATGAAGTTTTCTTTAGCAATAGAACTCGTAGCTGTATAAAACAATGTGTTTGAAATGGAAGAATGAAAGCAAACTCACTGCATACTGAAGAGAAATTTCATAGAGGAGACCTCCACGAGAGGTGACTAAGGCAACTGAAAAACTACGTGAAAAGGGTCCCCATGAAAAATATTTGACACACAATGGATCATACAAAAAACTTTATGTTGCAGATTTCACACCTTTGGACCGAAGTAATCTTTCATGAAAGTGTACAAGAGCTCTAAAGAGATTCGCTATTCAAGCCAATACCGGATTTGGAGTGGTCTTAGCAATTCTTTTTATTTTTTAATCTGATGTATCATTATGGACATATAAGCCACCAAGGTATTGTGTAAATGAGAAACATAAACAATGATAGATAAAACGAGAGCGTAAGTATTCAAACTCTAACTCTCAGTTGGTGGGCATGTTACACACTATACAAGTAACTATGCAAGATCAAGAAACAAGGAACCCTCGTCAAGCGACAACAACCTTGAAATCTATCTTGCGGTAAATCTTTAGTCAAAGAATCTCCAACATTATCTCAAGTATAAAGCTTCTCAAAAATAATATGCTTAATGGCTAAGCACTCTCTAATGAAGTGCTACCTCACCTCAATGTGTTTGATATTTACCTGATAGACTAGATTCGTAGACAAAGAAATCGTAGTCTGAGTATCACAAAGCAAAAGAGGTACATGCTTGGGTAGACCCATATAAAAAGCAAGACTTGACACAATCCTTCCTTAAATGCTTCACGTCTTGCAACATACTCGAATTCTTTGATGGAGACACTTACACATTCTTAATGATGAGATCTCGTACAGAAAGCACCTCAAACAAAGTGAAAAATGTACCCTTATGTAGACTTTTGATTGTCTACGTAAGCATCATAAATAAAATATGTGTAAACAATAATGGATGTCTTTCCTCTAATCAAGCATAGAAATTTGTCTTACGTGCCACTCACATATCTCAAAGTCATCTTGGCCACTTCCTAATGTTTCTTAAAGCATTATAGATATCTTCTTAAAACTCCCACTACAAATGCAATGTTTGGTTTTGTATCTACCATAGCATACATGACACTACCAATAGAAGATTGAAAAGGAATTTTGGTCATGAATTCCTTTTCCTCATTTGATTTGAGGCGTTCATCATTGCTCAATTTCACATATGTAGGTAAAGATGTACTTAATGCCTTGCCACCTTGCATATTGAACTTATGAAGTGATTTGGATATTTTAGAAAATTATATGCATCTTTTACTCTTATCATGATTAATTTTAATGCCAAGAATATTAAATGTCTCACTAAACTTCTTGCATTTCAAACGTTGCACGAAACTTATTTTTGAGCAAGAACAAGTATAGAGGACTTCCCAACAATTAACATATAATCAACATAGAGTATCGAGCATATCAAGTTTACATCTGAGCATCTTTTTGCGTAGATACAATTATCCATGCTACTCTGAGGATAGCTTGGAGACCTCATCAAAGAATCAAAATTTTGGTAACATTTAAGCAGGACTATTTAAGTCCATATAAGCTCTCCTCTAGCTTACAAACTAAAATTTCTTTGCCAAGAACTGCATATATCTCTAGTTGTTCCATATATATCTCATTTGTAAGATCTCCATGCAAGAAAGAATTTTTCACATCCACTTGGACTAGCTCTAATTATTCCATTGCAACAAATCCAATCAACATGTGCAATGTAGTCATCTTGGCTATGAGAGAGAGGATTACCACAAAATCAACACCATGTTGTTGCCTAATACCCTTGGCAACAAGTCATGCTTTATACTTTTGAGAAGCACTATCTAATGTGAATTTCATCCTATATACCCATTTACATGATAAAGCTTTCCTTCCCTTTTACAAAAGTACTAAATCCTACATACTATTCTTGTGGATAGAATCCAATTAACTCTTTATGTCAACCTTCCATTCCACATGATCCTTAGTCTACATAGCCTCTTTGTAGGGATGATGCTCACTGGAATATCTTAACATAAAAATTTTGAAATCCAAAACATATGTCAATGGTTGCTAAATAGAAACATTTGGAAACTAATATAATTAGACATTCTCTTGATCATCCCTATGTGTAGCATTTTTATCCATACTACTTGGAGTAATAGTGTCCTCAAACACCACTCTCTTAACTTCAACCTCCTAAATGGGTTGTTTACGCATCTTGGACTCATTAAAAATGACATCACACTTCTAATCATTAACTGGGTTTTGGGATCCCATAAGCAAAATGCAAATTGGTGTTCTCGACCATATCCAAGAAAAATGCATTTCTTTGATTTATGTTCTAGCTGTCCTAGATTCTTGGGTATATGAACATATGCTTCACACCCAAAATTTTAATAATAATCATAATATGGTGACTTCAATGTAAATAATTTTTGTGCCACTTTTAGACCTTTGATAATAGTAGGTAAAAGTTTAATCACATTAATTGTACTCAATACTACTTTTGCCCAAAAGGCTTGTAAAAGGTTTTGATGATGACACATAAGAAATTAATTTAATACTAAGTAGTTCTATTCATCTTGTCAGCTACACCATTTTGTGATAGGGTATAAGAAGCTATTAACTATCTATGATTTCCTTTAGAATGCCAAAAAAGGTGGAAGTCAAAAGAGGTATACTCACCTCCATTATCTGAACATAAAGTCTTGTGATTAGTTCCTTTTTTAGTAAGAAAGACATTCTCTAAAACTAGGGAATACCTCATCCTTCAATTTGATATGATAAACATAGATTTTTCGAGTAGCATCATATATGAAAGTGAGATCATTTATGAAGGGAATAAATTAAGGAGGACCACCTAATAAACGTGTGGGCAAAGGACCACACATCTATATGAACGAGACGTCTTATGCACATTCATAGTTAGTTTTCCATTGACAATGGTCATAGAATGAAAAATCAAAGCAAGATAGCACAAGTAGCTAGAACGAGAAATATTTTATATTCCAGTATGAGACATGTGGATCAAATGGCCATGTCCATACGATCTTTAGTAAGACGTGAACATTATTCTTTCTTTGAGGAAAATAATGGATAAAGTGAGACAAATTTCCTCCCTGTTTCACTAACCATTTTTTAGGTCTTGGCTTATGCAATTCTCTAATTTAAGGGCCTTCCATAAGGAATTATGTCCTTTTTATTCAATTGGGGCATTGGTACACCCACTATTCTCTTGTACTATGCGTTTTGACATGCAAAAGGATTGAGCATCGAGAACTACCTTGTAACCAAGGTCATCAAGTTTACCATCTCACATCAAACTATGCATGATAACTTAGGTCCATGGCATACCTTATGCATAGTGATTTTTGAGCCATCAAGGAAATACACATTCACATCTCCAATCTTGGCAATCTCATATAGGTAAGATTCTTTGAGTCTCACTGTACCAAGAGACTTTCCTACATAAGTAAAGAGCCATTCTCTATGTAATGTAACATATAAAGAAGCACTAGAATCTAGCATGCATGTGCCAAAGCAAATCAGCCATAACAACTTTAATTGGCATAGTATTGTCAAGTTTCAATGCATTTGCATCATCAAAAATATCATGAATTCCTTCTATCTTCATTGTCAAAGCAGATGGTGTAGGTAAATAATTAACATGATCATCAACATTTTATCCTTTTGCTTTAGCATTGTTTAATGCACAAAAATCTTTCTTCATATGTCCTTTGTTATGAAATTCATGAGACACAATACCCCTCTTCCTTGATTTACTTCTACTCTTATTTGGTTGACCATTTCTTTTCCTTGATCTTGCTTCTGCCATGTTGTAGTTTTTTTTGCTAAGAATTAGGAACATTGGATGCATCTCCACTCTAACATCCAACGATAGACTTCTATAGTTCTCCTTACTTAAGAGAGATCCACATATGTCATCATAGACCAGCTTGCCTTTAAGTTCACTATTTCTAATAACTATGCAAAATGTATCCCATCATGATGCAAAGGTGCATTTCAACAAGAGTTATTTCATTTCATTATTCATCTCCCTTTTCTTAGGTTTTAACTGAGAGATTTTAGTATCAAACTCATCTAGACGAGTAGCAACACTATCTCTGTACTTTATGTGAAGGAAATTTAACTTCCTCACCACATATAATTTTTGTTTTTCTTATGTATGACATAACTTCTTCCAAAACATCAAGTTGCATTGCTCCTCATATGAGGTAAAGCTTTGGCAAGCTACAATTATAATAACTTAGGGTTAGACTTCCCACCTTTTCTAGATTTTAGCACATCAATAGCTACTTTCTAGATAAAATTCTTGAATAAAAATCTATACCTTGAAGATGTTTACTTTCTTTTATTGTGATGAGGGCTAATGTAACATAATCCCAGTAGGAGATGGTTGAACTACACCCTAAGAGAGAGGATTAGGAAGTAATCCTCAACCATGGCTTTTGGGGCAAGTGGTTAGCCCATCACATTCCTAACCAAGAGGTTGTGAGTTCAATTCCTTAGATTGGTATCAGAGCCTAGGAAGTAGGCTTGGGCAAAGTGGAATGATCCAATGGCCTCTAAAAAAGGCGCTTGGGCACTCTACCATGTGAAAGGGTAGGAATTGTGGAAGGCGCGCGCGTCGGTTTCAAGGATGGACCTTACAATGATTGGGGTGTATCTCTCAATCCGTAGGTCGGATTGAGGCGTGCAATATACCGTTGGAAAGCTCTCGGAACGAACTTTCCAATGAGCTAGCTTGGAAGTGTGAATTCCTTGGGAATCCTTGGGTGGCACTTGATTGAGTGTTCAAGATACCAAGCATGGGTGAGAACAAGGTTCAAGACTGAGGTTGAGAACAAGGGCTCGAGACACCAAGGTTGCGAACAAGAAGGTTCAAGACACCAAGGTTGAGAGCAAGGGTTCAAGAGACCAAGGTTGCGAACAAGGTTCAAGAAACTGTGCGAGGTTGAGGAACATCAATTCAAGGGCACCTAGGGAGTTCAAGGGACTGATCACCGAGGCTAGAGGGATACAAGAGTAGATCATTGAGGACAATGATTGACCAAGGGGGGAAGAATGTAACATAATCCTAGTAGGAGATGGTTGAACTACACCCTAAGAGAGAGGATTAGGAAGTAATCCTCAACCATGGCTTTTGGGGCAAGTGGCCCATCACATTCCTAACCAAGAGGTTGTGAGTTCAATTCCTTACAGCTAACCCCCCCCCCCCACAAGAACCTCGTAGCCAAGGAAAAAATTTGATTGAAGTGTTTTTTGTTAGGCATCTAGCAAGAAAGAAAATAGATCATTGAGGGGAGAATATAATGGTTAAGAACAAAAACTCTGTGGGAGAAAGAGGATTGATAAGCATACCACATAAACACTTTGTTGCTGGATTTATTCATGACCCATTCCCACCTTTGGTGAAGAGTAACTTGAAAGCCCATAGGAATACCTAGGAGTCTAAAAACTTCCCCACCTTTGATAATGTCACAACCCAAAGAAGTTATACAGTCAAGAACAATGTTGTTTGAGGATTTAAAAGCACTCTTTTTATGATTTAAATGGGAACCACTGCCTAGGCAAAAGCTGTTCAGGGAGTCAATAATGCACTTGACATAATTGGGATCAACGTTCACAAGGATGTTGGTATCATCAGCAAAAGCCGCAAGGCATAGTTGGCTATTAGCACCTGGTATATGGATACCTTCAAGGAGTCTATTATTCAAGGCATCTTTGATCAGCCACCCAAGGGCATCACTAGCAATAGCAAAGAGGAGGGGGGAAAGGGGGCATCCTTGACAAGTAGATAATCTAAGCGTGAAGTGAGGAGATAATGAGCCATTAATGGAGATTTTAGAGCGAGCATTGCCAAAAAGGGTTCTAACAGTTCTAATGAAGTTTTTCCTACCTCCTATGTCATTGAGAGACTCAAGAACAAAGTCCCATTCTATTCTATCATAGGCTTTGTCAAAATCTATTTTGAAGGAATAATAATGTTGATTAGATTCTTGAGCATAGTCAATCCCTTCCCACAAGGAGATCTTAACAAATTTTGCTTGAACGATTACAAGGCCTTGAAGAATCATAGTATGTGGGACATATTAATCTCCCATCAATTGTACTCTCGAGTGGGTAGTAGTCTAACTTGTAGACTATGGTAGTCATGGATGATGGTTAAGAAGAATTGTACTCATCATGTACAATTCTTTCAGTACACTGACTTTTTTTCTATAGGAGAGCATCTGGACATGTTGAATCTCCCTCTAGAATAATGGAAAGTTGGGGATTAAGGAACATAATTGCTGTAAATAGGGATTTACCAAATGGAGGGACCTAACTAATAGTGTGTAGGTATTGACAGCGGAGAAAATCTCTGAGACCACTAACTTAACTCCTGGTTGTATGTAGGTGTTGCTGCTACATAAACACATGTTGGATAGGAAGCTTCCTAAATGTTCTTGGAGAAGATTTGTCAAAATTTCTGAGGTTGCTAAAGATATGCTAAGAAGATTTAAGTCCAAGAGAGGAACTGTTAACATGGTGTTACACAAGCTTAACTGGAATACTTCTAAATGGCAGCACAGGTTCATGAGTCTTTGGAATATCCCATACAATATAAGGCACTCATTCTTGATGTGGCTTATACTTCACAGAAGGATATGGTGTGGTTCCAAAGCTGGGCAATTTGAAATTCATTATGGAGTTTGTGTGTTTTGTGGCATTGAGGAGGACATCCCCCACTTGTTTTTCAACTGCAGACATGCTCAGGTCTTCTGGAGGTTTCCTCATACCATTTTTGAAAGTCTTCATGTCACTACAAGCTATAAAGAAACCTTGCTTGGATCTTGCAACAATTTTGATTATGCTCTTTGGAACATCTGGAAGGGTCACACACTCTGGTTCATGTGCAGATCTAGAAATCAGTATGTCATGAATAGAAACAATAACTCTCTATTTCATGCCATTGTCAAAGGCATCAAGTCTAATGGTCTTCAAAGTCTTGCCTCCATTAATACTGCACCAACTGAGGACTTTAAGCTCTCCAATCATTTGAGGAATACCCTTCCCAGGAAGTGGACAGAGACATTGCTAAATCTGTATTCAAACTCTATATTTGAAATGTTCTTGAGATGTATGTAGTTCATTGTATTCCTGACCATTGTATTCTTGATGTATCAAGCCCCTTTTGTATCTGCATCTCCCTGCTATGGATGAGGATGTATTTCTATTTCTTGTTGTCTTGATTGGTGGGGAAGTGTGCCCCTTGTACTTACGCACATTCCATCATTAATTTTCAAATTTCATGTTGAGCTTCTTTACTGATCTACCTGTATGATTCTCCACATGTGCAAGATACTTCTTGAAGCAATCAAACACTTCATTCTTAATCTTGATAAACTATAGAATAGTCCATCTACTATGGCTGTCAATAAATGAGACATAATACCTTGATCCTGCCAATGAAGGTTCTTGACTTGGTCCCCATACATCTGTATTTACTAGGTCCAATAAATTGTTGTGGATGTAGCCTTTGTGGTTGAATGGTTGTCTTTGTGCCTTCCCAATCTGACATGCATCATACATGTGGATCATGTGTTGCTTTGATATGTTCGGCACTCCTAGAACACTTTGATCCTTGCATATATCCTTCAAGGTTCTTGCATTCACATGAGCAAGTATCTTATGCCACACTTCAAGCTCACTTAGGGTTTGAGACCCAAAGTTGAATAGAGCTATGTTCCTGGTTTCTCCTACTTCAAAAGTAAAGAGCCTACCATGCTTCTCACCTCGGGCTATCTTCTTGAAGCCTTGACATGGATCTTCCACAAAAGCTCCATGTTGGGTGAACCTAACTTGCAAGCCTTTTTCAACTATTTGGCCTACACTTATTAAGTTTTTAGTGATAGTGGGTACATAGAGAACCTAACTTAGAATGTTTGTCCTGCCATTGGAAGCTTTGACATGACCAATCTTCTCCACATTGTGCTTTGTGTCATCCCCTGTTTACACTTCATGTCTATGCTTTTGACTTTCTAAATCAGATAGAAGAGCAATATTGCCTGCAACATGATTCGAGCATCCTGAATCTATGTAGAACAAATGATTATCTTCTTTACCTTCTTTGTGGCTTAGATTCATAAGAAGCAATGAGTCTTCATGTGGTTGATCTTTTGAATAATTTTTGTAGTCCCTTCTATTATAGCTTCTATTGTTATTGTTGAAGTTGTGTCCACCTCTACCTCTATTGTTGCCATATCCACCTCTTCCACTTCCTTTCTGGGTCTTCCCATTGAACCAACAATTCTGAGTGTTATGGTTGGTCTTATCGCATATGGCACAAGGTTGAACATTCTGACCTTTGCATTTGTCTTGCTTTGGCCCTTTCTTCTTCCCTTTCCACTTGCTCTTGCTTGCAAAGTTTGCTTGAGAAGTCTCTTCTTCATCTTCTTCCTTCTTCTTGCCTTTCTGCTTCTTATCCTTCTTATCTGTATATAGAGCACTAGTTGAATTACCATGATAAGAGTTACCTTCCTTTCTGCTATTGTTGGATTCTTGATTGAAGAGTTGTCCAAGAAAGATGTTGAAGTCTGGAGTTTGCACATCCATGATGAGATCATAAGCCATCGTGAAGGATTGTCATTGCTTATCACTTTGAATGCCGTTGAGAATTTCCCTTATGATGACCTCTTCCTCAATCAGCTCTCCAATGGATGCTAACTGATCCGCAACCTCCTTGACCTTGGTAACAAATTGATGGTTTGTTTAGGTGTCTTCTTCATTTGGTTGAACTTGTTCCAAAGATTATTCTTTCTTGCTTTGGTACTAGCAAAAACAAAAGTCTCGAGGGAATCCCAAGTCTCTTGAGATCTCTTCCATCCTCGAATATGTGGTAATAGAAAGTCAGAGATAGAGTTTAGTATGTACGACCTTGCTTGAGCATCCCTTGCGCACCAAAGTGTGAGCTTATCTATCTCCTCTTGTGTAGGTCGTCCTTTGGATCTTGGAATAGGCATAGCTTAATCACCTCCTACAATTCCATAAATATTTCTACCTTGCAAATAGGCCTCCATCCTGATTTTCCAAGCTGCGTAGTTGTGTCCATCAAGCTTCTCGATCATTGAAGGAAAGCCGTCACCCATCTTGATCTAGCTCTGATACCACTGAAAGAACTTGGAGAGGCTTGCAGAAGGTAGAAAAATGCATTTTGAAGCGACCAAGTTTGGTCTAGCCAACCGGCACAAGACCAGCCCTTGAGCTTATGGAGACTCAAGTAGACCTTATATGCATGCTATAAGTGCAAAGAAACACACTATGTACTTTGGAGCATCAAGGAGAATGAGTCGATACAAACCAGATAGGTTTGCGGGTCAACTAGCTCAAAAAACTTACTATCTATTGAAGAGACAATGAACTTCAAATGCACGTAGCGACTAGCGCGATTAAAATTAGAAAAACTCCTTTTATAGGAGTGGTACACATGGGTTTGAGTTTTTAGAATGCACAAAAGTATAAGGAATAAGCAAAATATGCTATAGGAATGAATGTGACATTCACCGGTGGTACTTCCTATTTTTCAGGAATACGTAGAGATTGACCCCGAGATAGAAATACTCCGATTTGTGCCAATCTACTGAACCAAATGCTTTGAACATTTGTAAACATAAGCAAGACACTACTACCTTTCTAATGAGCCATCTTTCACTCAGTTTTGAGCGAGAGAGAGAGAGAGAGAGGCACAGCCTCTGCAAGATTACTGTTGGCGAAGAAGATGATGCAGAGAATTGAACGAGCAAGACAATCATGGTGACAAGTGTATGTATATTTCTTTCATGTAATGTACAAGTGATTTCAAGTCTTTATATAGACTCTAGGAGTGTTCCACGACTTCTACAAGTGAAATTTGAATTCAAATGAAGGTGGGGATGGTTGTTGGAGGGAATCAATTCACTTTCCTACAATCTAGGAAAAGTGAAGATCTAGTTTGATCTACGTTTAGGTGATTGATTGCTTGATTGAATGCAACTTGAACTATCACAAATTCGTGGGATTTTGGCTCTATCTTTCTACCTTTACATGTGTAAAGCTGAAGGTTTTTACAACGGTAAATGAACCATCAAAAATATCTCAAGAAAATACAATAAATGAGCATAAGAAAAAGAAGTCTCCAACGGATATTCTTTCGATGCGATAGGCTTTGATGTAGATCAAATCCACCTTAAGAATATTGTAAGCTTGATGTTCCAACACCTACCAATCCTACCAATTCTTCACCTGCACTATGTAAATTGGTTGCCTATCAATTATGCTTCTGATGGGATCTTCGAATAGGGTGACTACTAAAGTAGGCTTTCTCCACCAATTGGGCGAGTTCATTTCAAGCTAGGCATCTACCGAAGGACAACGCACATATGGTCATGTACTAAAAAAGGAAAACCCTGCCAACTACCTCAAGGATCCTATTCCAATTTGGCTCTCATAGCCATAATAAGCCAAATCCACCACCACTTTGGTGTGTGTAGTAGTTAAGGTTGGTCCTGACCATGTTCGATCTTCCAGATTCTATATGAATAGTGTAGAGGAGGTACTGGGATATCCTCTTTCATAGAAAATAAATACTTCCAGTACGTCGCCTACTCAAGGGGGGTTCTCTTTAGGGAAGTATACCCTTTAACATTTCTGTGAGCAAGTAGAGGTAAATAAATGCACAAAGGTTGTACGTACTCCAGAAAACATCAACAACATGTGACTAAAAGGACCATCCACTTCTCGATTCAAATAAGATTGATTACAAGGTTGGGCAGAGTGATGCTCAAAAGCGCAAGCTTAGGGCTAACGAGCCACCAAAACAGAAAAAAAAATCCAAGCTACTCTCTTACACTATAGTGCTCATAGCCCTCCACTGAGAAGCCTACCCTCTGTATACACACTACAGAGTAGCTCCTACAATGGGCTTGAAACCACCAAGTGCAAAAGAGGACTTCTGCACGTATGCACGAACCACTGTATCTCCAAAATTGTCCTTTTACTTCCCCAAATGAACACAAATCCATTGTTTTTATAGGCCTCAATAGGTCAAGAGGGCCTTGCTTCACGTCCACTGATCACGCGCCAGTGGATTGCCCAAAATTGGGGGTAGGTCAAATATTCCACTTGATTTGAGTTGGATCCACAAAAATAGGTAGTCGCCGTGAATAGTTGGTGGCAAAAAGCTTTTCCCTGCTTCCACTTTTTACCCTGCACACTTTTATCCCATACCTTCGTAGGATTGGTGACTAATAAATCATCTCCAACATTTGAACTTGTTTGCCAATCTATTCAGTGAGCTTGCTATAATGTTTCCAATCATCCTGGTCAAAGGGGTCTTCGATCGACACAATTGGTTACTTCTCGTTAAAAATCTCGTCCATATTCCTTCTTCATTACACTCTTTAGATTATGGTATACTTCTGAGCCCATTTTCATAGCCTTGCAGAAGGAAGAGGCCCCAGTAGGGAGATGTGTAATATTGTGGGTGTGTGTGTGTGCCAGTGGGAGTGAGAGTGTGTGTGGGTGGTTGTGTGTGGGCATAAATGTGTATGTGGGTGTGTGGAGCATAAATGTGGGGGCCTTTGTGTGGGCTTGTGTGGGTGCACATGTGTGTAATTGTGGGTGTGTGTGTATGTAAGTGTGTGTGTGGGTGCATGTGTATGTGAGTGTGCATGTAAGAGTGTGCGTGCTCATGTGTGTATGTGTGTTGAGCATGTGTATGCGTGATGCATGTGCATGTGTGCTGTGTGTGTGTGGGAGTGTGAATGTGTGAGTGTGAGTGTGGGTGTGTGTGGTGGGAGGGTGAGGGGGCGGAGGTGTGTGAGGGGGAGAGTGAGGAGGGGTGGCTGCGACTGCGGGGTGGTGTGAGGGGGTGGGGGTGGTGTGAGGGGGTGGTGTGAGGGGGTTGGCGGGGGGTGGCGGGGAGGGGACTGCAGGAGTGAGCGGGGGGAGCTGCGGGGTGAGCGGGGGGAGCTGCGGGGTGCGCGGGGGGAAATGGCGGGGGGTGGCGGGGAGGGGACTGCGGGGGTGAGCAGGGGGAGCTGCGGGGTGAGCGTGGGGACCTGCGGGGTGCGAGGGGGGAAATGGCGGGGGGTGGCGGGGAGGGGACTGCGGGGGTGAGCGGGGGGAGCTGCGGGGTGAGCGGGGGGAGCTGCGGGGTGCGCGGGGGGAAATGGCGGGGGGTGGCGGGGAGGGGACTGCGGGGGTGAGCGGGCGGAGCTGCGGGGTGAGCGGGGGGGTTGCGGGGTGCGCGGGGGAAATGGCAGGGGAGAGAGAGAGAGAGAGAGAGAGAGAGAGAGAGAGAGAGAGAGAGAGAGAGAGAGAGAGAGAGAGAGAGAGAGAGAGAGAGAGAGAGAGAGAGAGGGAGAGAAAAAGAGAGAGAGAGGGGTCACACGCGGGGGAGAGAGAGAGAGAGAGAGAGAGAGAGAGAGAGAGAGAGAGAGAGAGAGAGAGAGAGAGAGAGAGAGAGAGAGAGAGGGAGAGAGAGAGGGGTCACACACGGGAGAGAGAGAGAGAGAGAGAGAGAGAGAGAGAGAGAGAGAGAGAGAGAGAGAGAGAGAGAGAGAGAGAGAGAGAGAGAGAGAGAGAGAGAGAGAGAGAGAGAGAGAGAGAGAGAGAGAAAGATAGAGAGAGAGAGAGAGAGAGAGAGAGAGAGAGAGAGAGAGAGAGAGAGAGAGAGAGAGAGAGAGAGAGAGAGAGAGAGAGAGAGAGAGAGAGAGACGGGGGCCTATGGGGGGAAATGGCGGGGTGAGGGGGGGTGTTTGCGAGGGAAGGAGGAGGGGGAGGGATGAGGAGGGAGGAGGGGGAAGGCGGAAGGCGGAGGGGGAGGGAAGAGGGGGGGCTCGCGGGGGAAGGTGGAGGGGGAGGGATGAGGAGGGAGGAGGGGGAAGGCGGAGGGGGAGGGAAGAGGGGGGGGCTCGCGGGGGAAGGTGGAGGGGGAGGGATGAGGAGGGAGGAGGGGGAAGGCGGAGGGGGAGGGAATAGCGGGGGTTTGCGGGGGAAGGAGGAGGGAGAGGGATGAGGAGGGAGGAGGGGGAAGGCGGAGAGGGAAAGATGAGGAGGGAGGAGGGGGAAGGCGGAGGGGGAGGGAAGAGGGGGGGCTCGCGGGGGAAGGTGGAGGGGGAGGGATGAGGAGGGAGGAGGGGGAAGGCGGAGGGGGAGGGAGGAGGGAGGAGGGGAAGGGCGGAGGGGGAGGGATGAGGAGGGAGGAGGGGGAAGGCGGAGGGGGAGGGAAGAGGGGGGGCTCGCGGGGGAAGGTGGAGGGGGAGGGATGAGGAGGGAGGAGGGGGAAGGCGGAGGGGGAGGGAGGAGGGAGGAGGGGGAAGGCGGAGGGGGAGGGATGAGGAGGGAGGAGGGGGAAGGCGGAGGGGGAGGGAAGAGGGGGGGGCTCGCGGGGGAAGGTGGAGGGGGAGGGATGAGGAGGGAGGAGGGGGAAGGCGGAGGGGGAGGGAAGAGGGGGGGTTTGCGGGGGAAGGAGGAGGGACAGGGATGAGGAGGGAGGAGGGGGAAGGCGGAGGGGGAAGGATGAGGAGGGAGGAGGGGGAAGGCGGAGGGGGAGGGAAGAGGGGGGGCTCGCGGGGGAAGGTGGAGGGGGAGGGATGAGGAGGGAGGAGGGGGAAGGCGGAGGGGGAGGGAGGAGGGAGGAGGGGGAAGGCGGAGGGGGAGGGATGAGGAGGGAGGAGGGGGAAGGCGGAGGGGGAGGGAAGAGGGGGGGGCTCGTGGGGGAAGGTGGAGGGGGAGGGATGAGGAGGGAGGAGGGGGAAGGCGGAGGGGGAGGGAAGAGGGGGGGCTCGTGGGGGAAGGTGGAGGGGGAGGGATGAGGAGGGAGGAGGGGGAAGGCGGAGGGGGAGGGAAGAGGGGGGGTTTGCGGGGGAAGGAGGAGGGAGAGGGATGAGGAGGGAGGAGGGGGAAGGCGGAGGGGGAAGGATGAGGAGGGAGGAGGGGGAAGGTGGAGGGGGAGGGAAGAGGGGGGCTCGCGGGGAAGGTGGAGTGGAGGGGAGGGAAGAGGAGGGGGAGAGAGAGAGAGAAAAGAGGAAGGGGTTGAGGGGAGGAACACAAGAGTCCCCCACACCAAGTCATTGCACGGTCCCGGTGCAGCCTGCTTGTTTTGAATAAAAACAAATAGTTTGCAAGTACTGAATGAAAACCGAGGTATGTACAATGTCCTTCTTATCCTTGATTCAGGTATCTTTTCACCCTAGAAATATTGACCAGAGGAATCCTTTTACCCTGCAACTCCTCCATGTGCACTGCGCCGTGTGGTAATACCTTGATCACCCTATATGGTCCTATCCATTTGGGTGCCAATTTAGTTGAAATTGCTGGAACTTGATGCACTAAAACCATGGATCCTTCCTGAACTTCATTCAATCTCAGATACCTGTCATGCAATCTTTTGCGCTCTTCTTGTGTTACTTGAAGTTTGTGCATTGCCCCTTCTCTGTATTCTTCTAATGCCACCAATCTCTGAATGGGGGGTTCAATTCCAATGGTTTTGATTCCTATTTCCTTTCTGATAATGAACTCAAATGGTGCTAATGCCTCTTTTCCATATACTAAGCGAAATGGACTCTCACCAGTGGTTCCCCTTCTTGTAGTTCTGAAAGCCCAAATTGCCCCGATCAATGCTTGTGGCCAGGAGCTTTGATGATCGAAAGATAATTTGCGAAGCAGTCCAATCAAAATCTTATTGGAACTCTCTGCTTGGCCATTTGCCCTTGGATAGTAGGCACAAGATTTTTTATGGAAGACTTTGTACCTGTCAAATATAAACTGGAGCAATTGATTTACAAAATGTGTGCCCCTATCACTAGTAATTTCCAGTGGGCAACCAAATCTTGAGAAAATACGTTTATACAAGAATTTGGCTACTGTTAAAGCCGTGCAGTCCACAGTAGCTTTAGCCTCTATCCATTTAGTGGCATAACATGTGGCCATCAAAATATACTTTTACCTCCAGGTTGACCAGTTGGACTAATTGGTCCTATGAAATCAAGACCCCATCGTTCAAATGGAAGCCATCCGGTAGATATGACCAATGGTTGGAAATTCAATCTGGTTGGCGCGGGAGCACACCTCTGGCAGATGTGGCATTCTTTAGCAAACTTGATTGCATCCTTGAAAATGTGAGGCCACCATAGACCTTTGTGGATGATTCTACGAGCCAATTCTTCCCCCCTTAGATGTCCTTCACTGTGTGCAGCCTCTAGCAGAAGATTTACCTCCTCTGGATAGACACACCTTCTCAATATATCATCCTGACAGTATTTATATAAATTTCCATTTATAAGAGAATATGCTTTGGTTTTCAAAAGTAATCTTCTTTTTTCTACAGGTGTCAAATGTTCTTGGATCTTTCTAGTAGTAAGAACATGGAGAATTTCATCATACCAACCAGTCCGAATTGCTACCAGGAAAAGATTGCTATCCACCAGTTCGTCATTGATACTTGTTGCCTTCTCGCTCATTGCTGTCCTGGACACTTGATCTGCCATGTAGTGCTCTTTTCCTGGCTTAATATGAATATCAAAATCAAATTCTTGAAATAGGAGTAACCATCTCCAAATACTTCCAGCTACTCTAGGCTTGTTTATCAAATACTTCAAGGGCTGATGATCAGAAATAACAATGAAATGTACACCCAAGAGATAATGTCGGAACTTCTGAAGAGCAAATACGATAGCCAAACCTTCTCTTTCCGTTGTACTGTAATTTCTTTCAGCTTGGTTGAGTAGTCTGATTGCATAAGAGATAGGTCTATCCACTTTGTGAGATGATGGTTGAGCTAGAACTGCACCAACAGCATGAAGACTAGCATCTGTATGCACATGAAATTCCAATGACCAATTAGGAACACTTAAAAGTGGAGCAGTACATAGCCTCAACTTTAGTTCACAAAATGCTTTGTTGGCTTCAGCACTCCATGAGAAAGGGATCTTTTTACTGGTAAGCCTTGACAAGGGCTTAGCAATTTTTGAATACATCCTAATGAATCTTCTCTGATACCCTGCATGGCCCAAGAAACTTTGCACTTCCTTTGGGCTTTGTGGAATTGGCATGGAAAGAATAGCTGTAACCTTTGCAGGGTCAACAGTTATACCTTCAGCAGATACTATGTGACCAAGAAGAGTGCCCTTAGTGACTAAAAAGTGACATTTTTCAGGATTCAATTTCAAACCTATTTTGAGACATTGCTCAAAAATTTCTTTTAGATTTTCCAAATGGTCATGGAAATCTTGAATTGCTGCTCTTTTATCTGTACCTGAAAATACTGAAAAGTCATCCATGAAAATGCGTAGAAATGTTGTTAACCATTTGCCCAATATCAGATACATCGTTCTATTAAATGAAGCTGGTGCATTCTTCAAACCAAAAGCCATTCGAGTATAGACATAAGTGCCCCAGGGAGTGACAAAGGCTGTTTTGTCCCTATCATCAGGATGGATCACTATCTCATTGTAGCCACTAAAACCATCCAAGAAACTATACAAAGTGTGACCAGCTACCTCTTCAAGTACTTGCTCTGTGAAGGGCTGAGGAAATCCATCTTGAATAGTCACTTTATTCAAAGCACAGAAATCAACACATACCCTTATTTTTCCACTATTTTTCTTCGGCACAATAACCATAGAGGAAAGCCACCTGGAATGCTCTACTGGCACAATTATACCTGCTTCTTCTAGTTTTGTAATCTCTGCTTTTACTACCTCTGCATACTTCGGATTGAGTCGATATGGCCTACTTCTTACAGGTGCAGCTCCCTCAACCAAGGGTATCCGATGTACTCCAAGCTCTTCTGATATTCCTGCTAGATCTTTGTAGGACCCTGCGAAGACACTTTTGTAAGTAGAGAGCAAAGAAGTTACCTTCTGTAGTAAATTAGGATAATGCCACAACTAGGATGCCAAATGGACTACTTGAGGGTTCTCTTCATCCCCTAAATTTACTTCTTGAACCAATGTTTCAGGACTAGCCTTGTTTGATAAATCATCTCCACTATATGCAGGAGTGGAGTTTAATTTATATTCTGCAACATGTTCTTCCATCCATCCTTGAGGTATATCTGAGAAAGGAAAATCTTCTCTGCCCTTAGGTTCAAAATCTTCTACCTCTGATACTTTTATCTGGGTTGCTTCCTCAAGGCTTGTGCTTTCCTGCAATTGCTCATTCTCCAACACCTTGTGGTCTTCATTGCCCTTTCCTGTAATTACCTTATCTGCAACTTCTTCCTCAATTTCATTAATCTCCACTGTGCAACACTCTGCACTTCCCATCATCCAATTTAACAATGTATCCTCTTCTTGGGGTAGAGAGGGCATTACCTGAGTGTCCACAGCATATCCAGTAGTTTTTCCTGAGTCGAATCCTTCTTCCAAATGTAGTTGCAGTTGGCTAGTGGTATTTGTTGAAATCCATAGTTTATTTTTTCCCCAATCTTGCAAAGCTTTTCCTTGTCTTAGCCAAGGTCTCCCCAGGAGTAGAGGGTAAGAAGTCTCCTGTGGAAGTGCAATAACAACAAAATCTAGAACAAAATGGCAACTCCGTACTACCATCAGTACTTTTTCAATAATGCCAAGTGGCGCAACCCGATGTTGATCTGCTAGTGTAACCGTGAATGGTGCCAACTTGGTGGGGTTCAATTTCAATTTCTTCATTGTAAAATCTGGCATCAAATTGATACCAGAGCCTCCATCTATGATCACACCTGTGAGAGCTTCATCCTTTATACAAACAGATAATCTTGAGCTTTGGTAGTCTGCTAAGGGTGCAGGGGGAAAATCAACCATGAAACCATCTATACTAGGTGATTGGACCAAGTGAGCAGAGTGTATAATCTTCAGTAAGTCACTTCTTATTTTTGAATCCATCCTTATAAGTTCATATAGACTAACCTTGTGATGAATACCTTTCAAGATCTGTTCAATGTTTACCTCCTGAGTGTTTTCTTGCAGACTTGTTGGTTGGCCCTTTAGAGAAGTAGTCATCTTATTATAAGCTCCTTCAATTTGTGCTTGGTCCTTCCATCCAGACTCCTTTTCTTCCTCTTTATCCTGAAATCCTTGTTCATCTCTCTGGGTTGCAGCTGCTTGCCTAGCTCTAGTCATCATGGGCATTGCAGAGGATGAAACAGCATAAGTCTGAGTGGTTTTTCCTTCTTCATGTGGGGAGACTGCAATCATGTGAATTGGATCAGGACGACCTCTTGGGCAATCTTTGGTATAATGATCCTTGGCCTCTAGACAATGTTGACAAGGAGGTGCATCTTCTGGAAGAGAACACTTGTTTTGCATGTGGCCGTACTCACCACAACGATAGCACATCAAAGGTCTATTATACCTAGGCCTTGCAGGCCGATTCTCCTCTCTATTAGATGTATTTGAAGTACTAGCATAGTATGAATCCAAAGTTTGAGGGTTACTTCTTTGCTGTGTACCCTTGAGGTAGTAGCAATCTCTAGCTTCATGACCATCCTTTCCACAAAATTGACAGCTTACCTTGTTAGGGCAATTAGCATTGGAATGTCCATTGTTGTTACAGATCGTGCACCAAATTTGTCTCCTTATATCTTGTGTGGTCTTCAAATCTTATAACTCACGGCGAATTTGGGCTACTTCATCATCCGTGCGTCGCAGTGGTGGCAAGACCTTCTCTTCTTGTTGATTTTGTTGCATTTTTAATGCCTCGAGTTCCCTCCTTAGTTGGTCAATAGGATCCAGGTCTACAGCATACTTAGGTTGTGTATCTCCTTCAAAATGTTGCCTTGCTTCTTCAATGCGTGATGCCGCTGCAACAAAGTCATTGAGTGTGGCATCCAATCTAAGAGACTCACGAAGCTTCTACTGAGATGACCTGGGCAGAGCCTTCTCTATCCACTTTTTAACCAAAAAGTCACCTGGAGCATGTGGCAGACGTGCAACAAGTGCTTTTGTTCTAGTGTGAAGTTCATGAAAAGATTCTCCTGATCTTAGCTTCAAATTCTCTAGCTGATCTAGAGCTCTTTCTGAGGAATGACTTGGTCGGAATGTCTGTGAGAATGCCGCCTTCAGAGCCTCCCATGTAGTGAAATGGCCATCTGCATATTGACTATACCATTTATCTGCAAGACCCTCCAATGTGGATGGAAAAAGTGACAGCATTGCATCCTCTCTATTTTGTAGACCTCTTCCACGGCATAAAGAGATGAATCTCCTCACATGATCATCAGCATCCTCATAAGCTTGTCCCTTGAAGGTAGGGAATTTGATGTTTAATCTGGAGAGCAAATGAGAGAGGTCCTCCATTTGTACTGGTGTTTCTTCGGACGTATCTGAGGAGAAGTCTAGGGTTCTCCTATACCTCTCTTTTGACAATGGTGTCGTACCCAAATCAATAGATAAATTTAGGGAAGGCAGAGGGGAGGTAGACTCACTAGCCGTGGTTATTGCTAACTTGTTAAGGCTCCTCCGAACACGAAGAGACTCCTTATCTGCTCGTGTATGGGTCATGTACCTACTTGCCAATGTAATAGGGCAAAAATACCTCTCACAGAAATGCAAAGGTCCCACCGGGCGTGCCAAACTGTAGAGGAGGTATTGGGATATCCGCTTTTATAGAAAATAAATACTTCCAGTACGTCGCCTACTCAAGGGGGGTTCTCTTTAGGGAAGTATACCCTTTAACATTTCTGTGAGCAAGTAGAGGTAAATAAATGCACAAAGGTTGTACGTACTCCAGAAAAAATCAACAACATGTGACTAAAAGGACCATCCACTTCTCGATTCAAATAAGATTGATTACAAGGTTGGGCAGAGTGATGCTCAAAAGCGCAAGCTTAGGGCTAACGAGCCACCAGAACAGAAAAAAAAATCCAAGCTAATCTCTTACACTATAGTGCTCATAACCCTCCATTGAGAAGCCTACCCTCTGTATACACACTACAGAGTAGCTCCTGCAATGGGCTAGAAACCACCAAGTGCAAAAGAGGACTTCTGCACGTATGCACGAACCACTGTATCTCCAAAATTGTCCTTTTACTTCCCCAAATGAACACAAATCCATTGTTTTTATAGGCCTCAATAGGTCAAGAGGGCCTTGCTTCACGTCCACTGATCACGCGCCGGTGGATTGCCCAAAATTGGGGGTAGGTCAAATATTCCACTTGATTTGAGTTGGATCCACAAAAATAGGTAGTCGCCGTGAATAGTTGGTGGCAAAAAGCTTTTCCCTGCTTCCACTTTTTACCCTACACACTTTTATCCCATACCTTCGTAGGATTGGTGACTAATAAATCATCTCCAACATTTGAACTTGTTTGCCAATCTATTCAGTGAGCTTGCTATAATGTTTCCAATCATCCTGATCAAAGGGGTCTTCGATTGACACAATTGGTTACTTCTCGTTAAAAATCTCGTCCATATTCCTTCTTCATTACACTCTTTAGATTATGGTATACTTCTGAGCCCATTTTCATAGCCTTGCAGAAGGAAGAGGCCTCAGTAGGGAGATGTGTAATATTGTGGGTGTGTGTGTGTGCCAGTGGGAGTGAGAATGTGTGTGGGTGGTTGTGTGTGGGCATAAATGTGTATGTGGGTGTGTGGAGCATAAATGTGGGGGCCTTTGTGTGGGCTTGTGTGGGTGCACATGTGTGTAATTGTGGGTGTGTGTGTATGTAAGTGTGTGTGTGTGGGTGCATGTGTATGTGAGTGTGCATGTAAGAGTGTGTGTGCTTATGTGTGTATGTGTGTTCAGCATGTGTATGCGTGACGCATGTGCGTGTGTGGTGTCTGTGTGTGGGAGTGTGAATGTGTGAGTGTGAGTGTGGGTGTGTGTGGTGGGAGGGTGAGGGGGCAGAGGTGTGTGAGGGGGAGAGTGAGGAGGGGTGGTTGCGGCTGCGGGGTGGTGTGAGGGGGTGGGGGTGGTGTGAGGGGGTTGGCGGGGGGTGGCGGGAAGGGGACTGCAGGAGTGAGCGGGGGGAGCTGCGCGGTGAGCGGGGGGAGCTGCGGGGTGCGCGGGGGGAAATGGCAGGGGGTGGCGGGGAGGGGACTGCGGGGGTGAGCGGGGGGAGCTGCGGGGTGAGCGGGGGGAGTTGCGGGGTGCGCGGGGGGAAATGGCCGGGGGTGGCGGGGAGGGGACTGCGGGGGTGAGCGGGGGGAGCTGCCGGGTGAGGGGGGGGAGCTGCGGGGTGCGCGGGGGGAAATGGCGGGGGGTGGTGGGGAGGGGACTTTGGGGGTGAGCGGGGGGAGCTGCGGGGTGAGCGGGCGGGGCTGCGGGGTGCGCGGGGGAAATGGCGGGGGAGAGAGAGAGAGAGAGAGAGAGAGAGAGAGAGAGAGAGAGAGAGAGAGAGAGAGAGAGAGAGAGAGAGAGAGAGAGAGAGAGAGAGAGAGAGAGAGAGAGAGAGAGAGAGAGAGAGAGAGAGAGAGAGAGAGAGAGAGAGAGGGAGAGAAAAAGAGAGAGAGAGGGGTCACACGCGGGGGAGAGAGAGAGAGAGAGAGAGAGAGAGAGAGAGAGAGAGAGAGAGAGAGAGAGAGAGAGAGAGAGAGAGAGAGAGAGAGAGAGAGAGAGAGAGAGAGAGAGAGAGAGAGAGAGAGAGGGAGAGAGAGAGGGGTCACACGCGGGAGAGAGAGAGACAGAGAGAAGAGAGAGAGAGAGAGAGAGAGAGAGAGAGAGAGAGAGAGAGAGAGAGAGAGAGAGAGAGAGAGAGAGAGAGAGAGAGAGAGAGAGAGAGAGAGAGAGAGAGAGAAGAGAGAGAGAGAGAGAGTGAGAGAGAGAGAGAGAGAGAGAGAGACGGGGGCCTGTGGGGGGAAATGGTCGGGTGAGGGGGGGGGGTGTTTGCGAGGGAAGGAGGAGGGGGAGGGATGAGGAGGGAGGAGGGGAAAGGCGGAAGGCGGAGGGGGAGGGAAGAGCGGGGGGCTCGCGGGGGAAGGTGGAGGGGGAGGGATGAGGAGGGAGGAGGGGGAAGGCGGAGGGGGAGGGAAGAGGGGGGGGCTCGCGGGGGAAGGTGGAGGGGGAGGGATGAGGAGGGAGGAGGGGGAAGGCGGAGGGGGAGGGAAGAGGGGGGGTTTGCGGGGGAAGGAGGAGGGAGAGGGATGAGGAGGGAGGAGGGGGAAGGCGGAGGGGGAAGGATGAGGAGGGAGGAGGGGGAAGGCAGAGGGGGAGGGAAGAGGGGGGGCTCACGGGGGAAGGTGGAGGGGGAGGGATGAGGAGGGAGGAGGGGGAAGGCAGAGGGGGAGGGAGGAGGGAGGAGGGGGAAAGCGGAGGGGGAGGGATGAGGAGGGAGGAGGGGGAAGGCGGAGGGGGAGGGAAGAGGGGGGGGCTCGCGGGGGAAGGTGGAGGGGGAGGGATGAGGAGGGAGGAGGGGGAAGGCGGAGGGGGAGGGAGGAGGGGGAAGGCGGAGGGGGAGGGATGAGGAGGGAGGAGGGGGAAGGCGGAGGGGGAGGGAAGAGGGGGGGGGGCTCGCGGGCGAAGGTGGGGGGGGAGGGATGAGGAGGGAGGAGGGGGAAGGCAGAGGGGGAGGGAAGAGGGGGGGTTTGCGGGGGAAGGAGGAGGGAGAGGGATGAGGAGGGAGGAGGGGGAAGGCGGAGGGGGAAGGATGAGGAGGGAGGAGGGGGAAGGCGGAGGGGGAGGGAAGAGGGGGGGCTCGTGGGGGAAGGTGGAGGGGGAGGGATGAGGAGGGAGGAGGGGGAAGGCAGAGGGGGAGGGAGGAGGGGGAAGGCAGAGGGGGAGGGATGAGGAGGGAGGAGGGGGAAGGCGGAGGGGGAGGGAAGAGGGGGGGGGCTCACGGGTGAAGGTGGAGGGGGAGGGATGAGGAGGGAGGAGGGGGAAGGCAGAGGGGGAGGGAAGAGGGGGGGCTCGCGGGGGAAGGTGGAGGGGGAGGGATGAGGAGGGAGGAGGGGGAAGGCGGAGGGGGAGGGAAGAGGGGGGGTTTGCGGGGGAAGGAGGAGGGAGAGGGATGAGGAGGGAGGAGGGGGAAGGCGGAGGGGGAAGGATGAGGAGGGAGGAGGGGGAAGGCGGAGGGGGAGGGAAGAGGGGGGCTCGCGGGAAAGGTGGAGTGGAGGGGAGGGAAGAGGAGGGGGAGAGAGAGAGAAAAGAGGAAGGGGTTGAGGGGAGGAACACAACAAATAGTGATCTATTACTCATTGGGATCATAATCATCATATCTCATTGGTATTGTTGATGCTAGTAGAGGCTCTGTGCTAAACATTCTCTACCCTCTATTACTACTTGCACACTATTATGGAGGTCACTTTGTGGTGATTATAGAGAATGTTGATCTGTGAATGGAGTTGGCTATCAGCATAATAGATTGATTGAGTAGCGAGTGTGTTGCATTTTTGGTGCATTTCTCTTGGAGTCTATTGCCTCTCTATAGCACTTCTCTTGTAGAGAGTTCTTAATTGTTATTACATTCCTTGCGTTGATCATTACTTCTTGTTTTGATTTCTTCTAGCCTCTTGAATTGCATTCGAGACCATTGTATGGCTCATTTGGAATATTTCTCGCTCTGTGTAATCATTTAGAGTTTTATGAAGTTGGCTTTTTTGTCATATATTTGTGTTGGCTGTTTTCTTGTTCTAGGTGTCTTTATTTTGTCTTTACTATCAATAAGTGTACTTGCACATGAACATTTCATAGAGTATAGTTCCCTTAGGAATAGTTCCCCTTTTAGTAGAAGAAGTAGTGGAAGTGTGTGGACACAGTAGCCTTTTGTATAGTTTGGTACTTTTTCATAGTTAGATACCCCATTACTTCCTCTATAGAGGTCTTCTACGTATAAGGTGGAACCATTCAAATTCAAATTCAAAACTCCCTCCAAGAGTAGCTATAAAATGAGCAAGAAGGAAGAGGCGATTAACAAGCCTTGTACATGACCACTTCATGTCATTTTGTAGAGATTGAAGAGCTTAATCCATAGCTCTATCATTCTACTCCCATTGTGAAAATATTCATTGCCAATGTGGTTGTAATCATATGTGAATTTATACATTCATCATTCTCTACTTCTCTGTTTTGTTCTCTATTATACTCACTCAAAGTAGTAACTTCAAAAGCTCATATCTCGAGCTCTACTGAACCTTTTGCAGAGTTTTAACATGTGTTGGATAGCTCTTAAAGTGTTATTTTAGGTATACATTTTCATGGTCATTGGATTTGCAGTCGGGGAGAAATCTGCATTTTACTTCTCACTCATCTATCTCTGCAGAGCCTTGAGAATGGCGGGGATGTTCCAGATTTTGTTAAAAGTTGTTCTCACTACTCGATTTATCATTTGAAGTGTTTTAACTTGGAATAGCAAGCTTGCTAGGTCTATTTGCTATGGCCAAAAGGAATGTTTCTAATTCCTACCAGCTTGAGAGCACAATTCATTTTTTCCAACAGGTGTATGTACAAAAATAGCAAGTTTTGGGAGCTAGTCATCTTGCAACTAGTCTCTCTTGCGTGAAACTTTTGAGATACATGTTCCAAAGTACTTGGCTGATATTTCGGTGGATTTAGGAAGCTCAAAGGATCTACTAATCAACTCTGAAGTCTCAATTGGCTGGTGTGAAGCTGGTTGTAGCAGCACCAACTCATCTTTGGATTGCATCCACTATCTCTCTTCATAGTGGTATTAGAGCACAATCAAGCAACATGGGAGATGGATTTCCATCAACAATGGATCAAAACAACTATCCAGCATGGTGTCTAAGGAGGGAGGCTTACCTTCAAGGAATAAATCTATATGGATTCAAATCTGGAGATGAAGCAATGCCAACCATGAGGAACAAAGGGCAACCATCACATGAAGAAGTGGAAGGAATTTCAAATTGGTGGTCGAAGGATGCACTTGCAAGGTCCTATATTCTAAAATCAATCTCTGATTTTCTTTTACCTCATGTCAAGGGATTCAAGACATCAAGGGAGACCTGGAATGCACTTTCTTCTTTCTTCTCCTCCAACACTCGAGAAAGGAAGAACCAATTGTGGATGGAGTTCACAATAATGAAGAAAAGACCGAAGCAAAGTGTGATTGATTATGTCACAAAGATGAAGGAGATTTCTCACAAACTTGGAAGCATTGTAGAGGTAATTGAAGAGGAGCAAATCATTAGACAAATCATAAATGGAATCAATGCAGATGACAAGTGGAAGTCATTCACAACAACCATGGATTTATACATGGATATGCATGTACCGACCTCAACACACTCATGGGCCAACTCTTCACTCATGAAGCAAAGATCAGCAAAGGTGGTGAGTCCTCAAGAGGTAACCAAACTTTGCCTTATATTATGATAAAGCTAAGTTCAAGGAAAAGTCAAAGAATAGGAAGAATGAAGTTGAAGGTAGCTCTTTCCAAGAAAAATTTGCAAGTAGAGGAAGAGATAGAGGGAGAGATAGAGGTGGAAAGCAAGGCAAGGGGAGATTCCAATCATCTCAAACTTGCAATATATGTGGCTTATCTAATCATACTACTCAAGAATGTTTCAAGAACCTGAGAAACTCAAGAGGAAGAGGATAAGGCTTGGTTGGATGACTCATTTATGTCCTGCAACCCCTTCATCTCAAAATTGCGTTTTGATTTCCATGCTCTAAACTCCTCCAAGTTGATGGTGTCCTCATCATCTAATTTGATGTCTTCAATTTTGCTTGGATCCTCCTTGGTGAGGCTTGGATTTTATTCTTCAAAGTCATATGGCAATTTGACCTTCATGCATTCACTTTCAACTCAAGAGTCATTCTCCTCAAACACAACATCTCTACTGACCATAAATCTTTTGTTGGATGGATTATAAAGCCTCTACCCCTTTTGATTTATATCATACCCTATGAAGATGCATTTCTCTGCCTTAGGGTCTAGCTTACCTCTAATTTGAGATGGAACGTGCACATAAGCAACATGACCAGATATTTTGTAATGTTGAAGTGATGGTCTCCTCAAGGGACTTAGAAGGTAACCTGTTAATAAGATAAGTGGTAGTAGAAATAGCCTCTGCCCACAAGTAATTAGGCAACTTCTTCTGATTTATCGTAGATCTAGCTGCTTCCACAATCAATCTATTCCTCCTCTCTGCTACTGCATTTTGCTCAAGCGTATATCTAGTTGTGATCTCTCTCTCTATCTCTGTGCCGCAAACCTCTGTCGATCACGATCGACAGAAAAATCGCCTATTTGGTAAAAGAAAGTACACCACCTTAATGCACATGGAAAGCACATTCCAAAACAGTAAACAAAACTAAAAAATTTCGTGTTTCTCTGTCAATCGCGACCGACACCATTGATCGCGATCGACAGCCACGATCGATAGATTCTGTCGATCGCGACCGACAGAGACGACCGACTGACCCTGTCAATCGCGGTTGACACCACCGACACTTCTGTCAGTCGCGATTGACACCGTCAATCGCGACCGACTAAATTTTGATGATTGACTGAATTTCTTGCGTTGCCACATGTCCATCGCGACTGACACATCCCTGACTAAATTACGGCGAAAATCCCAGAAAACGTGTCGATTGGGATTGACACCATCGATCGTGATTGATAGGACTCACGATCGACTCTGTCGATTGCGATTGATACTGTCAATTGCGACTGACATGTCGATCGCGACCGACAGGCCCCGACGGACACCTCTGTCAATCGCGATTGACAGACCTCTCCATCGCGATTGACACGCTTTTTCTGCCAATTTTCTAGGGTTTTTACTTGCATATTTTTGGGGTAATTTTTGGCATACTTATCAAACAAGTAGTGATTTGTGAGGTTCCTACAAGTCTGTTTTGAGAAAAATCCTAGGATTGGTCAGCCTGTTTGAACCCTGTTTTAGTACCAGAATCGTGAACTGGCATAACTTCCTCATACGAAATCCGTTTGTTGTGATTCTTGTCTTGTTGGAAAGCTCGTGGGGAGTCTCCCATACCCTCGGGTAGGAAAACTGAAGGATCCTTGGGATTGTTTTCCATAAAGGCAAAGGGAAATTTGGTCTGTGAATTACATGCATGAAAGTGATCTGTCTGTCATTTGAATTGAAGTTGTGAGCTAACTTTGGGACTTTTGCAGGTCCATTGAGAGCTCTTCAAGGCATCCAAGGCAAGGGTGATTTGCAAGCTTGAGAACCGGGTTCTTGAGCACCAAAGGGCAAGGGACCAGCAAGCGAGGTTCGAATACTCTCAACTCCCTCTGTCAATTCCTAGCTTAGGCTAAGTACGAATAGTGCTAGAAGTAAGTCAGGGCGACGATAGGCATTTATCAAGTTGAAGACTACCTAAATACTCAAGTTCAAGCTAACAACATAATCTTTGTACGGTTGATAACTTTAAAGGAAAAGAACCTAACGTGAGACGATCAACATTCAAGTGCAGAAATTAACTCAAGTGTTCCTGACGACGTGATATCAGATAAGATCATAAACACGATAATCAACTAAAAAGAATCAAGTGACTGATACAACAGAACTCAGCAACGAGGTTCTACTTGGGCAAAAATAGGGGCTGTTCATTCAGGCATATGAACCTTAGATAAGGACGACATCTAGGGAGAGATAGACAAAGTCTCAGGTCTTCAGAGGCTAGTGTCAATCATACGGCTAGGTCTTGGGCCCAATAGTTGAGCCATCACTCGTACTATCCTAGCTCTGAGACTAGTGAGTCAGAGATGTCTCAAGGTATGGAAAGACCTACAAGAAGTTCAGGTGTGCCATATTTGCATAGGGTGGAAGGCCCCTACAAGATGCAACTGGAATACCTTAGGACCAACCGATTAGGTGCTTGCATCTATGAGGATGGTCTAGGAAGATTTGTGGTCTAGATTAAAAACCCCGACCAATCCGTTGGACTAGAACGCCCAGCTGTCAAGTTTGAAAATGGAGCATACTTGGACAAAGAGGGAACCATATACATAGTCACCAGTCATCCAGATAGGACAGATGAATTCGAGAATGTGATCCTAGAAACGGACTTAGGTCACTTGGAGCAAGGAAACATGGGTCTAGAACCTAGAACCCCCCGAGGCAAATCTGTTCTCACTAGGATTATCACACCAGAGTGGATTCCCCAAGACAATAAGAGCATAGATCTACTCCTGAACCGAGAGACTGATGAAGCCTTTTGGAGGTATAGATTTGATCATCCAAATGAGTTAGGAACAGTCATGATATATGAGTTCAAAGATCTTGATAGCCCAGGCAGAGTGACCTACTTAGATCACACTTCAGAGAGGATCTTTGTGGTTACAGAGAATGATAGGCATGCTTACACTTGGAAAGGTGAATTTATTTTCGCCCAACCAAGATCGAATGTGTCCTTTGGTCACCCAGGAGCTGGAACATCCCAAGTTCATGGAACTCAAAGAGACAGACATAGAGATAAACCGGAGTTAAGCTTTGCCAACCTAGTGGGAAGAGAAAGAACGAGAACGGAAGCAACTAGAGTGGAACCTGAAGGACTTAAAGCCCCAAGGAACCAAAGGGTTGCTGATGATTTCCCTCTGCCAAGGCCTAGGGAACACACCAGAACATTGAGACCTACACAGTTGGTTAAGTCCATGAAGAACTACTTCGATGGCACAGGAGACCCATATGATCATGTGGCTGAGTTTAGGCAAGTCTTGAGAGTTGAACAGGTTCAGGACCTATTCACGCAGTATAATGCCTTTGGTCTAACCCTTAGGAACACAGCCCTTACGTGGTTTCAACCATTGAATGAGAGGCAGTTCAGGAGCATAGACCAACTCTTAGAGGCCTTCATCATTGAATTCTCTAAGAGTGGCATAAGGCATAATACTTCCTCATTGATACATAGCTTCAAGCAGACCCCTCAAGAGACCGTGAGACTTGCACGAAGAAGATTTAGGCAATATCTTGAGAGATGCCCTATTCCTGAGTTACCCACACCTGCCAAACAAGTGGCCTTATTCTTGGATGGATTGCTAAGTACAAAGTTGCACTCCTATGTGTACTTGAAGGACCCTAGGACGATAGAAGAGTGTGTACGCATGTGCATCGACATTGAGGATAACCTAGGGGAGGAGTTAGAGCTTTCCAAAATCTACAAAGATTCAGATAGTGCCTCTAGCCTCTCTTCCTCACAATCCACATCAATTGAGGAACTCGCGGAGGAAGTAGCTCAAAAGCTAGGTGTATCTAGTAAACAAATTCCTAGATTTTCCCTAGTAAAAGAGGTGCTACACTTGCGGCAGCGACCACATGGCGAACGTGTGCCCCATTATGGCGCAACCCCAAGTGAACCCTAGTAGCCAATAGTGCACCATAGAAGTGACAATTCAAGGCATTTACCAAGATTGTGGAAAGGAGCATCTCTTAGGAGATTGTCCAAAGAACCCCAATAATATGCCAAAAATTACTCCTATCAATGTTATTGGGTTAGTAGTAGACTCTACAAGAAGTGTGACGTCCCACTGCACCAGTACAGGTAGTCACTAGAGCTCAGACATTGCAACAAAACCAAGGGGTAGGCCAGGAAAAGAGCTCAGAGGCTAGTGAAACTGAGAGCATAACCAAGAAGAGAACTAGAGCCTGGAGAGATAGTAGAGAAAGAATGAAGAGGCAATAGGCTAAGAAAATGAGTGAGCTCGAGGAAAGTCTCAGAGAAACCAGAGCCAAGATAGTTGAAGTCACATCTCAAACTCCCTCTCACACTACCCCACCTCCACCATTCCCATCTCCATCATACCCACCACCTTTCGACCCGCCTCATGCTACTCCACCACCCCCTAGAGTAGGATGAGTCCTAGCAAATCCCACTCCTGAGGACCTAAATATGATGCTCAAAGCATATTAGGCCAGAATCCAAGAAGGGCCAAGAACCAAAATTTGTGCTAAGATGGTGGAATTGGCTCAAACCATGTTTGAAGCCAATCGCCTCTTTAACATCTCTAGTTCAGCTAAGACACAGTTGCACTTTGATGGACTACTAGAAAGATTGGAGAGGCTAATTGCACAATCACAAAAGGAACCCACCTCTCCAAATCAGGGCAACGCAAGTGAAAGAGAAAGCCTACCTGCCTAGAGAGCCTATGTGCCTAGCTCTACAGAGCCAGACACATCTTCTTCTATGAATCGGTTCACACCAAAATTCCTACGAGAGATTCAAGAAGACAACTGGGCTAAACAAAGTGAAGTCCCTCCTCCCATTGAACTTGTGGATGATGCACACGATCAATTCCCACAAGATATTCCATCCATTTATGAAGAGTAGGAGAGCACTCAATCTCAGGAGAGATTAGACTTCGACTCAATTCTTTACAGGAATTACCCCACTTCACAGGCCCATGGGAAGCAAAGTCCACGTGTATGAGAGCACCCACGGTCATGGTAAGAAACGAAGATTCAGTCATACCTAGGAACACGGAGGTAGTAAAGAATACTAAAGTGCATTGCAATCTCACTTTAGAAGAGTTGCTCAAAGTTAGGCCAAAATTGTGGAAGCATGTAGCCAAACAGGTACCGGAGATAGCCAAACCTCGTTCCCAGGTAGGATCTCATAGGACAGTGCCAGAAATTCCTCTAGACAAGATAGGAGACATGAGTGAAGGTGAAGAAGGAAACACCTATCTCCCCATCACCCATCAAGGATACACAACCAAGGCAATTCTCGACTTAGGTGCAGGAGTTGCAATTGCTACCACTTCCCTATGGAAGCGTTGGGGCAAGCCAGCACTAAGGCCAATGAGAATGAAATTGCAGATGGCTGATGGTCACATAGAGAGGCCTTTAGGATTGCTAGAAGGAGTAACCCTCACTACATGTGGTGTAGAGTTTGAGCATACATTTGCTATCTGTGATTTCAGCAAGAACCATGCCTACGAGATGATTTTGGGAAGACCCTTTATGCGGCAGTTGCAAGTGGTACAGGATTGGGGAACCAACTCATTATACTTGCAACACTTAGGTCTTATGACTAAAGTCAATCTCAAGGATTACTCTCATAGAGACGTACCCCCCATCCAATGGAACCCCATCCATAGAGCCAAAGATGATACGGAGTCTGTGCATTCCATAGGATCAGGATCCTCATGGATGCATGAAGACACCCACTTATGGATGTGCAAAGTAGTAGTAGAAGAAGAGAAAAGGGAAAAAGCCAGAGAGGCAGGTGCGAAGGGAACACATAGATCAATTCAAGACCCAGCCTATGCACCTGTTGTATTCCCTGATGAAGAATTTGAACTTCATGGCTGGGCAGAAATTCTAGCAACAATGGATGTAGCCATCAATGAAGAACAATGAACACCCCACTGTGATGAGGATGGCTATGACATTTCAGTCTTCTCCATAGAGCCAATCATGGGAGAGCCAGTTCTAGAAGAATGCGAACCTAGCCCTGATGCATTTGAGGATGCAAGCAACTCTGATTTAGATTCAATCCTTATGGACCCACCTTTTGCATCAGAGGAAGAATACTTCTATGAAGTAGAATTCCAACCCCAGAGACACGGAGAGCATGCAAATGATGTAAGGTTAGCCACACAAGTGACCCCTAAGGATGAAGGAAAGAAAAGAAAGAAAAGAGAAGTCACACCAGAAGAGGAAGAATCTTTGTTTGAGGTCCCTGAAAACTTTTAAAAGTATGAGATAGACGACAGAAGAGTCATGGTAAGGATGCCAAGATGTGAGGCACAATCAAGAGAGGCCTATGATAACAGAGAAACCACCAAGAGAATAGTGGTAGCCCTAGAAGAAGGAGAGAAGAGATTCACGTACATAGGACATGACCTGACGGAAGAAGAAGAGCATGCATTAATAGCCTTGCTAAGAGAATACATAGATGTGTTCTCTTGGAGTTACAAGGATTTGAAAGGTGTAGACCCGGACATATGCTCACACACAATCCCTATGACCTCAGATGCGTAACCCTCTAAGCAAAAACCATACACATATAATGATAATTATGCTGCTAAGATCAAAGAGGAGATAGATAGACTGGTAGAAGCTGGATTCATCTATGAAATTGAGCACACTGAGTGGGTATCTCCCATTGTAGTGGTGCCCAAGAAGAATGGAAAGCTACGTGTGTGCATTAATTTGAAAAAGGTTAATGCAGCCACAATTCGAGATAACTATCCGCTTCCTATTACGGAACATCTCTTAGAAAGAGTAGCAGGCAAGGAAGTATACAGTTTCCTCGACGGATTTTCTGGCTACAATCAGGTAGCCATTACTCCCGAAGATCAGCATAAGACAACTTTTGCCACAGAATGGGGCATATTTGCCTTTCGAGTAATGCCATTTGGACTTACCAATGCTCCTGCAACCTTCCAAAGATTGATGTGTCATGTATTTAAAGAGTTCTTGAGGAAGAATTTAGAGGTCTATGTTGACGATCTTTGTGCTCATTCCAACATTAGACAGACCCATATACCTGAACTCAGACAAATCTTTGATAAATGTAGGGAGTATCAAGTCTGCTTGAACCCAGAAAAGTGTGTTTTCATGGTCAGGCAAGGCAAGATTCTAGGACACATAGTGTCAAAGAATGGCATATCCACCGATGAAGAGAAAGTGAGAGCCATAGCAGAGCTACCTAGGCCAAAGAATGTCAAGGAAGTACAAGCTTTCATGGGGCATTGTGGTTATTATCGACGCTTTATAAACATGTATGCCATCATTGCCAAGCCTCTGTACGGACTTTTGAATAACTCTGACTGGACTGATGAATGTGAAAACTCTTTCAACGAGCTCAAAAGAAGATTGTGTTCAGCACCAATCTTGACCACACCAGACTGGAATAAGCCCTTTCATGTTCATGTAGATGCATCCAATTATGCTATTGGATGTGTGCTGGCACAACCTACGGGTGAAGGTAACATGGATCTTCCAATTGCCTATGCTAGTAGACAGTTGAATGCAGCTGAACAAAATTATACCACCACTGAACGAGAGGGATTAGGCATTGTATATGCAGTTAAAAAGTTTAGACACTATTTGCTTGCAAATAAGTTTAAATTTTTTACTGATCATCAAGCACTGTTGTACTTGGTAAACAAGCCATGCAATACAAGAAGATTAGTAAGATGGTTTCTCTTACTAATGGAATACGACTTTGAAGTGGTGGTGAGGAAAGGGAAGACTCACTTGAGAGCAGACCATCTCTCTAGGCTCACATCTGGGGAAGCCCCACAAGGAGTATCAGATGACCTTCCTGATGCTTACTTGTTTAATTTGGAAGTTGTACCTCAGTGGGCTAAGCCATTAGTGCCAGTATTGACATACGGGCCTAATCACCGAGTCATAAACACTCAAGATAGAGAGGTAGTAAAAGCATAGAAGTACCATGTCATGCTAGGAAGTGTGTACAAATAGACCGATCACGGGATATTGGCTTGTTGTGTGGAAGAGGACGAGTACGCAAAATGGTTGCAATTAGCACATGTAGGTGTATTAGAGCAACACTACTCAAAGCAACAAACCCTACAGACACTAAGGAGACTTGGAGTGCATTGGCCAACTATGGAAGCAGATGTCCATAAGTTGTGCAAGGAATGCCCAATCTGTTGCACTAAACCACCCGTGGAACATGCCACTCTGTATCAAGTGTCCACAGTGCCACATTGGAGTGACCCATAAGTAGCCTTCTTGAGGACGAAAACATTCTCTCGAGATATGACTCTGACGAGGACAAAGAAATCTAGAACAAGAAGCCCTAGATTATCCCCTCATTGGTGATAATCTATACAAGCATGGTAAAGATGGTTACCTGAGATTATGTGTCCATGAGAGTGAATATCTTAAGATCTTGGAAACCGCTCATCGAGGTGTAGCAGGAGGACACTTTGGACCGGATCGGGTAATGAAGGCAATCCTATTTGTAGGCTTGTGGTGGCCTACCCTTCACATGGATGCCCATACCTATGTGAAGAGATGTGATGTTTGTCAGTGAACTCAGTATCCTATACGCAAAGATGACATGCCTTTGAAACCTATGATGGGTGGACGTGCATTCTCTAAGTGGGGAATAGACTTTGTTGGTCCGATTAATCCCCCACCTAAGGGTTCACATGCTGAATATATCATTGTGGCCACAGACTATCTAACCAAGTGGGTAGAAGTAAAAGCGACCACAAAGAATGATGCTCAAACAACAGCTAAGTTCTTATTTGAGAATGTGTTCACAAGATACGGGCTACCCATAGAGCTAGTAAGTGATAGAGGCACCCATTTCTTGAATGAAGTTATTGAAAATCTTCTCCAAGAATTCTTGGTAGTACACAAAAAGTCTGCCCCCTACCATCCACAAGCTAATGGGCAAGCCGAAAGCACAAACAAGATTCTATGCAATGTGCTTACCAAATTAGTGAATAATAAACGCTCTGATTGGGACAAACAGCTACACCATGCTGTTTGGGCATACAGAGTTGCCTATAAAACGGTACTCCAAGCCACACCCTTTCAGATGATATTTGGCCAAAATGCGGTGCTACCCTTGGACTTTTTGATTCCCACGTTGAGAGTAGCACAGGAGCATGAGTGGATGGGTCATGAACTCTCTTCGAGAATTTTTGACCTTGAACGATTAGGTGAAACAAGACTAAGAGCTGCCGCAGGAATATATGCAGCTAAAAAACGACAGAAGGCTTACTTCGATGCTCATGTTAAGGATAAAGGATTGAAGGCCGGAGATTTAGTCTTACTCTACACCTTGAAGCAACGTGCGAGAAAATTAGAGAAGCGTGGCTATGGACCTATGATCATAAATCGGATCTCAACGAGTGGAGCAGTACAACTAGCTTTATTAGAAGGCGATGTTCTACCTAGCTACATAAGCAGGTGCAGAGTCAAGTTATATCAGGAACCTCTGACTGAAGAGATGCTAAATTGACTCAACATTGCCAAGAAATGCAAAGAGGAAGAAAAGCGAGTTCAAGAAGAAGCTCAAGCAGAAGCTTTAGAACGCATCAGAAGGATGAAGTTGAGACGACAGGGTAGGGATCAGCCTAGGGCTGATGACTATGCGGACCCAGGATATCATATGGCACGGTGTGAAGTCTCCAAAACAAATGCCCATAGAATAATCGATCGACGTCCATTTGTGACCTTAGAGGTAGGAGAAGGAATAAGTGCAAAAATTGTGCGAGCCTTGATTGACTCAGGTGCAGCCACTAGTGCTCTTAAATTTTCTTACTGTCAAAAGTTGAGATTAAATGTCAATCCTATAGAAGCCTATCTCATAGGATTGGGAGGCGTGGAAACCCCTTGCATGGGCGAGGTGGAACTTACCCTCCACATTCAAGATGTTTTCATGATAGTGAAAGTGCTAGTGTGTCAAGATGAGGACCTCACTGAGCCCCTGGTCTTGGGTCAAGACTGGATCTATGACCATGTAGTCAATTTAAACCTAAGAAGTGGACTTTTTTAGGTTTGAGTCAATGAGCAATGCATTACAATTGAGTTAGAAAGTGAACCACTCAAGGAATTAGGCAAGGCACACACTCCTGGTCCTTCCAGGATTACACATGAAGATGACCATGCTGTTCTTGTCCAAAACTATGTGATGCAGAGGAATGATGATTTCAATAAAGGAGTCAAGGACACAAAGGAACTCCCTTCTTTTCCAAAGGGCAGAGGAATGCAGCAACCAACGGCAAATCAAATACATAAGACCACCTATGCTGGAGGCCGAATGAACATGAGAAGTAGGATGTCTCAACCACTAAAACAAGTGTGGGTGCGGAAAGGTGAACACCCTGGTGCGATCAAGCCAACCACACGGGCAAAAAATCTTATTAGTAATCAACAACACGACTCTAATAAGAAGTCTTTCAAAAATTCTTCTGCAAAAGTAAAATCTATTTGGGTACCCAAGAAGTCGATGAGGGCCAGCCCACAATCACAACAAATTTGGGTGCCTAAGGCTTGCTTGCGGGCTCAAAAAGCGACACCGAAACCACACCCTGTACAACATGGTTCACTCACTCGAACATCTGATAACCCTTCTTATACAAAACGCACGGACACACATTGGTCCATGAGCACAAGTAGAATCACTTATAAATGGGTCCTTAAAAAGCCTCATTTCCAAGTAGACACTCCTAAAAAGCCCTCCCGAGTCTCCACAAAATCAAGACCAACAGCCATTCTGTTTGTTTGGCAGCCCAAAACGTGTAATAAACCCCCCGACCCTCATTTGTGAATTCATACCCACTTACTAACTACATCACTCATACACCGCATCTTTCCATTTAGCTCTTAGGATTATCCATTCTCTAACTACACACACGATCACCGAGCACTTATTGACCTACTAACTTATCACTAAAATCATGTTAATATTGTAACGGGGACACGTGACCACTTGGTGTCCATTTGCAATGTTAACATTCATTTGTATATTCTCACAGAACTGGTGACCAGTCCCATCAATATGGCCGAGGCACGAACTAGCTCCCAGGCAGGCACCAACCCCCAAATTGTGGACATTGAAAGTCCTCCCATTGAAGAGGAATTGAAGGAACGCCCGGTGGCATTGAGGGCATTACATGCCATACCGATTCAGAATCCTCCACAGGGGCACACTATGCCGATCAGTAAAAACTCACATTGGTTCAGTGATGTGGTAGGACCTCTGGGAGAAGGCACTTACATGTGGGAGGCCGAGATAGAGTTTAACGGGCGCTGGGGCAGGTATCACTTCTTCACCAGGGAGTTTGAGAGACTACAAAATAATGAAGGGCTGAAACCGATATGGAAGAAGGCAGGACTGTATGATTACTTCAAAGCCCAATTGTTGAAGCCCGACTTTCTGAGGTGCTCATATTTGATTAGCACCCTCACTCCGAGCAAAGAGAAAAAGGGATACAACACTTTTGTCCTCCCATCGCTCACAAGGGGCAATGAGCTGAAACGGTTCAAATTGACAAACAACTTGGTGAGGGAAGCTCTCGACATGAAAGGTATGCATATCCCCACCGAAAAAGAGACAATGGTTCCAGATAACATGAAGAACAGGAATCTGACGAAACTCAAAGACATGGTGGCCATGACACCGACTATTGCCATTCACTTGTGAATGGTCATGCAGCATTTCGCATTCCCCGCTCAAGAGAGGTTCACAATGCCACCCAAAAAGATATGGTTCAGTCTATATTTAGTAGATGCCTTCGATTTGACAATCAACATGCCCCTCTAGATTATCGACCAAATCCACTTGGCTCATCAACGATGGTATAAGAAACAAAAGTCAGTACTGTATGGATGTTGTGCACTCACCAGGATTGTGTATAGATGTTTGGCTTATGATGTGCCAGTTCAAAGGGCATTAATTTGGACCAGGGTACAGGAATTTCAACGTAGACTATCAACCGCAGTGCCTCCATCAAAGAAAATGAGAGGCACAGTTCAGATGCCATGTGCACAAGCCCACGGTGCGACACTGACACCAGAGACAAATCCACGACTTCCAAGGCGTGTACAACCCTTCACTATCAGATTACCAAGACAGAGCACTGATGGACCGAATCTGGTGTTTCCACCTGTACCAACCGACCTAGAGTTTCCTCACGGCTTCACATTAGAAGACCTAACTAATGAGGAGGTAGCCGGAATAATCGAGGCTCTTAACGCAGAAGTAGAGGCAGAGCAGGCCAGTGGACAACAAACTGCTACAGACCAACCCCATCCTAGACAACCAGAGGTAGTTGAAGTGGATGAAGAAGAAGAAGAACAAGAGGAGGAACGAGGTGGACAAACAGAAGAAGAAGAGCAGGAATATGAACAAGAAGTTATACAGGAACTCGAGGGTGCCCCGGCTTATACGAAGGAATTGAAAAAGCTATATGATACCATCAACAGAGGTCAAGAGCAGCACAAACTGTCCCTGGCAGCAGGAAAAGCCCTCATGAACCAAATCCTTGAAGAGGAAGGTGTGGACGAGCAATACCAAGCAACTCTTGATATGATTTCTGATGCGTTGGGGGTACCGGAGATGGTGCATACTGCTCTTGCATATTCACGACGATCCGAACGACGATACGGAAGGCCTCCCTCTCGATCAGGAAAACAAATGACTATATTAGTATCAGAACCACAAGGCACCACATCCACAACCATGGGCATAGCTCACATCATTCAGGAAACTGAGGAAGCCCATACATCCAGAGCACCCCCATCACCCCCCTTACCACCCCTACCTCCAACTCCACCAACTTCACCCCCCACTACCAGTGTAACCACTACTGTCGCCACCTTAGAGTCCACTGCCCATTCCGAAGCACAGATTGTCAGTCAACCTACACAACCCACACACCCTATCACCACCTCACTTGTATACACTACCACTGACACTGTAATTCTAACTGCAACCATAGAAAACCCCGTTCCCCCGATCACACTTCCTAGCGGTTCATATTCACAACTACACACACCACTTTACACTTTCACCACCATCACCGCACCCACAATTCCCATGTTCACAATCACTCCCACGACTGCATCCACTTTTGACCTCATGGACATATCACCCACCTTTGCACCTCTCCCTCCCCCCATACATCCACAATCTCCCATTCCTCCACCACCCACTTCACCCTTTTCCAGCACAGCATACACGCTCCCATTCCCTTTTCCCTTCCCTTCTGCATTCAACACTCTTCTCGCATCCACCCCTATTAATAATGTATTCAATAATATGTACCACTGTATGTCCCAGCTGCAACAACATTATCAGCATCTAGATGCTCAACATACAAGTCTCTTCAGAAGCCATGAAACATTACAAGGATGATTCATTGACTTAGAGAGGGAAAAGCAGCTACTACAACAACAGTATGTCACTTTACAGGAGCAACATGAACAACTAGTGGCCAATCCACCCCAGTTCGATGCGGAAGAAAAACAAGAACTTGATGATCTGCTACACTCCCATATAAAAGAGAACCTCAAGCTTCGACGCAACGTGGCCCTATTACGGAAACACATGTCTACAGCACTCGAGGAAAATAAGCGACTACAGAAACAAAACGAAGAAAACCTGGAGGCAACAATGGAGGGTTCACCGCAGGACATCGACCCAGAAAAATTTAAGGCCATCCCCTCAGAAAACATGCAAATTGTGTTGGAAACCCATGCCGACCTCCTGGAAGCCCATGCAGTATTAGAAAGAGAAACAGATGACCTATTAAAGCAGTTGGCAACCTAGCAGGAGTCACCAAGCAAAGTCACAACTGCAGCCGACACATCTGAAGAAGTCGCAAACCTCAGAGCAGAATTAGAAGAATTACGAAATAAAGTTCTACAATACGAGCATCAACCCTCTCCCCTGGTGGAACCGGAACCGGAAGACTTAGTGCCAATTCAGGTGGAGGAGACTTTTGAAGACCCATATGTTCCCATGCCAGCACCAGGGGGTAAGCAAACAGAAGAAGGCATGGACACCATTGAGATCGAGGCACCTGAATGGATGCAGAGGTTGGAGAAGGTGGCCACAACCCATGATGAGAGAGTTGCAGTAGAGATAGCTTCAATGTATCGATTGGAAGAAGTTGTTATTAAGTCAGACTACTTTAGAAACCTCTCCCATCATAGGTGGATCGGCACATCCGATGACTTGTATGTCCCATTCAGTGTATTAATGGCCGATTACAATGCTGAAATCAAGCAACACACATCAAGAGAACCAACCTCGGTGACACAGTTTGCACCGGATGACATCCCTGCAAGTGCCAAACAAGGAAATATACATCAACCCACTTGGAGGATCCGGCTGCTTGAAACCTACCTTGAGATGAATCGCGTGGAATAACATGCCTCTATATATCAAGTATAATCCCTGCTACTGCCCTGTCTTTCGAAGAAGGTCTTGGCCGGAGTACACAAAAACAGTTTTGACGGTTAAAGGATGTGAAAAGTGGTTAAATTATGTGTACCTAGCACCTCCTAATGGCCAACCCACAGTCAACTACATGATTTCAACCATCAGACACTAGGCAATCCGGTTCAAGAATGTCCTCGATGTCATGGCACAGATGTGCCTAAAAATTTTTGAGCTCATGTTGATTACATTCAGGACATTTAAGAACATCAAAGAACCTCATCTTTTGGCTATTGGATTTAATGAAGGGAATCAGGACCTTGTTTATGACATGAGCACCACGCCCTCCATTAACGTCGTCTATGCCTGGCATGCCCGTATAAAGTATCTACCTGCTTGCTTCAAACAGATGTTTGAAGAAATGTTTCTCACCGGGTTCTGGGAATATAATTCAGAGATATTCATTCCTAGACCATCTCATCTATTACAGTTATTTGCCGTGGAACAAGCTCTCCATTCAGAAAAGCTACGAATACCACATCCAGAGGTTCCCGGGCCTGTAGATTGGGATGCTCTACTCACTCACTTGGCCAAAGGGTTGAGAATCGCAGAACATCATCTAGCCACAGACGTTGTGGAGTACTACATCAAACGACCCACTCAACAGGGGCCTGTCAGAGACGACAGACGCGAGAGAGGGGGGGGGTGTTGGCAGTCAAGGAACTGAAGGACTCACGAGACAAGGAAGTCAACGAAGGGAGTCGGAGCGAAGAGAAGGTACAAGCAGACAGAGTAGTCAAAGAAGATCTGGCAAGTAGGCCATTATTTTTTCAGGAAGCTAAAGCATATCAAAGAGGTGGACACATAAGGAGAAGGACCAAGTAGGGAACTCGAAGATGTGTATGTCAAATTGTTAGAGGAAATCCCTACAAAAATAGTGATTTTCATCACTAAAAGCCGTTGTAAATACCATTTCATATTTTTGTAGCTCCATTTTGTGCAAGCCAAGGAGTCCTTGAGCTTGAGGAGCATTAGAAGTAGCTACCTACTAGTTTTCATAATTTTTAGACTCCATTTGAGCCTTCAAATGGGACCTAGAACCTAATTTTTAACTAGGCCGGACACTAGGTCTGGACACGTCCAAAACCTAGTCAAAAACTATAAATGGAGCTAGAGAGCTCATTTTTGAGGTTAGCTTGTCATGGATTTGAACTTGTATGAGCATTTTGGAAGTAATCTAAAGAACTCCATTGCTTCTCTCTCTTTGTCTTACCTTGTGTGCGCGTGTGTGTATGTGTGTGCATGTTGGTGTGCTTCTCACTCACGCACTTGTGCCTTCACTTGCTCGAGGTCATCATACCATCCTCACGTCTTCCCGGATTGACATTAAAGGAGGTGCTACTCATTACTGAGCTACAACATCATATTCAGATTGCATAGCAACCATCCAATTTTCTAAATTTTATGCTTCATCAAAAGAAACAGGCTCATTCTCATCACAGAGACTAGATGCAGCCATAGCATAGCAACCTAATGCAAAGGAGGAACTATGAGAGCCTGAACGAGTATGATATGATAATGGTGCATCTAATTTTCACGCAAAGACTCCACCAGCCATTTTGGCATAGTTTTTGCCTCCTCAATATCAGCTCTCTCATCAACAAGTGCATTCTATAAATCTGAATCACAAATTGGATGATCTGCATCATTACATGAAACCTGCAAAGGCTGAGAAGTTGCCTCATTAAGACCAACAGTAGACTATCCACCTGTAAAAAGAGGCATCAAAGTATCATACATATCTTTGGAGCTAACAGATGTCTCCTTAGTACATGAAAGTAATGGCTGAATAGCATCTTCCACAAAAACAACATCACGGCTAACCAGAATGCGTTTAGTCTATGGATGATACAGAAGATAGCCTCTAGTTTCAGAACTATACCCAACAGAAATACATTTTCCTACCCATTTTACATCCTAACACATTTTCAGCCAAAACCAAAAACTGTTTGAAGCACAAAAACACTTCGAACTTTTCCTTCAATGTATATATCCATGCATGCCTCTAACAATCATCAATGAAAGTCACGAAGTAAAGATAGTTTCCAAAAGAAGGTGTCTACATAGGACCACAGACATCACTATATACAAGCTGCAATTTCTGCATAGCCGGAACTGAACAATCATTTGGAAAGGAGGAACCGCGCATTTTGCCCAAAATACAGCCTTCACATACATGTTTTCCAGGTGCCTCAAGCTTGGGCAAAGAAGACACCATATCAGATTTCTGCAGGCATAGCAAACTAGCAAAATTTAGATGACCAAAGCATGCATGCCAAAGCTTTGCATCTGACATAGCCTGAGAATCATGAACTGCACATGCGGAATCAATCACAGATCTTTCATAGTCTATGAGCTTATACAACCCACGACATAAAATGCCAGAAGCAATAATAACATCGCCATTTGACAGATCATGAACTATACATATGTCATCAACAAATTTCACAACCAAGCCAATCTTGGCTAATGCAGAAACTGATAACAGATTCTTCTTGATCCCTGGCACAAATAAAGCATTAGACAAGGTGAAAGAACTACCATCAGTAGTATTCATAATGATCTTACCAACTCCCATAACAGGATAAGAGGAGTTGTTGGTGCATGTGATAGTATTCCTTGTAGGGGCAAGCTCGAGTGAAGAGAAGAAACTACGCTACGAGGTAATATGTTTGGTCGCCCCACTATCAAAGTACTAAACATCTGAGTCCAGTGCAGACATGCACTGCTCATGAGAAGATGGGTCAAAACTGCAAACAGTAGTAAACGCCCATTCTTCTTCCTACACAAGATTAGCAAACTCCATTTTTGGTGTAGAGGATTCTCAACAACGATTAAGCCTCCTTTTTCTTTGCCTCTTTTGCAGCCAGTTTTGGACAGTTCTTTATGATATGATCATTCCCTTTACAATACTTGCAAAATAATTTCTGCCTTTCTGATTTCTTCTCATCTTTATCCTAGTTCTTCGAATGTGCAACATTTGCAGATTTCTACTTACTAGTAGAAGAGCTCCATTTTCCTTTGCCCTTCTGACTAGCCAAGAAAGCTTGATCTGCAACATGCATAATGGACCTATTCTGCCTGGACTGATCTTCCTGTAATAGAATAGAGACTAACTCCTCAAATGACAAGGCATTTGGATTGCCTTTCATCATCAATCGAAGAGTAGAAGAAAAACTCTAATATGAATAGGAAGACCATTCAGAACGGTCTGCACAAGTGAGCTATCTAGTATAACCTCATCAACAAAAATCAACTGTTCCTTCAAGTCTTTGATCTTTGTTAGAAATCTATCCATAGAATCACCTTCATTCATGTGCTCACTCTCCAACTGTTTTCAGAGGTAAGCAACACGAGCCTCATTCCTAGCCTGGTACAATGTGGTAAGTGTATCCCAAGCATCCTTTGCTATTCTGCAGGAGCAAATGTGAGGAATAATAGCACGTTTGACAGACAAAGCTATCAATGCATGTGCTTGAGCATCTCTGCCATCCTAATGAATTTGCTCTGCAGTAGGTGCAACAGAAACAACAACACGAATAGGAATCTGCAGAATATGATCTTCGACACCATCTCCATCAGCTTCACCACCTCTATTTGCAGTACCTGTAGTCGCAAGTGTAACAAGACGTCTTTCGACACCCTGCACAATGTTCCACAGTCCTTTTGCAACCAATACATGTCGCATCATATAAGCCCATAATGGGTAGTTGGTACCATCCAATTTATCCTCAACAACCAACATACGAAATACATCACTGCTTTCAGCCATGGCCAGTGACTAAAATACCTTGATGCAAAAAATTGACTGTATCTCAAAAAGTTGAACGGAACTTCCAAGATGAGTTCTGTTAAACCTGTAGCACACTTCGAGACGCTTATATTGGCGAATCAAAATAGGTATATACCTTCGGCACAAAAAGACAAAATAGCCTACACAAGCATTGCGATAATGCGTTCGGAAGCCGAAACGAGCTGAGATCACGATTTTGGCATGACACAGCAAAGCTGTTTTGATATCTGAAACAGCCTGAGTATGCTTACCAAATTTCGTGCGAATCTCACACTAGAACCGGAGGAGTGTGGATGACGTCCTAGATGAAGCGGCGACCTGCTCTGATACCAATTATTGGAGTTAGACATCTGCGGAAGCAAGAGAATAGCACAAGGAAGAAGAAGAAGCTTGGAGCACAACACACAAGACTGAATGTATTATTAGAGAATGTACAAAGATAAGTAGCCCATTAGGGCAATAGGCGTATATACAAGCCGGGGGAAAAAAACCTCCTACAGAGGGAAAAAAGTGCCCCAGCGGCCCTAGAGTGTTCACACACATCACTACCTAAATATATCAACAAACAATAAAATGGTGTTGCAAAATGCAAGAAACATGTGATTGAAGAAGTTGAAAGAGCCATGTTAAGAACATGCGAGATATATTTTGGGCAGAAGCTTGTCATACTATTGTAAATGTAATAAGTAGAGCTTCAAGATGAATTATTCATGATTTGACTCCTTATGAGACACTATGGACGCGTAAACCAATTTTGAGCTATTTAAGAGTGTTTGGATGTATTGTTTATCCACATGTGCCTAGTGAATTGAGACATAAGTTTGAGCCTAAATAAAAAAGTGCATATGTGTTGGATACTCCTAAGAGAAGAAATCATATCGACGCTATAATCTTGAAATAAAACAATGTATCATGAGTAGAGATGTTATATTTGATGAGAATGCCTCATGGCATGCATTCAAAGACATGGTTGTTCTAGGGAATAATATGAATCATGCCTTGCATAATGTTCATGATGAGCTAGAGACAAGTTGTAGACATTTTGATCATCATGAAAGTTAATATTATGGTTCATTTGGGTATCCTATGCCTAAAACATCATGGAGCACAAGCAGCACCAAGAGCATGGTTTCATGGACTTACTAAAAAGCTATGGGATCTTGAATTCATTCAATGAAAGGCTCATTATGCACTTTTTGAATGAAATCAAGGAAGGAAAACAATTATATTAGTGATTTATCTTGATGATCTACTTGTTACTAGATATTATGAAAAGAGGATTCTTGATTTGAGAAAGCAATTAAAGTATAAATGTTTGATGCTGGATTTGGGAGAGCTAAACTCCTTTCTTGAGCTCAAAGTAGTTTGAATGCAAGAGGTTTTTTGGATGATACCACACAAATATATGCTAGAAATGTTTGAGGCATTTGTTGGTGCAAATGTTCAAGCCTACACATTTGGCTTAGCATGGAATACATTGTGTGGAACTAACACTTGATGATTCATGTGAATATAGCTTGTAACTACTTGATCATTTACCATTGTAAAGCATGAATTCTTTGGAGAATCTTGTAAAAGCTTATAACTCGTAGAGTTAGGAGGAATATTAGCTACGACTTCCAGTTGAGGGAATATCTCCTAAATCATTGGAGTCACTTTTTGATTGGAGCAAGAGTATTAATTCAAAATTCAAACTTAGAAGTAACACATATAAAAAACTTTGTAAAATCTCGCAGTGTGTGCCTCATTTAGAAATCACTCTATGATCACTTGTATAACTTGAGTAGCTCACACTATAGCTCACTCAATTCATTAGTGTTGAGCATCATTACAATGCAAATGACTCTGTACAATTATGTTCTATAATACATATAGCTCATTGAACCTCTCTCTACTTCTCTAAGATGACTACTCAAAAAAGTCAACTTCTTATGGGCATATCTGACTGAATACTCAACCATTTTACATAACTTTTTGCTTCTTGGAACGAACTTGAAGTCTAGTTTTTGCTTTAATAATTTCAAGGAATATGTTTTAGGCATCAGGGAGCAATCACCTTCAAAGTGCTCACTGGTCATCTACTGGTTCCTCCCTAAAATATCGGGGGTAAGATCTGATTTGCTAAACTTATTTTTTAGAGCATAGTTGATCATTTTAAATGAATCCACTTGCAATCATTAGATATCTAAACTAATTGAATTCCCCCAAAAGGAATTTGGCCAATTGTTACTGCGTTGTGAGCTCTAAGTAAAAAACTTAGCAAGTGTATGTACTAAAATAGCAGGTTTTTCAACACTAGTTATTCTTGAAGTAATATGTTTTGGATTAATTGTTTCAAGCATCAATTCCAAAGTACATAGGTACTTTCTTGGTGTCACTTGCAAGCTAAAAGGGCCTTTTTTATAACTTTGAAGTGCATCAGGGGCTGGAACACCGCAAGCTTTAGCAATACCACCGCACTTCCTTGAGTTATCCATCCATCTCTTCCAATAGTGATGTGAGAGCAAGATGAGGTATAATGGGAGATGGTTTCCCTTCTTTCATTGAAAAACTGGACAGGAATAATTATCAAGCATGGTCTTTGAGGATGAAGACCAATCTACAAGGAAGAAGACTCTATGGATACATATCAGGAGATGAGGAGATGCCGACATTTAGAAGCAAAGATCAACCCACAAGAGAGGAGAAAGAAAGACTCAACTCATGGTGTGCCAAAGATGCTTTCGGGAGGTCATATCTACTTAACTCTATCTCTCACTTCCTTCTTGCTCATATTAGGAATCACAAAACTTCCCAAGAGACTTGGGAGACTCTTTCTTCATAATTTTCTTCCAATACAAGAGCTAGGAAAAATCAATGTGGATGGAGTTTACTACTCAAAAGAAGCAACCTAAGCAGAATGTTTCAGAGTATGTGACCAAGGTGAAGGATGTGGCTGATCAGTTGGCAAGCATAGGAGAGGAGATTGAAGAGGAGCAAATAGTGAGATAGATAACCGATGGCATCAAGAAAGATGCTAAGTGGGAATCCTTCACAATGGCAATGGATCTTTATATGGATATGCAAATCCATGATCTAACCACTATCATGGGGCAACTCTTCACCCATGAGGCCAAGCTCAACAAAAATGGTGAACCATCAAGAGGTAACCATTCTTTTGCCCTCTATACAGATAAACGAAAGTATAAGGATAAAGGGAAGAGCAGGAAGTTTGAAGATGAAGGTGCCCTCTATAATCAATGCACATCTTACAAGTTTTGTTCTTCTTCTCCACTATGAGAACATGTGCTCCAAAGGGAGACAAACTAGGCCTTATAAGTCCTTTGTGGAGTAGACCTTTAACTTGAGTAGCTTTTTCTTGTTGATGTAAAGGTCCATGCCTAAAAGTGCTTTATGGGGAGGAGAAATACATGAATTAATTCGATATTATGATCAAGTGATCCATAAAAGGTGGTACTTTAGAAGGAAAGATAGCCATAAAACAGTCCTTATAAGAATGAATAAATCATTTATGTGTGCTAGGAAGTGTATGCGTATAATCAACTATGTTATTGAAAAAAATAATACATAAATTTTAGCCTTTCCTAAATGCACATTTACTTGAGTGTGAATAATTAATAGAAATGGTTGGAAGTCATGAATTGCAGATAAAGAAATATCTTGATTATTAAAATTAAAACGCATTGTGTGTATGATAATGAGTGCATGGATTATAATGGTGATGGAAAGGCATAACAAGTATAACAGAATAGGACTAAAAAGGATCAATTAAAAATGTGTGTTCATCTAGGTATGAGCCTATGCAAATCTGAACGTTATGCACTTCACTTGTAACATTATATCTATTTCCTTGAAATGCATCCCTAACTTTATAGATAGAAGGAAGTGGATGTATTTCAAGATCTTACACTAGTGTATAAGAAATAAAATCATGTGAACTACCATAATCACGTATTATATTAAAAATTTTACCATTAATAGTACCTTGCATGCAAAGTAAAGAATAAAAAGAAACTACATTACCCAAGGTACTTGAATCCTTTTCCAATGCTTCTTCGGTCCAATCAGGTTGAATGTCATCCTAAAGCACCTCCATGTTCTGTACTTGAGCTTTGATAGGCTTCATATTATTAGTTGGAACCTACATTTAGCTTTAGTATGAACAAAGTTACCACAATGCTAGCAAGTGATATGAGGTTTCATTTGTTGAGCATCCATCATCTTAGTTTGAAGGGTTCGAGGTTTGGTACATTGTAAGGGGGCCTTCCTCGCTATTGGTGAGAAATTGGATTGAGTAGGGTGCTGAAAAGTAGGTCGGCATTGAAAAGTAGGGGAAGAAAAAGTAGAGAAAGGAGGCTTAAAGGGAAAAGTGGGCTTGATTGCTTGTTGTTGTTGATGCATTTGTTGTAAGAAAATTGATTTGGTGATGGATTGAAACTCCTTCTCAGCATCATGTGCGAAAGAAATAGCTTCATAGAGGGTCATAGGACATAGTTTGTTGAGGTTGGCTTGGATTCCCATCTCCAAACCATCTAGATACTTCTCTTGCAAAGTATCTTCAGGGATTCTTTCAAGGGAACAAATAAGTAATAGTTGTTGCCAAAAATGTTCACTATAGGTAGTCATAGTATTTGCTTCTTTCCATCCAAAACTTGTCCATGATCAACGAGCATGTAAGTCAAAGTGAGAACAAAGCAAAGACTCCTACATCTTTTCTTGAAATGCAATCCATGTGGTGGGGTGGTCGGTGCTATGCCGCAAAACATTCCACCATTATCGGGCCTTACCCACCATATAAATAGTAACAAATTTCACTTTTTCAATTTCAGAATATGATTCATCAGAATAAAAACCATGAAATTGGGATAGCTATGAAAGAACATATGGCCACCCTTTTGCCCATTGAATCGCAAAAAGTCAATTGGCACCAATCTTGGACTCCATGCCTTGTTCTTGAGCGGTGATAATTTCCTTCACCACCCTAACTAGATTGTTTTCATCACTCTATATTTGTTGGAGTGAAGCATCACATTCTTTTATCTCGTTCTAAGCATGTTGGAGTTCGTGCCACAAAAGCTCTAATCGTTGCTCAATGGTTACCCTAGGTAGGGGTGATGTGCCAAAATTCTCAGTATTATGGGTATGGTCCATGGTTTTATAGAGAACCAAAACCTAAGGCTAAGCATGTGAAATGAATTGTAACAGTAGTGTATATAAGAAAAAATAATAATAATAATTAAAGTAAATGAGAGTGTTTGATAAATAAATGAACAAATAAGGTGAAGAGAGTGTTTGAAAGTTATGTTGAATATTGACTAAAAGCAATGGGGAATCAAAAAGTGGAAATAGGCTAGTAGATAAAGCTTATCTCTTGTAAGTGTGAGGTTGTGGGTTCAAATCCCCTACATGCTAAATATGAAACTAAGTAGGCTAAATAGAGAAATTAATAATCTAACTAGGGAAATAACTAGGTTTTATTATTGCTCATAAATTAGAATTGGTTCGTGTGTAGCCAATGGAACCAAAGGGTGCAAAAGTGATCCAAGAGAACCATGAGTGCCAGAGAAGCCAAAGATGCAAAAGTTATACCATAGTTCTATGCCTTAGTCAATGCCTTGGAGTAAACCAAAGCAGTAACTGAATGATAAAGAAACTTGATAAATGGACTTGATAAATGAACTTTAGAATAGAACTTGATAACGAAACTTGTACAGTGAACAATGAAGAGTGCAAAGGGAGGAGAGACGTACTGGGGGTATAGTGAGCACAATGAGCATAGTGTGTTAGTATATGATCAATGTCTACCCCTCATGATTGTATGCACATTTTGTAAGGCCCCCTTTATGAGGAGAAGCCAAGCATGCATTACCCAATTGATGGGAATCCCAACTTGAATGTTGGATGAAAGTCATATTGGACCATGTAAGATATTATAAGGAAAGGGAGTTATCAGGGTCCCCAATTGTGGGGTCCAAGGGGGCCAGCAGGCCCCGGCTGGGGGGTCCAAGGGGGCCAGCGGGCCCCCCGGCGCGACGGTAAAGGGAATATTCCATGGAATATTCCCTGTCAGAGTCAGAAATCATTTATATTTGTTAGGTCGGTTCAACCAATCTAAGCCGTGTATGGCAATTACGCGGGCGGTGGCCGCCCACGCTCTACCGCCCATGTATAGCCGTCCATGGCAGGCCACCCATGATCCTATATATACATGACTTCTGCACTACCTAAGACACCGAGTTGAGCCAGCATACCTCTACCTTGTATCTCCCTATCTAGAGTTGTCTAGATCACCATTTAAGCTCTACCTTGAGAGCGCACGGGTGGACAACGCCATCATCTTTGTACTTGCTGCTAGTAGAAAATTGTTGAGATTCTCCTATATCTGTTATCTTCTCTATTATTGCTCCTGTGTTATATTGCGTAACTATTGTCTTACATGGTATCAGAGCTGTAAGGTTCGAATAGCTTGAGAAGTATCATTATTTTAGCCTACTAGCAGACTAGAATATCAGTAGATTATTCGAGTGGTTACATGATGGCTTCATCATCGAACAGTAGTCTTGGTGCTTCAGCTAATGTTAATGCTGCACCTATTCGAATTCGTCCACCAGCATTCACTGAAGGGAAGCTGGATGGAACCAACTATACACTCTGGAAGTTCAAAATTTCTGCAATTTTGGACTCCTATGAATTACTTGACACTGTCATGGGACCGATGGGATTGGATCCAGAGCCTATACCAGTTGAAGATCCAGCAAATTCAAGATTGATGATTCAGCCAGATCCAGATCTTCTACGAGCTTGGAAGAGGCGGAATGCTGATGCATTATGTGCGATTGTCACTAGTGTAAGTGATTCTGTGCTTACTTTAGTTCAACATACTACTAAAGCACATGAGGCTTGGGGCATATTGGCTCGACAATATGAGACCAAGAACCACACTAGGATACAGAATTTGGAAAATCAGTTGGCAAATGAAAAACAGTCTGATTCTGAAAAGGCTGAAGATTTTATCAAACGGATAAAGCATCTTCAAGATCAATTGGCTGCAGTTGGTGTTGTTATAACACCAGAAGAGCTGGCTCGAAGATCTGTACGTGTTCTTCCAGCAAAGTATGATGGATTAGTAACAGCCCTTAACACTCAGGTAAGGCCAACTCCTCTTACATTTGAAGAGTTTTGTGCCATGCTTTTAGAAGAAGAGATGCGGCTGAAGAATCGGCAAAGTACAACTGATGCTTCATTCTCAGCAAATGCAAAAGGTAAAGGCTCTTCAGAGGGATCAAAGAAGAAGCCAAAGAAGAAAAAGTTCACAGGAAGTTGCTTCTATTGTGAAAAGAAAGGCCATGCCATCAAGGATTGCAGAAAGAAGCAAGCTGATGAACGGAATGGGACTGTAAAATCATCATGGAAGAACAAAGAGTCTGCAAACAACACAGAGCTGGAACTTTGGGTAGCTATTGAAGAGGTATGTTCATCTGCTCAAGCTCGTGTTGATGAGCCATGGATTTTAGATAGTGGAGCTTCTCGCCATATGACTAGTAAAAAGGATTGGTATAGTTCCCTAGTGCCTCTACGGGAATCCATCAATGTAGTGGTGGGAAATGACTCCAAGTGTCCAACTAAAGGAACTGGAACCATCTCTTTTATCACTTCTCCAGGTGTTGAGAAAAAGTTATCCGATGTTCTCTATGTACCTACACTCAAAAGAAATTTGTTGTCAGTTTCTGCAATAACAGATCGTGGACTCGAAGTTCACTTCAATAAGAGTGGTGCGGAAATCATGGATTCATCAGGTAATGTTGTAGGTAAAGGCATACGACGGGATAACTTGTATGAGTTAAGTGCTTTAACTGCTACAGAAGATAAAGATGTAAGCAGGTTATGGCACCGACGATTTGGGCATCTCGGATTTGCAGTTTTGAAGGAGATGCAACGAACAGGGATGGTTGCTCATATGCCTACATTTTCAGAGTTGCAGGAACCTTGTGAAGCTTGTATGATGGGCAAGCAACAACGAAAGGCATTTCCAAGAGAGACCAGCAATCGATCTCAAGCTCCTCTAGAGTTGGTACATGCTGATCTCTGCGGTAAAATGTCTACACCTGCTTTAGGAGGATCTTTCTACTTCTTGCTGTTAGTCGACGATTATAGTAGAAAGATGTGGGTTTATTTCATTCGAGAGAAGGCTGATGCTTTTGAAAAATTTAAAACGTGGCATAAGTATGTAGAAAATGAATCAGGAAGGAAATTGAAGAAATTTAGAACAGATAGAGGAGGTGAATTCTTGTCAACAGAATTCAACAATTACTGTAAGGAGCATGGTGTGAAAAGGCAACTTACCACAGCTTATACACCCCAACAAAATGGCGTTGTTGAGCGCAGGAACAGGACAGTAGTTGAAATGGCTCGTTGTATGTTGAAGGCTCAAGACATGCCTGATTCATTCTGGGCAGAAGCAATCAATACAACAGTCTACATCCTCAATCGAAGCTACACAAAAGCACTGAAGGGGATGACTCCTCAAGAAGCATATTTTGGTAAAAAGCCTTCATTTTTGCATTTCAGAATTTTTGGTTGTTTCTGTTATGCACATATTCCTGATTCAACAAGATCAAAGTTGGATTCAAAAAGCAAAAAGTGTGTCTTCCTAGGATATAGTGAAGAGTCTAAAGCATACAGGTTATGGGATCCTGAGGCAAGGAAGATTTTTGTCAGCCGAGATGTGGTGTTTGATGAACGACCACACTTAGTAGAAGATAAAGGTAAATCTACTATCTCATCAAGCGGAGAAATATCTCACCTTGTGCCTATCAAAAGACAGGTTAAAGTTGAGGAGGAGGAAACATCTGATGGAGAAATTTCCTCAATAAAAAGCCAACCAGTTGTAGCTGCACAGCGTAAGCCACTACCGAAGTGGGCACAACAGCTCTTTGATGATCTTAATCCACATGTAGATGTACCAGAATCATCATCGGATGGATTACAAAGATCAAAGAGAATAGAGGAGCAAAGAAGAGCCTCAGAACACATTGTTAACATGGCTCTAATGGCAGATATCATGGGTTCGATAAAGGAACCTACCACCATTGAAGAAGCCATTGATGATCCAGATTGGAGAGCGGCAATGCAGTCTGAGTATGATAGTATACTCAAAAATGATACATGGGATCTAGTCGACTTGCCGCCAAAGAAGAAGGTAATAGGTACTAAATGGATTTGGAAAGCTAAGTATAAAGCTGATGGAACATTAGAAAAGTATAAGGCACGATTAGTTGCACAGGGTTTTTCACAGATTGAAGGATTTGATGTTCAAGAAACTTTTGCACCAACAGCACGCATGACAACTATTCGGACGGTACTTGCAGTAGCTGCACAAAAGTCTTGGCCTATTTTCCAGATGGATGTCAAATCTGCATTTTTGAATGGTCACCTCAAGGAGGAGGTATATGTATCTCAGCCACCAGGTTTTGAGGTGCCCAATTCAGAAAATAAAGTTTGCAGGTTGAAGAAAGCTTTGTATGGACTTAAGCAAGCTCCAAGGGCTTGGTACCAACGAATAGATCATTTTTTCAAAAATATGGGTTTTGAAAGAAGTACTTCTGATGCTAACTTGTATGTAACGAAAAGGGATAGCAAGCTAGTTGTTGTCATTGTATATGTAGATGATTTGATCATTACAGGAGATCATCAGGAACTCATCAATCAAACTCGGATCAGCTTGGGAACTGAGTTTGAAATGACAGACTTAGGTCTACTCCATTTTTGTCTGGGAATTGAAGTATGGCAAAGGAAGGATGGCATTTTCATCTCACAACAAAAATATTCCAAAGAAATTCTCAAGGCATTTGGAATGATGGACTGCAAACCAACTAGCACACCTATGGAGGTAAATCATAAGCTATCTATGGATGATAACATGCCTGATGTAGATGCTAAGAAGTATAGGAAGCTCGTTGGAAGTCTTATTTTTTTGTGCAACACTAGACCAGACATTTGCTATGCTGTTGGAGTGTTAAGCAGGTTTTCCAACAAACCTAAGGAGAGTCACTGGAATGCTGGAATGCGAATTCTAAGGTACATTGCAGGAACCTTGGATTTTGGTATTTTGTTTACCACAGGTGATACACTCCAAGGATATTGTGATTTAGATTGGGCTGGAGATTGTGATTCTAGAAAATCAGTTTCTGGATATTGTTTCTCACTTGGTTCAGGAATATTTTCTTGGGTAAGTAGGAAGCAACCAACTCTCGCACTCTCCTCCACTGAAGCAGAGTACAAAGCAGCTTGTTTTGCTTCTTGTGAGGCAGTCTGGTTAAGGAGAATTCTTGCAGATCTTGGCTTTCCATCAAATATGCCAACTATACTCAAGTGTGATAATCAAAGTTGTATGGCTATTGCAAAGAACCCAGTATTTCATGCTCGCACCAAGCACATAGAAGTACAGTACCATTACATTCGTGAGCTAATTGAAGATGAAATTGTGGAGCTAGAATATTGCCCAACAGAGGCAAATTGTGCTGACATATTCACTAAAGCACTTGGAAGAGAGCAGCTCAACAAGCATCTTCAACAGATGGGCACAGGACCGAGACCTACTTGATTTATCATCGGTAAACATTGAGGGGGGGTGTTAGTATATGATCAATGTCTACCCCTCATGATTGTATGCACATTTTGTAAGGCCCCCTTTATGAGGAGAAGCCAAGCATGCATTACCCAATTGATGGGAATCCCAACTTGAATGTTGGATGAAGGTCATATTGGACCATGTAAGATATTATAAGGAAAGGGAGTTATCAGGGTCCCCAATTGTGGGGTCCAAGGGGGCCAGCGGGCCTCGGCTGGGGGGTCCAAGGGGGCCAGCGGGCCCCGGCTGGGGGGTCCAAGGGGGCCAGCGGGCCCCCTGGCGCGACGGTAAAGGGAATATTCCATGGAATATTCCCTATCAGAGTCAGAAATCATTTATATTTGTTAGGTCGGTTCAACCAGTCTAAGCCGTGTATGGCAATTACGCGGGCGGTGGCCGCCCACGCTCTACCGCCCATGTATAGCCGTCCATGGCAGGCCACCCATGATCCTATATATACATGACTTCTGCACTACCTAAGACACCGAGTTGAGCCAGCATACCTCTACCTTGTATCTCCCTATCTAGAGTTGTCTAGATCACCATTTAAGCTCTACCTTGAGAGCGCACGGGTGGACAACACCATCATCTTTGTACTTGCTGCTAGTAGAAAATTGTTGAGATTCTCCTATATCTGTTATCTTCTCTATTATTGCTCCTGTGTTATATTGCGTAACTATTGTCTTACATAGTGATCATAGTAAGTACAATGAGTATAGTGAGCACAATGAGTTAAATGAGCATAGTGAGCATAAGAAGTACAATAAGTACAGTGAGTAATGTGTGATAGTGAGCATAGTGGATACAATGTCATGGTGAGCAGAGTGGGTACACTGTCACAGTGAGCACAATGCATAGTGTGAGAGGAGCCCAGTGTATAGTAACTAATTCAAAAAAGCACATCAACAAACCAAAAGCAAATGAACTTGATAAAAACACCTCGATCGAACGATCAAGGTCGATGCCAAATCATGAACGAAAATGATGAATCACAACTGGACCTTGAGAAACCACCTTTGCAGGCATGCCTTGGCTTAGATACCTCTATTGACTAGATCTTCTTCCACACGCACGTACACCAAGGATATCACATAAACGGAATCTCACAAAAGCATAAACACAATAAAGAGAGACAAGAGAATAGACACGAGATTGGGTACAATCTCCCCCCACATACTTTGATTGACGAGTCTATCAGAGCATGTGAATTTAAATATAGGTATTTTTCATTAGATACTAAAAAGAAGATACATGAGGATGGCACTTTCAAAATCATGAGTTTACAAACATATGCTTTATTTACAAAATCTTCACTTTTCAAGTGATCTATTATTTTTACAAAAGCGTAACTTTCTAAAGTGATCTATTAATTTTACAAAAAAATAACTAAAAAATTATCTTCTAAATATTCTTCTAAATATTTGAATAAGTCCATGCAGGTTCATACCCTCACGAGTCTTCACCTTCAAAATTAAAACACAAAGTACATTAAAAACATCAAGACATTAAAATCAATATAACATTCCATTATTCCATACAGTATAACACAAAATATCTCTAATGGGAGGCCAAAATCTCATACATTCAACCCATGAATGATAAGCAGGGACTTTAGATTGTCTTCACTATGGTCTTTCACGTATATCACCATGGTATTTCGAAGAGGAGTATACCCGAGCTAAAAACTTTACCATGTCCCTCAATTTCTGTTTAATTCAAGTATTTAGTGGGATAAATATATCCTTACATGTGCATGTCCAACTTAAAGACCCACAAATCCATACAAAGGTCTCACAACACATAAGTAATGTCCATCAAGGACCCCCAAGTGTATACATGATGTCGCTTGCCACATGCGATCAAAAGAAAAATGAGAATCAAATGTCTACCAATCTATATAAAAAAGAAACTCTCAATTTTCTCGCATGCACTAGAGACTTGCTACATGGTTATCTTTCTTTATCTTCAATTGAATTCTTTGCTTTGATCATGAGGAAATAGATAATCAGCTTCAAGGTCTTATACCCACACCTTGCCATCCTTGTGGGAGAACCACACATCTACCCCCAAAATTAGTAGCCTAGATTTGATGTTGATGAACGAGCCTGAGTCATGACATTCACCTCTATAAGAGTGTGCTATCGAGACTTTTGCTAGCCTTAAGTATGGTATTTCCATGTCATCAACTAAATGCACTACTTTGGTGATTTTTGTTTATGTTTTGAGGTTATCTAAGGATTGTTCTAATATAAGGCTGTCGACTTAACCTCGTTCCCTATGTTGGGGCATGCACTTTCCAGAAGGCATATAGAAAAAATAAAGTATGGAGTATGTCTACTCAATGGTGGTATCTCAGGAAGATACCTCTATGAAATCCATGAATGAGTCTAGTCACCATGAAAAGTCTAATGCATGAAAGATACAATCAACTTTCATATAATAAGATAACTTTTGCTCACTTTTATCACTATCATGTTTCCTACGTTATCCAACGGTAGAGACATTCAAATAATCTCTTTCATGTAACTCAAATGAGTGCAGTATCTATCATAACGAGTTCCTTGTCTAATTATCAACTACAAAAAAAAAACTCTTCGATGTGAGTCACAATCTCAATGTGAATGGTCAATCTATTCAAAATATCTATGTCGAAGCAAGTTCCATAAAACATTCCAAATGTTTGGAGCGCATCTACAAACATAAAATACAAATATGAAGTTTCTAACGTATCCAGAAGCCAAGCGCTAAGCAAAAGACATGTGTTGAAATATATCACAAGACATGCAAAACAATAAACAAATTTTCATTTGAATTATATGGCTTTCCAAAGAAAAGGATTAAGAAACGCGTATGAGTACATAATGAATGATCGTTTTGCGAAAACGTTTTGCATAATCTGTGTAAATCTCTACTTCCTTAATTTTGCGAACCATCTCGGTAAAATTTCTTCTTGCATCTAACTTTCATTTCGTAAATGATTTGAGTAATAGTGTACCTTCGAAAATAATTTTTTGCCATCACATCCTTAGTGATCACGTTTTCATAGTGATTACATTTTCATAGTGCTCGAGGAGAATTTCCTTGATTTTGTTTCATCTCAGTAAAATAAATGTATTTCTCTTTATTGAGTAAAACTATGACGTCACGTTTTTTTCAAGCTGAACTAAAAGAAGAGAAATCCTTTCACTCCCAATTTGTCGATTGATGAATGTTTGAGTTGACGAAAGATCATTGATATGTAATCCATCAAGGTCGACGCTTGATTGAAGTGATGAAAAGCTTGTTGCAACTCAAATCATTTAAGCATGCGGATATGCGTCCACACAGCTGCAACACCATTTTTCTTGAGCCCCGCAGTTGTCACCGACGAGATGAGTTTAAGGGCCAAGAAACTGCACAAGTAAGCACGAGGAACACGAAAACTTGAGTGGCAGGTTGGATATGACAGTGTCGGCGCTCTGCAGCGTCGGTTTCGTTTCAGCCATCTATAACTCCCATCTGCTGTCACCGAGTGTAGCTAATGCTTGCAAATTGTAAGTCTTTTGGGCACACCACACTGCTATGCTTTATCGACCTCATTGTGAAGTGCATTCATGTTTACCGACAGAGCAAATATACATCGTTGTGACAAAATCGCTTTCTAGTGCATGAGTAGCTTCTTCTTGCAGTCCCTTCGAAGGTACAAAGACGCACTGGATTCATTGTCGTGATCGGGACAAACCAGTCATTTTTTTATGAACAACGGTAACGGCACACTGCATCACTCGACATAGTGCAGATTTGATTGGAAGAACCATGCGAAACAATCCATGGATCTGACTTAGTTTGTCATTCAATACGGCATTCTTCTTCTAATTCCGGAAAGCGTCATTACATTGTCTTGTTCTAATTCCCACCATATTCTGATTGATAAATCAACTCCAATCATGAAGATCACGGAGAGCATTCTACACAGAAAATGGACCACATCGCCAACACACTAGTGCCAAAATGTGCATGGGTCAAATCACAATGAAGAGAGATAACTGACACGATGAAGATGATGAACATACAAAGATTAAAAACATAATGCTTAGAAGAGTTAAGGAGCAGACAAATTAGAAGGGAAACTACAAGACTACATTCATCTCTGCTTGACATCTCATAAATGTGATTTCATCAAGAAAAACCATGTTTTCAAGCCAGCATGAACAGTGCAGAGTCAAATAGTGTTTGAATAAAGAAAGTTTGGTGAAAAGCTCTGAATCGAGTGTAGGTAGTGCTATGCTGAATCGACCTCAATCTGAAGTGTATTCATGTTTAGCGCTTTCTAGTGCATTTCTAGCTTATTCTTGCAGTCCCTTTGAAGGTACGAAGACCCACTGGACTCATTGTCGTGATTGAGACAAACCAGTCATTTTCTTATGAGCAACGGTAATGGCATACTTCATCATTCGACATAGATGTTTCAATTCAAGACAATGGAGATTTGATTGGAAGAACCATGCGAAACAATCTATGGACTTCACTTAGTTTGTCATTCAATACAGCATTCTTCTTCTAATTCCAGAAAGCGTCATTATATTGTCTTATGCTATAACAGTTTTTGCTAAGACCCACCATATTCTGATTGATAAATCAACTCCAATCATGAAGCTCGCGGAGAGCATTTCACACAAAAAATGGACCACGTGGCCAATACATTACTGTGAAAACATGCATCGGTCAAATCACAATGAAGAGAGATAGTTGACACGATGAAGATGATGATCATATAAAGATTAAAAAACTTCAAAAAGAGAGGAGAATATTTATTCCGGAGAGATGTAGTCTTTGGAAAAGCAAACATAATGCTTATAAGAGTTAAGGAACAGGTTCACAAATACAAAGTTGATGCCCTCAAGTAATGTTGAATATTAAGGTTGCTCGTACCTTAATATTGAATATCAAGAAAGATGAATTGAATGTAGATGCAGACAAATGTTGTAAAGGACTGAACCAAAAAATCGAACCAAAAGTAAATAATCTTTAAATTCCACGAATAAGGGTCAATTTTTTGGGCCATCTTGTAAAACGTTATAGCAAGATACACGATTTCAAAACGCTGCTAAGATTTTTACAAAGGTTCGAGAAAATTATGAGCTCTAAATTCAAAAAAATACGCTTAGATATCCTCGGATTTAAGAAATAGATATACTAATCCTTTCGCAAAATATATTACTGATTAAAAGAAACCTCCAAAATAATTTTTCTGATGGCATTAAATATCATGGATTATTTCTATGATATTTTTCCATTCAAAAACGTTCCTTCTACTCTAAGAGGGAATGTCTTTATGATAAAATACACCAAAAACACCATAAATTAGTTTTATGTATCTATATGATCCTCGTGGAAAGCACATGTACCCTCATCTATAGATGTTTAGCCATTCAAAGCTTGAAAATTTTTATCTCCTTTTTCATAAGTAAATACAAATCATCTTCATCCAAATCAAGACCAAAATTCTCGGATCCACAATGAGATTTTTTTAAGTCTTTTGAGTTGCACTAAATACTTGTTCTAGAAGATTTTTTAATTCATCCTAATAGTTTACTTCCTCAAATGACTTGCCTTTGTTCATTTTAAATCAGGGTGGAGAGTCACAACCTTATCCAAATCAAGCTCAGATATACTATTTGTGATTCTTCTACCCTTTGACTCTCTAGAATTTGAGAAGCATATCGACTCTGGTGTATAGTTTCCTATATAAGCATTTATAAATTCTAGTAATATAACCAGTGAATATCTATTTAAGCTATCCTAATTTGTTGTTTATCAATTATTAAACTTGATACCTTGGCAATTGATCAATTATGACAGCCACAAGCGTGCCTAAATTTATCTCTCCTATATTACATTATCAGTATGCTTTCCTTTCCCTTGGCATCCTTCGACCTACATAAGTATTCTTCTCATGAGGATTAAGATTACTCTGTAGTTGATTTGGAATATTTTTTACCAACTTACATTGGATACAAGTTTCTACCAATAAGATCCTATGAGAAAGGTAAATCAAATGGACAAGTTCTTACAATATAGATCACTATTATTTCTTGTTGATGCATAAATTCCGTATCCAATCACATACATCCTCATACCCTTCATATGTTTTAGTATATTCTATATATTCTATCTTTTCCTCAAGTTCAAAAAAACCATTGAATTTTCCTCCTCTACGTGCCCTCACATTGTACAAATCCTTTGTGCTTTTTGTCAAGAGAAAGGAGACAAGAAATAGAGCTCTCACACACAAAGAGTGTAGCACACACTGATTGAGGCAAAGAAGAGTGATCATTTTCTACTTTTTCTATTACATAAAGAGAATATAGAAGAATGATCACAATACAATACAACGAGTACACTATATAGAGAACAATACATAAAGAAAATCCTAGTGTGTCTAATCAACGAAACAAATGTGCCATCACTTGCGATAGATAAATCAGGTAAAGCTCACTAAATGTGTCCCACACACATATTTATTACCTCCTCACTTGAAAGTATGACTAGCATCATTGTTTCTCTTACATGTGTTGCACCTACTCCTATTCATGAAACATCTTGATTCTGACTTGTAGATGATGATGCACAGGTTCCCAGGGCCAGAGATCCCCATGGACTAGGGTTAACCGACCTTTCCATACTTTTACTCCTGGTTCGGTCAGTGCAAAGCCTTCTAGGGAGGCTAAACAGGTGCACATGATCCAGACAGTCTCAGGAGGAAAGAGAAAAGTGTCTGCTCTGGCGGAGAGGGCATATAATCGATCTATTCTTACCCCTCAGTAGAAAGAGAAGGCAATGAAAGAGGGTTTGTGCTATGGTTGCTTAGGGCAGCACTTGTATAAGGATTGTCCTAGAAAGAAAAAAAATAGCAGCCACCAAAGTAATAAATCCGACTCAGGCAGGGGGTGGCATTGAGGATGAGTTTGGAGATTCCCCGTCTCCATTATCATCTCCCATAGTGGCCATGATGGTCACTAAAAAGGTTCCGACTATGCTAGATGTTGTGCTTTCGCTAGTGGCACAGAAAGGATACTGGTTCCCAGATATTGAGCTTATTGTCATGAGAGGATAGTCAAATTATACTTATACCATAGAGCTAGCTGATGGGAAGGGAACTGAAGCTTGGGATAGACGAGTGGTTGATCTTCCTATTCAAATCGAGTCCTATGAGGACAGATTGGATTTTGAGATAGCGAGATTAGCTCGATTGGACATAGTTCTTAGTAAAAAGTGGCATGCCAGGAAGAAACCAATCATTGATTTTGCTTCGTATGTGTATGAGTTTGAGCATGAGGGAAGGAGATTACTGATCCGTGGAGAACCAGATCTCCAAGAGACGCGATTGGTGACTGCTATGAAGTTGCTCAAAATTGATTGTAAGTATATCTATTTTATTTAGTTCATGTATTTGTCGTATGTTGAGATGGATTCATGTAGTCATGGAGACTCAAGTTGGAATGCTCCAGCACTTTCAGTAAAAGTGAGAGCAGAATTCCAAGAGTTGTTTTTAAAGGAATTACCATCAGGTTTGCCTCCTTGCAGGAATATAGAGCATAGAATCGAATTGGTACCTGGAGTGAGTCCGACCTCTCGGCCACCATTTCGAATGAGTTTGCAGGAGGAAATGAAGTCCGCAAGGTCATGGACGAGTATCTTCAAAAATGGTTGATTAGATCCAACTATTCACCCTTTGCCACACTAGTTCTTCTTGTGAAGAAGAAGGATGGATCTTATAGGATGTGTGTCGATTATCGAGCACTCAATAAGATCACTATTTAACATAGATATCCCATGCCCCGGATTGACGATCTTTTAGATGCTCTAGGTGGAGCCATTGTATTTAGTAAGATAGATTTAAAGAGTGGCTATCATCAGATTAGAGTAAAAGATCATGATGTACATAAGACAGCTTTCAGGACCCGTTTTGGTCATTATGAGTATTTTTGTTATGCCCTTTGGTTTGACAAATGCTCCAACTACATTTATGATGTTAATGAATGATATCTTACGATCTTTCATAGGAAAGTGTGTTGCTGATTTTATGGATGATTTGCTAGTGTATAGTGGGATTGTGCATGAGCATGAAAATCATTTAAGATTTTTGTTGAATATTTTAAAAGAAAATCAGGTGTATGTAAATCCGGAGAAGACACAGTTGTCTCTTCCGAGGATAGAGTATCTAGGGCATGTGATTTCAGACGACGGGGTTTAGATGGATCCCAAGAAGGTGTCAATTATTTTAGCATGGCCTACTCCTCAAGATGAGGGGTAGTTACGGTCATTCTTAGGACTTTTCGATTTCTATTGGAAATTCATCTCTTCATATTCGTCGATAGTAGTACCTATGACGAACTTGCTTCAAGGCAAAATTCTATTTGCATGGAAGCAAGAGCAGCAAGAGAGTCTTCATACTCTAAAACACACTGTTTCAGAGGCTCCTATACTCAAAGTGGTAGATCCTCAAAAACCATTTGAGTTAGAAACGGATGCTAGTGGCATAGCCATAGGTGCAGTCTTAAGTCAAGATGGCAAGCCAATAGCTTTTGAAAGTAAGAAGTTAAGTAGTGCACAACGCAATTGGGGGATGCATGAACAAGATTTGTATGCGGTGGTGCATGCACTTAAAGTTTGGAGACACTATCTTTATGGTGCGGACTTTAAGGTATGCACAGATCATCATACACTCAAGTATTTTTGTAGTCAGCCAGATCTTCGAGGCCGACAGGCTCATTGGGCTGAGCTCATGCAAGAATTCCACATGGAAATCTTGTATAGAAGAGGCAAAGAAAATATAGAAGCTGATGTATTATCTCGTATAATGTATCAAATGAGCTTTACAGGTTTAGAAAGCTTATTGGTTCAAGAAATTAAGGAAGCACAGGTGGAAGAAGCAAACAAGTCCATTCCGTATTCTAATTTCTCACAGGAGAATGGAATAGTGAAGCGGAAAGGAAAGCTTTGTGTGCCAGATTCCCGGGATTTGTGAAAGAAAGTCATGCATGATAACCATGATGTTCCCTATGCAGGACATCCTGGTGTTGACAAAACAACACAACTGGTTAAAAGAACATTTTGGTGGCCTGGATTAGCCAGAGATATCCATACTTATGTTCAACAATGCTTTGTGTGCCAAGTCAACAAAGAAGAAAGAGTAAAGACAGGAGGTCTTTTACATCCTTTACAAGTTCCAGATCATAATTGGGATAGTATATCCATGGACTTCATAGTGGGGTTACCGCGGACCCAAAGGAAACGGGATACAATCCTACTTGTGGTCGATAGAGTGAGCAAGATGTCTCATTTTATACCTACGTAGGAGACGATAGAAGCTCCACAGGTAGCGGAGTTGTTTATCCAGCATGTCTTCAGATTGCATGGGTTACCTACATCCATAGTCTCAGATAGGGATGTCAGATTTACAGGACACTTCTGGAAGTTTGTATTTGACAAATTCAAAGTGTCACTAAAAATGAGTAGTGGTGATCATCCCCAGATTGATGGTCAGACCGAGAGGGTCAACCAAATTCTAGAGGATATGTTGCGGGCATATGTGTCTGAGAGACAAACTCATTGGGTAAGTTATTTGCCACTACTAGAGTTTTCTTATAACAATAGGCCTCACAAGGTGACTGGGATCTCCTTTTGAGATGAACTATGGCATGAATCCCAATGCTCCCTGTACCATAGGAATGCCTAAGAAATGTCCAAGTGCTTTCGAGTTCTTAGCGAATCTCCAAGCAAACCTTGAAATAGCTAAAGCCAAGATGCAGCAAGCAGCTGATAGAGCCAAAGAGTATGCTGATAGGAAAAGATCTCCTAGATCCTTTGAGGAAGGAGACCGAGTATTTCTTCAGGTACCAGCTAGATCTACTTCATTGTCCATAGGGAAGTGTAGTGAGCTATCACCAAGATATTGTGGACCTTGGAAGATAGTAAAGAAATTGAGTGATGCTGCATAACAATTAGAGCTTCCTCCAGATTGTAGACTCCATCCAATGTTTCATGTTAGTAAATTAAGAAAGTATATATCTAGGGAGGATAATCTAATAGAGGGTATTGTTTCTTTGCGGGAAACCGATAGAGAAGATCATTTTCTAGAGAGAATACTAGATAGGAGACAGAAACGGTTAAGGAATCGTGTCATCCAACAGTATCTGGTAGCCTGGAGAGGATTACCACTTACTGAGTCCACTTGGGAATCAGCAGCTCTGGTTCACAAGTACTTTCCCTCATTGATCATTGAGGACAATCATCTTTAGAAGGGGGAGAGAGTGTCAGACATTGGTCTACGGAGACCATTCCTTGTGTGTGTGGGATGAGGGCTAGTTAGCCAAGGTCCTAATCCGGGGTATATCCTAAGGTATTTGATGGTTAGTGGGGATGCGTGTTGCATGTTGGCCACATGGCGATGCTTGATCATTCTAGATCACTGCTATTTTAGATACAAGAGGACATAAATGGATGGGAGGAGAGTGGCACACACATCATTCACATGTCTTCTTTTGAGGAGAGTCTTGCATAGATTGGGCTTGCTCTAAGGATGATAGGAGGAGCACTTCTAGCTACTTATCTTTTGGGGGTTCAAAGCTAATATCATGGTCATCAAAATAGCAACAAACTCATGCATTATCATCTATAGATGCAGAATATAGAGGCTTAGCAAATGCGTCACAAGAGGCGATGTGGCTCAAACTACTCTAGAGAGATTTAGGGTCACATTCTTATACTTCAATGTTTTTTAGATATGACACTAGTTCACTTCATTTGGCTACTAATCCTATATATCTTGCAAGGAATAAGCACAATGAAGTGTAGTATCATTATGTAAGAGAGAAATTACTTAGCAAGGATATCCAATTGTCCTATGTGTAAACTCATTTGCAATGTGTAGATATGCTCACAAAGTCTTTGGATGGACCTAAGATGAACAGGTTCAAGATGATGATTGGATTACAGGAAATCAAGGAAGATTGAAGATCAACCATGTTAGGCTTTAGGGGGAGTAGTTTGTGCAAATGATTCCAAGCCTACATATGTGGATACCTCGCATGTATCCCATATGGTCACATATGATCACTCCCTTGTAAAAGTCACTTTACCTTTTATCCTTGTAAAAGTGCGTATGATTATTGCACTACTGTCATGAGAAGTTTGGAGGAATCAGATCTTGGGTTACTTGGTAGATGATTGATGAGATATAGATCCTATATTTTAGTACTCACTTTATGGTGAGAATTTGAATTTGAACTCAAAGCTTGGCTCCAACTTCAACTATAAGAGAGGACAAAAAATTTCGCATGTATAAGACTCACTATGAGATCCTTCTGAGAGGGATACTTTGTGATTAGTGAGCTTAATCCATAGCCCTTTCACTATCCTCACATTGTGCAATTGAGCATTGCCAATGTCATTGTATTTCTATGTGATCTAATGCATATACATTGATTACTTCTGTACTTCACTTCTCTGATATGATCATCTCAGTAACAGTGAGCTTCTCAGAGTACGTTCTCAATGCATGGTTGATCATTTGATGTGATTAAAAGTGCTATATAATCTCAATATGGTTAAGCTCATAGCTACAGAGTTTCATTGTTATTGCTTTTTCCAATTGTAAGATATCTATATATCTTTGCTTAGTGGTCTGCACACCGAAGAACGTCAAAAGTGTTGGGCAAGTTCTCTAACTTGCTAGGAGTTATTCTCAATGTGTATTCCATCTTTTTTTATGGAAATAGCTCATGATTGGTAGATATCTAAGTTAGTTAGATACTCCCTAAATGAGTTTAGCTAATTGCTAGCTCCATAGCACATATATGATTATTTTTTATCAATAGGAAGCTCAAAGGGACTACTACACTCTCCAGAATTTTTTCTTGGCTGATGTGAAGCAGGGTTTTGCAGCACCACTTCATCTCTAGAATCTATCCACCATCTCGTCCAACAACAACACCCCAAGGAACCCATCGTATTAAAGGTATGCTAAATTTTGAAACATAAAACCTAAAAAATTAAGCATAAACCCTAAATTTGGAATGGGAAATATAATAACATGATAAGTAGCGGATGGTTGAGCTACACAATTGACAAGCAAGAGATGGTTGAACTAAACCCTAGGCGAAAAGATTAGGAAGTAATCCTTGTTGGTGCATTTTGCCCAAGCCTACATGCTTGATATGCTTGATATTATCCTCATTTGTAAGTCACATGAGTAGTCATGTGAACACCTCTTGTAAAAGAGTACATTTTATCTCTTGTAAATGGAAAAAGAAAAAAGTAAAAGGATGGCTTACCTCATCCATGATGTAAAAGCAAATTCGTGGCTCCAACTACCAAAATCACGAATTTTTGAGCTGAGGGAATCTCTCCTAACTTTGGGGATCACTTTTAGGTGGAGCCATTCGAATTCAAATTCAAAACTCCCTCCAAGAATTGCTATAAAAGGAGCAAGAAGGAAGAGGCGATTAGCAAGCCTTGTACGTGACGACTTCATGTCATTTTGTAGAGATTGAAGAGCTTACTCCATAGCTCTATCATTCTACTCCCATTGTGCAAAGATTCATTGCCAATGTGGTTGTAATCATATGTGAATCTATACATTTATTATCATCTACCTCTCTGTTTTGTTCTCTGCTATACTCACTCAGAGCAGTAACTTCAGAAGGTCATATCTCGAGTTTTACTGAACATTTTTCAGTGTTTTAAAGTGCGTTGTATAGCTCTCACTGTCTAGTTTCTACCTATAAATTTTCAAGGTCATTGGATTTATACTGTTGGAGATATCTGCATTTTACTGCTTACTGGTCTATCTCTGCAGAGCCCCGAGAATTGTGGGAATGTTCCAAAACTTGATGAAACTTGTTCTCAGTGCTCAGTCCATCATTTGAAGTGTTTTAACTTGGAATAGTAAGCTTGCTAAGTCTATTTGCTATGCCCAAAAGGAATTTTTCTAATTCCTTCCAGGTTGAGAGCACTGTTCATTTTTTCCAGCAGGTGTATGTCCAAAAATAGCAAGTTTTGGGAGCTAGTCATTTCGCAACTTGTCGGTCTTGACTTAAACTTTTGGGATTGACAAATTGGACCGAAACAACTACCCGGCATGGTCTCTAAGGATGGAGGCTTACCTTCAAGGGAGGAATCTATATGGATTCATATCCGGAGATGAAGCAATGCCAACCATGAGGAACAAAGGGCAACCATCACATGAAGAAGTGGAAGGACTTTCGAATTGGTGTTCGAAGGATGCACTTGCAAGGTCCTATATTCTAAACTCAATCTCTGATTTTCTTTTACCTCATGTCAAGGGATGCAAGACATCAAGAGAAACCTGGAATGCACTTGCTTCTTTCTTCTCTTCCAACACTCGAGCAAGGAAGAACCAATTGTGGATGGAGTTCACAACAATGAAGAAAAGCCCGAAGCAAAATGTGACTGATTATGTCACAAAGATGAAGGAGATTTCCGACCAACTTGGAAGCATTGGAGAGGTAATTGAAGAGGAGCAAATCATAAGACAAATCATGAATGGAATCAAAGCAGACGACAAGTGGGAGTCATTCACAACAGCCATGGATTTATACATGGATATGCATGTACCCGACCTCAACACACTCATGGGCCAACTCTTCACTCATGAAGCAAAGATTAGCAAAGGTGGTGAGTCCTCAAGAGGTAATCAAACTTCTGCCTTATATTCTGATAAAGCTAAGGTCAAGGACAAGTCAAAGAATAGAAAGAATGAAGATGAAGGAAGCTCTTTCCAAGCAAACTTTGCAGGTAGAGGACGAGCTAGAGGAAGAGGCAGAAGTGGAAAGCAAGGCAGGGGGAGATTCCAATCATCTCAACCTTGCAACATATGTGGCTTATCTAACCATACTACTGAAGAATGTTTCAGGAACCCGAGGAACTCAAGAGGAAGAGGATTCAATAGAGGTGGCTATGGATCAAATAGAGGCAGGTACAATGGAGGCTACAACAACAACTACTACAACAACAATTACAACAACAACAACAACTATCAAAGTGGCCATAGAGGAAGAAAAGATTACAATAACTATGCAGAGGACCAAAGTCAAGAAGATTCATTATTGATTATGAATCTATCAACGAAGAAGGGTAAGGATGATGATCACATATTTTACATTGATTCGGGATGCTCGAACCATGTAGCAGGAAATGTGGCTTTACTTTCTGATTTGGAAGATCCTCATAACAAGCATGAAGTGCAGACAGGAGATGACACAAAGCACTCAGTGGAGAAGATAGGTAATGTGAAGACATGAGATGGGAATATGAACCTCTTAAGCAAAGTCTTGTATGTCCCTACAATTACCAAAAATTTAATAAGTGTTGGACAGATTGTTGAAAAAGGATTGCAGGTTAGATTCAATCGATTTGGAGCATATGTTGAAGACCCAAGGCAAGGCTTTCGAAGGATTGCCAAAGGAGAAAAGACAGGAAGGCTTTTCACTTTTGAAGTGGAAGATACAAAGAACATAGCTTTGTTTAGCTATGGATCTCAAACTCTAACAGAGTTGGACATATGGCACAAAAGGCTTGCTCACATTGGTGAGAGGACACTCAAACAGATTTGCAGGGACCAAAGTGTACTTGGTTTGCCTAATATCACAAGGCAACACATGATTTATAAGTGTGAAGCTTGTCAACTCGGCAAGGCTCATAGACAACCTTTCAATAAGAAAGGATATATGTATCAAAATCCTTTGGATCTAGTGCACACGGATGTGTGGGGTCCAAGTAAGGAGCCATCTATATCAGGCTCAAGATATTATGTGTCTTTCATAGATGATTGTAGCAGGTGGACCATTCTGTTTTTCATGAAGCACAAGGATGAAGTGTTTAATTGCTTTAAGAAGTATATTGCTCTTGTTGAAAACCAAACAGGTAGGACTTTGAAACGACTCAGATCAGATGGTGGAGGAGAATACTTCTCTTTTGAATTTGATGCCTTCTTGCATGAAAGAGGCATTAAAAGGGAAGTCACTACAAGGTATACACCCGAACTCAATGGTGTAGCAGAGAGGAGGAACAGAGCTATTGTCGAAGCTGCAAGGTCCATGCTCAATGAAAAGGGATTGCCGAACTACCTATGGGCAGAGGCTGTGTCGACAGCCACATATCTCATAAATAGACTTCCATCTAAGTCACTAGATGGAACCACTCCATATGAAGTGTGGAATGGAAGAAGACCTAGTCTAGAGCATTGTAAAATCTTTGGATGCTTAGCCTATGCTCACATTCCTTCTCAAGTAAGAGGGAAATTGGATCCCAAGGCAGAGAAGTGTGTATTCATTGGTTATGATCAAAACCAAAAAGGATATAGATTGTACAATCCAACCAATAAAGGATTTTCTGTGAGTAGAGATGTAATTTTTGATGAAAACAAATCATGGTTTGATGATGACAGGAAAGTGAAGCTGCCATATGACTTGGATGAAGATTTTCCATCACTTCAACCAAAGGAGCCAAAGCAGATTGAAGAAAGTGATTCGGAGATTGACCTAGAAGACTTGGAAAGACTAAAGCTATGGAAGAACAAAGGTAAAGCAAAGATGCAGGATGCTACATATGGACCCGAGAGCTCACATCAACCACTTAGAAGGTCTTCGAGGGAGAAGAAGAAACCAGAGAGGTTTGGTTATGATACTTCTTTGGTCACCAAGCACTCAATCTACATTGCAAAGGATTCAACCAATGAAGAACCTACCACATTTGAAGAAGCACAAAGCAAGAAAGCTTGGAGAGATGCAATGGATGAAGAAATGGAAGCCTTGAAGGAGAATGACACTTGGGAGCTTGTACCTAACAAGCCATCTATGAAGATAATCGGATCTCGATGGATATACAAAATCAAGAAGAATCCAGATGGAAGTATAAATAGACACAAAGCAAGGTTAGTTGCTAAAGGGTTTGCTCAAACCCATGGTATTGATTATGAGGAGACTTTCTCTCCTGTTGCAAAAATGCCTACAATTAGGGTTCTCATTAGTCTTGCTGCATCTAGAAATTGGAATCTTTATCAACTTGATGTAAAGAATGCTTTCTTGAATGGATGGATTTCTGAGGAAGTGTATATGGCACAACCTCCTGGATATGAGGATGCACATCATCCTAACTATGTATGCAAACTAAAGAAAGCTTTGTATGGATTGAAGCAAGCTCCAAGAGCTTGGAATTTCAGATTGGTTACTTATTTGCAGGACCAAGGATTCAAAGCTAGCAAGGCGGATACGTCTTTGTTCATAAAGAGGAATGGATCTGAAGTGATCTATTTATGTGTGTATGTTGATGATATTATTATCACAGGCAATGATCTTGAAGGAATCAAACAGGTAAAGAGTCAAATGAAGGAGGAGTTCAAAATAAGTGACCTCGGACCACTCACTTATTTTCTTGGATTGGAGTTGATCTACACAGATTCAGGTATATACATCACACAAAGGAAGTATGTCCATGACATGCTCGTCAAGTTCAAGATGGAAAATACCAAGTGTGCAGGTACACCTATGGAGCAAAATCATAAGCTTAGTGCTTATGAAGGAGAGCCAATTGAAGACATCACAAGCTATCAAAGCTTGGTTGGAAGTTTGAACTATGCAACACTCACAAGGGTGGATATATGCTATAGTGTTAGCATATTGAGTCAGTTTATGCATAAGCCGAGAAGACCACATATGGAAGCGGCCAAGCGAGTCCTCAAGTACCTAAAGGGGACCATGAATGAAGGTTTGTTCTATTCATATACTTCAGATATTGAGCTAAAGGTCTACTCAGATGCAGATTGGGCCGGATCTAAAGATGATAGAAGAAGCACATCAGGGTATATATCATTTGCAGGTTCAAAAATCATTTCTTGGTCATCGAAGAAGCAACCAACCGTGGCATTATCTTCTACTGAAGCTGAATATAGAGGTTTGGCTAATGCAACTCAAGAAATCATGTGGTTAAAATCTTTGTACACAGATCTTGGACTTCATTCTTCAACACCTCACATTTTTGGTGACAACACAAGCTCACTACATCTAGCAGCTAATCCGGTATACCATGCTAGAACCAAGCATATTGAAGTCCACTACCATTATGTAAGGGAGAAGCTAATGAGCAAGGATATTCAACTATCCTACGTCTCTACAGATATGCAATGTGCAGACATGTTGACGAAAGCTCTTGATGGTACGAAATTAAGTAGATTCAAGTTGATGATTGGTTTGCAGGAAATCAAGGACAATTGAAGACTTATTTGGAGGCCAAGCATGTTAGGCTTGAGGGGGAGCTGTTGGTGCATTTTGCCCAAGCCTACATGCTTGATATGCTTGATATTATCCTCATTTGTAAGTCACATGAGTAGTCATGTGAACACCTCTTGTAAAAGAGTACATTTTATCTCTTGTAAATGGAAAAAGAAAAAAGTAAAAGGATGGCTTACCTCATCCATGATGTAAAAGCAAATTCGTGGCTCCAACTACCAAAATCACGAATTTTTGAGCTGAGGGAATCTCTCCTAACTTTGGGGATCACTTTTAGGTGGAGCCATTCGAATTCAAATTCAAAACTCCCTCCAAGAATTGCTATAAAAGGAGCAAGAAGGAAGAGGCGATTAGCAAGCCTTGTACGTGACCACTTCATGTCATTTTGTAGAGATTGAAGAGCTTACTCCATAGCTCTATCATTCTACTCCCATTGTGCAAAGATTCATTGCCAATGTGGTTGTAATCATATGTGAATCTATACATTTATTATCATCTACCTCTCTGTTTTGTTCTCTGCTATACTCACTCAGAGCAGTAACTTCAGAAGGTCATATCTCGAGTTTTACTGAACATTTTTCAGTGTTTTAAAGTGCGTTGGATAGCTCTCACTGTCTAGTTTCTACTTATAAATTTTCAAGGTCATTGGATTTATACTGTTGGAGATATCTGCATTTTACTGCTTACTGGTCTATCTCTGCAGAGCCCCGAGAATTGTGGGAATTTTCCAGAACTTGATGAAACTTGTTCTCAGTGCTCAGTCCATCATTTGAAGTGTTTTAACTTGGAATAGGAAGCTTGCTAAGTCTATTTGCTATGCCCAAAAGGAATTTTTCTAATTCCTTCCAGGTTGAGAGCACTGTTCATTTTTTCCAGCAGGTGTATGTCCAAAAATAGCAAGTTTTGGGAGCTAGTCATTTCGCAACTTGTCGGTCTTGACTTAAACTTTTGGGATACATGTTCCAAAGTACTTGGCTGATATTTTGGTGGATTTAGGAAGCTCAAAGGGTCTCTTAATCAACTCTGAAGTCTCAGTTGGCTGGTGTGAAGCTGGTTGCAGCGGCACCTACTCATCTTTGGATTGCATCCACCATCTCTCTTCACAGTGGTATCAGAGCATAGTCAAGCAACATGGGAGATGGATTTCCATCAACAATTGACAAATTGGACCGAAACAACTACCCGGCATGGTCTCTAAGGATGGAGGCTTACCTTCAAGGGAGGAATCTATATGGATTCATATCCGGAGATGAAGCAATGCCAACCATGAGGAACAAAGGGCAACCATCACATGAAGAAGTGGAAGGACTTTCGAATTGGTGTTCGAAGGATGCACTTGCAAGGTCCTATATTCTAAACTCAATCTCTGATTTTCTTTTACCTCATGTCAAGGGATGCAAGACATCAAGAGAAACCTGGAATGCACTTGCTTCTTTCTTCTCTTCCAACACTCGAGCAAGGAAGAACCAATTGTGGATGGAGTTCACAACAATGAAGAAAAGCCCGAAGCAAAATGTGACTGATTATGTCACAAAGATGAAGGAGATTTCCGACCAACTTGGAAGCATTGGAGAGGTAATTGAAGAGGAGCAAATCATAAGACAAATCATGAATGGAATCAAAGCAGACGACAAGTGGGAGTCATTCACAACAGCCATGGATTTATACATGGATATGCATGTACCCGACCTCAACACACTCATGGGCCAACTCTTCACTCATGAAGCAAAGATTAGCAAAGGTGGTGAGTCCTCAAGAGGTAATCAAACTTCTGCCTTATATTCTGATAAAGCTAAGGTCAAGGACAAGTCAAAGAATAGAAAGAATGAAGATGAAGGAAGCTCTTTCCAAGAAAACTTTGCAGGTAGAGGACGAGCTAGAGGAAGAGGCAGAAGTGGAAAGCAAGGCAGGGGGAGATTCCAATCATCTCAACCTTGCAACATATGTGGCTTATCTAACCATACTACTGAAGAATGTTTCAGGAACCCGAGGAACTCAAGAGGAAGAGGATTCAATAGAGGTGGCTATGGATCAAATAGAGGCAGGTACAATGGAGGCTACAACAACAACTACTACAACAACAATTACAACAACAACAACAACTATCAAAGTGGCCATAGAGGAAGAAGAGATTACAATAACTATGCAGAGGACCAAAGTCAAGAAGATTCATTATTGATTATGAATCTATCAACGAAGAAGGGTAAGGATGATGATCACATATTTTACATTGATTCGGGATGCTCGAACCATGTAGCAGGAAATGTGGCTTTACTTTCTGATTTGGAAGATCCTCATAACAAGCATGAAGTGCAGACAGGAGATGACACAAAGCACTCAGTGGAGAAGATAGGTAATGTGAAGACATGAGATGGGAATATGAACCTCTTAAGCAAAGTCTTGTATGTCCCTACAATTACCAAAAATTTAATAAGTGTTGGACAGATTGTTGAAAAAGGATTGCAGGTTAGATTCAATCGATTTGGAGCATATGTTGAAGACCCAAGGCAAGGCTTTCGAAGGATTGCCAAAGGAGAAAAGACAGCAAGGCTTTTCACTTTTGAAGTGGAAGATACAAAGAACATAGCTTTGTTTAGCTATGGATCTCAAACTCTAACAGAGTTGGAGATATGGCACAAAAGGCTTGCTCACATTGGTGAGAGGACACTCAAACAGATTTGCAGGGACCAAAGTGTACTTGGTTTGCCTAATATCACAAGGCAACACATGATTTATAAGTGTGAAGCTTGTCAACTCGGCAAGGCTCATAAACAACCTTTCAATAATAAAGGATATATGTATCAAAATCCTTTGGATCTAGTGCACACGGATGTGTGGGGTCCAAGTAAGGAGCCATCTATATCAGGCTCAAGATATTATGTGTCTTTCATAGATGATTGTAGCAGGTGGACCATTCTGTTTTTCATGAAGCACAAGGATGAAGTGTTTAATTGCTTTAAGAAGTATATTGCTCTTGTTGAAAACCAAACAGGTAGGACTTTGAAACGACTCAGATCAGATGGTGGAGGAGAATACTTCTCTTTTGAATTTGATGCCTTCTTGCATGAAAGAGGCATTAAAAGGGAAGTCACTACAAGGTATACACCCGAACTCAATGGTGTAGCAGAGAGGAGGAACAGAGCTATTGTCGAAGCTGCAAGGTCCATGCTCAATGAAAAGGGATTGCCGAACTACCTATGGGCAGAGGCTGTGTCGACAGCCACATATCTCATAAATAGACTTCCATCTAAGTCACTAGATGGAACCACTCCATATGAAGTGTGGAATGGAAGAAGACCTAGTCTAGAGCATTGTAAAATCTTTGGATGCTTAGCCTATGCTCACATTCCTTCTCAAGTAAGAGGGAAATTGGATCCCAAGGCAGAGAAGTGTGTATTCATTGGTTATGATCAAAACCAAAAAGGATATAGATTGTACAATCCAACCAATAAAGGATTTTCTATGAGTAGAGATGTAATTTTTGATGAAAACAAATCATGGTTTGATGATGACAGGAAAGTGAAGCTGCCATATGACTTGGATGAAGATTTTCCATCACTTCAACCAAAGGAGCCAAAGCAGATTGAAGAAAGTGATTCGGAGATTGACCTAGAAGACTTGGAAAGACTAAAGCTATGGAAGAACAAAGGTAAAGCAAAGATGCAGGATGCTACATATGGACCCGAGAGCTCACATCAACCACTTAGAAGGTCTTCGAGGGAGAAGAAGAAACCAGAGAGGTTTGGTTATGATACTTCTTTGGTCACCAAGCACTCAATCTACATTGCAAAGGATTCAACCAATGAAGAACCTACCACATTTGAAGAAGCACAAAGAAAGAAAGCTTGGAGAGATGCAATGGATGAAGAAATGGAAGCCTTGAAGGAGAATGACACTTGGGAGCTTGTACCTAACAAGCCATCTATGAAGATAATCGGATCTCGATGGATATACAAAATCAAGAAGAATCCAGATGGAAGTATAAATAGACACAAAGCAAGGTTAGTTGCTAAAGGGTTTGCTCAAACCCATGGTATTGATTATGAGGAGACTTTCTCTCCTGTTGCAAAAATGCCTACAATTAGGGTTCTCATTAGTCTTGCTGCATCTAGAAATTGGAATCTTTATCAACTTGATGTAAAGAATGCTTTCTTGAATGGATGGATTTCTGAGGAAGTGTATATGGCACAACCTCCTGGATATGAGGATGCACATCATCCTAACTATGTATGCAAACTAAAGAAAGCTTTGTATGGATTGAAGCAAGCTCCAAGAGCTTGGAATTTCAGATTGGTTACTTATTTGCAGGACCAAGGATTCAAAGCTAGCAAGGCGGATACCTCTTTGTTCATAAAGAGGAATGGATCTGAAGTGATCTATTTATGTGTGTATGTTGATGATATTATTATCACAGGCAATGATCTTGAAGGAATCAAACAGGTAAAGAGTCAAATGAAGGAGGAGTTCAAAATAAGTGACCTCGGACCACTCACTTATTTTCTTGGATTGGAGTTGATCTACACAGATTCAGGTATATACATCACACAAAGGAAGTATGTCCATGACATGCTTGTCAAGTTCAAGATGGAAAATACCAAGTGTGCAGGTACACCTATGGAGCAAAATCATAAGCTTAGTGCTTATGAAGGAGAGCCAATTGAAGACATCACAAGCTATCAAAGCTTGGTTGGAAGTTTGAACTATGCAACACTCACAAGGGTGGATATATGCTATAGTGTTAGCATATTGAGTCAGTTTATGCATAAGCCGAGAAGACCACATATGGAAGCGGCCAAGCGAGTCCTCAAGTACCTAAAGGGGACCATGAATGAAGGTTTGTTCTATTCATATACTTCAGATATTGAGCTAAAGGTCTACTCAGATGCAGATTGGGCCGGATCTAAAGATGATAGAAGAAGCACATCAGGGTATATATCATTTGCAGGTTCAAAAATCATTTCTTGGTCATCGAAGAAGCAACCAACCGTGGCATTATCTTCTACTGAAGCTGAATATAGAGGTTTGGCTAATGCAACTCAAGAAATCATGTGGTTAAAATCTTTGTACATAGATCTTGGACTTCATTCTTCAACACCTCACATTTTTGGTGACAACACAAGCTCACTACATCTAACAGCTAATCCGGTATACCATGCTAGAACCAAGCATATTGAAGTCCACTACCATTATGTAAGGGAGAAGCTAATGAGCAAGGATATTCAACTATCCTACGTCTCTACAGATATGCAATGTGCAGACATGTTGACGAAAGCTCTTGATGGTACGAAATTAAGTAGATTCAAGTTGATGATTGGTTTGCAGGAAATCAAGGACAATTGAAGACTTATTTGGAGGCCAAGCATGTTAGGCTTGAGGGGGAGCTGTTGGTGCATTTTGCCCAAGCCTACATGCTTGATATGCTTGATATTATCCTCATTTGTAAGTCACATGAGTAGTCATGTGAACACCTCTTGTAAAAGAGTACATTTTATCTCTTGTAAATGGAAAAAGAAAAAAGTAAAAGGATGGCTTACCTCATCCATGATGTAAAAGCAAATTCGTGGCTCCAACTACCAAAATCACGAATTTTTGAGCTGAGGGAATCTCTCCTAACTTTGGGGATCACTTTTAGGTGGAGCCATTCGAATTCAAATTCAAAACTCCCTCCAAGAATTGCTATAAAAGGAGCAAGAAGGAAGAGGCGATTAGCAAGCCTTGTACGTGACCACTTCATGTCATTTTGTAGAGATTGAAGAGCTTACTCCATAGCTCTATCATTCTACTCCCATTGTGCAAAAATTCATTGCCAATGTGGTTGTAATCATATGTGAATCTATACATTTATTATCATCTACCTCTCTGTTTTGTTCTCTGCTATACTCACTCAGAGCAGTAACTTCAGAAGGTCATATCTCGAGTTTTACTGAACATTTTTCAGTGTTTTAAAGTGCGTTGGATAGCTCTCACTGTCTAATTTCTACCTACAAATTTTCAAGGTCATTGGATCTATACTTTTGGAGATATCTGCATTTTACTGCTTACTGGTCTATCTCTGCAGAGCCCCGAGAATTGTGGGAATGTTCCAGAACTTGATGAAACTTGTTCTCAGTGCTCAGTCCATCATTTGAAGTGTTTTAACTTGGAATAGGAAGCTTGCTAAGTCTATTTGCTATGCCCAAAAGGAATGTTTCTAATTCCTTCGAGGTTGAGAGCACTGTTCATTTTTTCCAGCAGGTGTATGTCCAAAAATAGCAAGTTTTGGGAGCTAGTCATTTCGCAACTTGTCGGTCTTGACTTAAACTTTTGGGATACATGTTCCAAAGTACTTGGCTGATATTTTGGTGGATTTAGGAAGCTCAAAGGGTCTACTAATCAACTCTGAAGTCTCAGTTGGCTGGTGTGAAGCTGGTTGCAGCGGCACCTACTCATCTTTGGATTGCATCCACCATCTCTCTTCACAATCCTCAACCATGCCTTTTGGGGCAAGTGCTTAGCCCATCATACTCCTAGCTCAAAGGTTGTGAGTTCAAATATCCTAGAATTCATTGCATTGGTATCAAAGCCTAGGAAATAGGTTATGTTAAGGTTGATTAACGCAACAAACTCTAAAAGAAGCACTTTGGCACTATACCATGTAAATAGGTACTAAGGGGAGATGCAAAGCTTTGAGAATTCTACCCAACAAAAGATTGGACTATATGTCTCATCTTGCAGGTCGGATTGAGGTGTATAAGAGATCATTAGGAAGCTCTTGGAACCAAAGGGATAAGAATGTAATAACTTAATAGGTAGGAGATGGATGAACCACACCCTTCATAGGTAATATATGCTTGAACTACACCCTAAGAGAAAGGATAAGGAAGTAATCCTCAACCATGGCTTTTGCAAAAAGTGATTAGCCCATCACACTCTTAACAAAGAGATTGTGAGTTCAAATCTATTATAATTCATTGCATTGGTGCCTTGCCATAGGAAGTATGTTTGCACAACGTGGCCTAACCCGATTTCCTATAGAAACAATGCCTGGGAAATCTACCATGTGAAAGGGTACTAAGGGGGGATGTGGTGCTTTGAAAATTCTACTCAACAAAAGATTCAAGTGTATCTCTCAATACATGGGTCGGCTTGAGGTGTGTAAGATACAGTTGGAAAACTTTGAAAACAAACTTTAAAAATCCGTTGACATGATACAAATATGTAAATTCCATTGGAAACCATGGTTTGTACTTTAGTCATGGTTTAAGATACCAAACATGCGTCAAAATGAGGTTCAAGATTATGAGGTTGAGAGCATGTTTTGAGAAACCAAGGTTGTGAATAAGGTTCAAAGAATTATGCAAGGTTGAGGGACATCAGTTCAAGGGTACCTAAGGATTTCAGTTTCTAATTACCAAGGCAAGAATAATACATGAGCACATCATTGAGGAGAGTGATACACCAAGGGGGTAGAATTTAATAAAGTCATATGCAATAGACCTTTAAACCACATCCTTGACTGATAGGAGATGCTTGAACTACACCTTATGAGAGAGAACTGGGAACTAATCCTCAACTATAGATTTTGGGGCAAGTGGTAAGCTCATCATACTCCAAACTAGGAGCCTATGGTTTCAAATCTCTTATAGCTCGTTATAAGAAACACTAACCCTTAACCCTAAATGATAAACCATAAACCCTTAGTCTTTAACTTTAAATCCAAATCTAAAACCCTCAACCCTAAATCCCAAAACTTACACCCTAAACCCTAAATACTAGACCCTTCATCCAAACCCTAAAACCTAAAACTTAAATCCTAAACACTAAATTATAAATCCTTTGTCGTAAAAGTCTAAATCCTTAATTATAAATCCTTAAACCCAACATCATAAACGTTAAAACCTAAAGCCTAAATATTGAATCCTAAATCCTAAACCATAAACCCTTAACCCTTACTCCTAAACCCCATGTCCAAAATCCTAAACCCTAAATCCTATGTCATAAAGCCTGAACCCTAGATCCTAAAAGTTCACACCTAGTTCCTATGTTCTAAACCTTAGACCGTAATTTCTATATGTAAACTCTAAATCCTCAAACCCTAAACCATGAAACCTTCAGCCTAAATATTAAGATCTAAACCATAAATCCTTGGTCCTAAAACCTCAAGCACAAGCATCATATTTGATTGCAGTGCTTATTTTGGAATTACTCAAGTTTTTTTTTTCAAAAGGAAGTTTGGTGTAGCCTACTCTCGCATAATTTAATTCATAGAAAGAACAATTTTACTAGTGAGTAGGCCTAGCATGGCTTTCATGAATTCAAGTATGTATTAAAATATACTATTGATAGAAATGTAACCAAAAGACTAGATATGCATAATTTACATAGACTTTGTAAGAAATTATATCTAGATATGGTTCAAAACTTTTTGAGAGTGATGGCTTACAACCATTCATAAGTGGATTCATGTAATTGAATATATTTGTTAATCAAACATCTTTTTTTTTAATTATGGTTTCCTATTTAAATATTGTGTGAATGCTATAGAGCTAATAATTTTAGTTGAAGTGTTATGGTGAAACAATTAGTGATCATGTGGATCTTAACATGCAATAATCAGGGAGAGCTCAAAAGTGAACATATGTAGTGATATAATATGAATTTTATTTGCATATCATAATTTGGAAGATTTGGATTGAGATTTAATTCAAATATTATGATATGGATTGATTTAGCAATGATGATGTGGATTTCAAAAGTTAAGATTTGTAGCGATACAATATGGATTTTAAGTCAAATTTTATGGTGTGGGTGATATCGATTGCAATTTAATTCAAATATTATGATATGGTTTGATATAGTGTTGATGATGTGGATTTCAAAAATCAATATGTTCAAAGAAATTATATGCATTTTCATTCCCATGTTATGATTTGGATGACATCCATTGAACTTCAATTCAGAAGTTAAGATGTGTAGTGATATTATGTGGATTTGCATTAAAATCTTATGATATGTAGTGGTGTGATGGTATGATATGATTATTCATTCAAGTGTTATTATATTATTTGATATAAATTACTCATGTTATTCGTTTTATGTATTTAGAAGTAAAACATTGCAAGAATTCAAGATATAAATGATAAACTTGAGCACACTAAATCTCAAAGAATTCGAGATGAATAAAATGAAATATAAAATATTTTCAATCTAAACATTTTCAATCTAAAAAAGTTTTGATCTAAAATATCAATCTAAAATATTATCAATATAAAACCATTTCAATCTCAAATAATTTTGAATCTAAAATGTTTTCAATGGAGACCTTTTCTATCAAAAAAAACTTTAGATTTTAAGAAAAAATAGATAAACTTATCTTAGGTTAAAAAAAACCTTTAGATCAAAGATATGGATTAGGGCACAGGGGTTCAGGAAAAAATGTAGGCATTTGAAGAAGTAAAGGAAGAGAGCAATCTAATTAGCAACATTTTGTTTGTGAAAATCAAGGCCATTTTGGCAGAGATTCTGGTCACAAGGAATCTCAAAGTGACAATCAAGGTAAAGAAGTAGTTTTTCTTCCACTTCTAATACATTATAAAATGAAATATTTCTTTCAATGGTGCATTGTACAACATAGTATACAAATAATGTCTACGAAAATCAAAAGAGTTACCAAAGGGAAGCTTTATGTAATGTTTCAACTCAAACAATTAAAGGACATTATTGAATAGGATATAATACAGATAGTTATAAAAAAAGCATAACATAAATTCCACTTTATGGTTCCAAGTCTTCCAAGTTTGTTAAAGAAGTAATGCATATTCCAGCCATTAGAATGAACACCTTATAGTGTGAATGGTCAAGGTTTGTTGTAGATTCAAGTTTGGCACTTTCATAGATTCTGTTAGAAGGATAATGTGTCTGTATTGTATGAAGAACATGTCAACTATTTGATCACTTTGAATATTTTAAGTGCTCCTTAGAGGTAATTGGCTCATGCGTTTCTCTGAGTTTTTAAGTTGATTGGTATCGAAAGGCAATTGAAACTTTAGGTACATATATAAAAAAATGGTGTTTTTGAAGGAAAAAATGGGTATATAGTAGAGATGTCAAGCACACCCATGAATGAGATGAATGTAACATATAGTTGTTGGGGAGGGACAACCAAGATATATGTATACATCATGCATAGAATCTTGACCATAGGTATCCATGTTCAACACCTTTAAAGCATTCCATGGTATGAAAACTAGCTTATCCTATTTTAGAAATACTTGGGCGCTCTTGATATGAACATGTATGCTAAGACTTGAGTCAAATGTTGTGGGCTATGGGTGAAAAATCTTTGCTTATTTCGTATTAGTTTGATGTTAAACATTATCCTACATGTTATGGTAAATATATCAAAAACATTAACCTATCCCATGAATATATCTTTTGGATGAACTTCTCCTTGGTAGTAGCATATCATATGCTAGTATCTCTATGCACAAAGTTCTGCAGGTTTCAAAAGAGTTCCCCCCAAACCTATTCAATTGTTTTTTAAAGAAATATTTTATATAGTACAAAGAACTATTGAAGTGATGCAATGATGATGTACCTCAATGTGTTCCCCTTCATGTGAGATTCATGAAAACACCTTTGTATTAGAAAACGAATCTTTACATGTCACACATAGTACTCCACACAAACACGTATTGAATGCACATAGAGATCATGAACATAGATTTCCTAGATTTTACATATGCATTCTACCTATGAATCTGTGGTTTGCGAGGCCCCTATATGTTTTATTAAAGAACATATGAAAGGTTTCCAATGGCCAGTTACTCTTGAAGATGGATACTAACGGTCAAAATCTCCAATCAATCGCCAATATGGCCAAACTAATTAAAGGAGAAAAATAAACAATGAAAGATAATGCGTGAGTGTAAGTATACAAACTATGACTCCATCCTAGTGGGCATGTTACATAGTATACAAGTAACTATGCAAGATTGAGAGTATGAAGCTTCTTGAAAATAATACACTTCGTGGCTAAGCACTCTCTAATGAAATGATACCTCTGCTCAATGTGGTTGGTATTTGCATGATAGAATAGATTCATAAACAAAGCAATGGCACTCTGACTATCACTAAGCAAAAGAGGCACATGCTTGGGTAGATCCATATTACAAACAAGACATGAAAGAGAGATTCCTTCCTTAAATGCCTTAGTTGATGCAACATACTGTGCTTCTTTGATGGAAACAATTGTACATTCTTGAAGGTGAGATCTTCTAGAGAGTGCACCGCCAACAAAGTGAAAAATGTACCCTAATGAAAAACTCTAATTTTTTATGCAACCATCATAATTAAAATATATGTAAACTATAATGGACGCCCTTCCTCTAACCAAGCATATACATTTGTCTTAAGTGCCACTTAGATATCTCAAAATCATCTTGACCACCTCCTAATGTTTCTTGCAAGGATTAGAAATATACCTTCTCAATACTCCCACTACAAATGCAATGTCTAGTCTCCTAGCTAACATAGCATACATGGGACTAACAATAGAACATTAATAGGGAATTTTGGTCATGATTTCATTTAGCTCATTTGATTTGGGGCATTCATCCTTGCTCAATTTCACATATGTAGGTAAAGGTGTACTTAATGCCTTGCCACCCTACATATTGAACTTATGAAGTAATCTGGATATGTTCTCAATTTGAGAAGATTATATTCATCTTTTACTCTTATCACGAGTAATTTGCAAGCCAAGAATATTTTTGGCCTCCCCTGAATCCTTGATATCAAATGTCTCACGAAAATTCTTTTTGGGCAAGGACAACTCAATAGAGGACTTCCCAACAATTAACATATAATCAGCATAGAGTATCAAGCATATCAAGTTTCCATGTGAGCATCTTTTTCGTAGAGACAAGTATCAATGTTACTTCAAGAATAGCCTTAAGACTTCAAAATTTTGGTAGCATTGTAGAGGGGACTGTTTAGGTCCATAGAAGCTCTTCTTTAGCTTACAAATCAAACTTTCTTTGCCAAGAAGTGCATATATCTCTAGTTGTTCCATATATATCTCTTTTGTAAGATCGCCATGCAAGAAGGAAGTCTCCACATCCACTTGGAATAGCTCTAATTACTCCATTACAACAAATCAAAGAAACATGCGCAATGTAGTCATCTTTACTATGAGATAGAGGAGTCCCCCAAAATCAACACCATGTTGCTGCTTAATACCCTTGGCAACAAGTCTTGATTTATACTTTGGAGAAGCACTATGTGACGTAAATTTCATCCTATATACCAATTTCATTGGTGAATCTTTCCATCCCTTGTACAAAGTTATTAAATCCTAAGTACTATTCTTGTGAAAAGAATCCAATTAATGCTTCAGTCAACCTTCCACTTTACATGACTCTTAGTCTACATGGCCCTTTTCTAGGAAGCACTCTCACTAGAATATCTTTACATAACAAAATAGAAACCCAAAACATATCTCAATGGTCGCTGAATAGGCACATCTCAAGACTAATGTGATTAGAAATTCTCTTGAACATCCTTGTGTGTAGCATTTTTATCCATACTACCTAGAGTAATAGCATCCTCAAACACCACTCTCCTCACTCCAATCTCCATAATGGGTTGTTTATCATCTTAGACTCATTGAAAATGAAATCACTATGTCTAATCATTAATCCTATTTTGGGATCACATAAGAAAAATTCAAATTGGCATTCTTGACCATATCCAAGAAAAATGCATTTCTTTACTTATGTTCTAGCTTTTCCAAGATTCTTGGGTATAGGAACATATGCTTCACACCCAAAAAGTCATAGATAATCATAATATGGTGGCTTGATTGTAAGTAGTTATGGTGCCACCTTTAGACCTTTGAAAATACTACCGAAAAGCTTAATCACATTAACTGTAGTCGATACTACTTTCCAAAAGCCTTCTAAAAGGTTTACATGATGTCACATATAAACTAATTTATCCTCAATAGGTCTATTCATCCTCGTAGCTACACCACTTTTTGTTGGAGTATAAGGAGCTATTAACTCTCTATGATCTCCTGTAGAATGATAAGAAAGGTAGAAGTCATGTGAAATATACTCACCTCCATTATTTGAACAAAAGGTCTTGGGCATAGTTCCTTCTTCAGTGTCACTTTATGAAAGACATTTTCGAAGACTAGGGAATACCTCATTCTTCAATTTGATAGTACATACCTAGATTTTTCTAGTAGCCTCATATATGAAAGTGCCATCATATATGAAAGGTGACGAATTAAGGAGAAGCACCTAATAAACTTGTGGGCATAGGAGCACACACATATGTTTGAACACAATCAAAAGGCTGATATTAAGAATCAATGTGCATCTTATGCACATTCCTAGTTTTATTTCCATTGAAAATGCACATAGAATGAAAAAGCTAAGAAAGATAACACAAGTAGCTAAAAAAAGAAATACTTTCCATTCCACAATGAGGCATGTGGATTAAATGGCCATGCCAAATACAAGCCATAGTACGTTTAGTAAGAGTTGATAATTTTTCTTTCTTTGAGACAAATAATGGATAAAACGAGACAGATTTTCGTCCTTTTCCACAAACCATTTTTTAGGTCTTTGGTTTTGCAATTCTTTGGTTTCATAGCCATGCATAAGCAATTATGTCCTTTTTTTAATTGGGGTGATGCTACACCCATTATTCTCTTGTATTGTGTTTTTTAACATGCAAAAGGATTGAGCATCGAGAACCACCTTGTAAACAAGTTCATCAAGTTGAACATCTCACCTCAAACTACAAATAACAAATTAGGTACATGGCCTACATTATGCATAGTGAGTTTTGAACCATCAAGGAGGTGCACATTCACATGTCCAATCATGACAATGTCACATATGTAAGAGTCTTCAAGTCTCACTATACCAAGAGACTTTGCTACATAAGTAGAGAGCCATTCTCTATCTAGTGTAACATGGAAAGAAGCACTAGAATCTAGCATGCATATGGGAAAGAGAATCATCCATAGGAGCCTTAATTGGCATAGTATTCTCAAGTTTCAAAACATGGAAATATGATTACTATCTTCTATCTTTGTAGTCAAAGTAGATGGTGTAGGTAACTCATTAACATGCTCATCAACATTCTATCCTTTTCCTTTAACATTCTTTAATGCACAACAATCTTTCTTCATATGTCCTTTCTTATGACAATAATGGGACTTGATACCCCTCTTCCTTGACTTACTTGTACTCTTATTCAGTTGACCATTACTTTTCCCTTTCCTTGCTCCTGCCGGGACCAAAGTGTACTTCGACTCCCTAATTTGTCAAAGGAACACATGATTCATAAGTGTAGTGCATGTCAATTTGGAAAGTCTCACAAGTTACCATTCATGAAGAGAGGATATATGCATGGAGATCTCTTGGACCTGGTTCATATAGATATATGGGGACCTAGCAAGGATGCTTAAATATCTAGATCAAGGTATTATGTTTCCTTCATTGATGATTGTATTAGGTGGACTATCCCATACTCTATGAAACACAAGGATGAAGTCTTTTCATGCTTCAAAAATTATGTAGCCCTTCTGCAGAACCAAATAGGTAAAACACTAAAAAGGCTAAGGTCAGATGGATTGGGAGAACTCTTCTTCCATGAATTTAATTCTTTCCTTCAAGAGAGGGGAATCAAAAGAGAAGTTACTACAATGTACACTTCATAGAAAAATGGAGTGACAGAGAGAAGAAATAGGACAATTGTTGAAGCTACAAGGTCTATGTTAAATGAAAAGAACTTACCTAATTATTTATGGGCTGAGGCTATATCCATAGCCACCTATTTGATTAATAGGTTACCTTCAATGTCACTTGATGGCATGAAACCATATGAGGCTTGGAATGGAAGAAGACCAAGCTTGGATCATTGTAAGATTTTTAAGTGTATGGCTTATGCTCATATTCCTTCACAGGTTAGAGGGAAGATGGATCCAAAAGCAGAAAGATGTGTGTACATTGGATATGACAACAACCAAAAAGGCTACAGGTTATACAACCCAAGGAAGAAAGGTTTCTTGGTGACTAGAGATGTAGTGTTTGATGAGAATAGTTCTTGGTATGAAGACTAATGCAAGAAGATCAATTTACCTTATGATCTTGAAGAAGATTTTTCAAAACTTGTTAATCCTACCCCTATTAAAATTGAAGAGTAGGATACCTCATAAGATAATGAAGTATCTCAGATTGAAAGAATCAAAATATGGAGGTCTAAAGGTAAATCTAAAGAGTAGGAACTTGGACAAGAGGCAATATCATCACATCGTGGCCTAAGAAGGCCCATGTGGGAGAAAAGAAAATAAAAAAGGTATGGTTTTGACACTTCTCTAGTTAGTAAATACTCAATCTATCTAGCACAAGACATACAATCAAGAGGATCCCTCAACATTCGAGGAAGCCAAGAAGAGTTAGATTGGAAGCGCGCAATGGAAGAGGAAATTGAAGCTCTTGAGGAAAATAACACTTGGGAATTAGTACCCAAGACTTCATCAATGAAAGTGATAGGTTCAAGATGGATTTAGAAATTAAAAAAGAACTCTGATGGCTCCATTAACAAGTATAAGGCAAGGCTTGTGGAACAAGGCTTTGCACAAACTCAAGGAATTGATTATGAAGAAGCTTTCTCTCTTGTGGCAAAGATACCTACAATTAGAGTACTACTTAGTATTGCTTCTTCCAAGAATTGGAAGATACTTCAATTGGATGAAAAAAATGCATTTCTAGTGGATGGATAATAGAAGAAGTGTATATGGCACAACCACATCGTTTTGAGAATCAAGTACATTGTGATTATGGGTGTAAAACTTAATAAAGCTCTATATGGACTCAAACAAGCCCTAAGGGCTTGGAATCAGAGGCTTGTTTCATTCTTATAAGACAAAGGATTTCAATGTAGCAAGACAGATTCATCACTCTTTATCAAGAAGATTAATGGATGATATTATACTTAGAGGAAATGATGCAGATGGAATAAAGAAAGACAAGGATTGGATGAAAGAAGAGTTCAAGATAAGTGACTTAGGTTCACTTACATACTTCCTAGGATTTGAGGTAGTATACATAGATCATGATCTACTCCTCACTCAAAGGAAGTACATTAAAGACTTGTTGACAAACTTCAAGATGCAAGATTGTAAGATTGCACGCACTCCAATGGAAGTCAATCACAAACTAAGTTCAGCTGAAGGTGAACTCAAATAGGATATCACAAGTTATCAAAGCCTTGTGGGTAGTTTGAACTATGCCACACTAACAAGATTAGATATATGTTATAGTGTAAGTGTGTTGAGCCAATTTATGCACACACCTAGGAAACCTCACATGGATGCTACCAATGATAATATGAGCTCTATACACTTAGATGCTAATCCAGTCTTTCATGCTAGAACTAAACATATTGGGTACATTATCACTATGTAAGAGAGAAGGTTTTGAGCAAGGAAATTCAACTATTATATGTGTCAACTCATCAACAATGTGCATACATGATGACAAAGGCCTTGGATGGTACTAAATTCAATAGATTTAAATCAATGGTTGGTTTGCAAGTAATCTTGGAAGACTAAAGAACTCAAGCTTGCTTGACTTGAGGGGGAGCTATTGGAGAAAGTACATGGCAAGTCTAAGTATTGGCTTGAGTCTTCAAATTTCATAGAAACATATGTTATACTTGAAGTTCACTTATTACTCACCTTTGTAACTCATTGAGTATTTACCTTATGTAAAAGTTGAAGAATCAAAAGTGGGTGAATCCACTTGATGAGGAGGAAAAGGAAAGCTATGAATTCATGACTAAGTTAGCTGAGAATCAATCACTAGACTAAGTTAGATGAGAATCAATCACTAAGAATTAGGAAAAGTCATTTAGATGAGCAAGATTTGAAATTCAAATCTTGGCTCCAATCACCACTATATATACATGTGATTTAGTTGCGGGATTTGTACGCACATTAGGTGAGCTTCTTGCCATATCAAAGTGTGATCTCAAGATATGTACCACTAAGTTCATTGTAATTTCCATTCAACATAGATTTGATTTCATGATCATTTGTGACCATATCTTCTTGTTTATGTGAATGAATTGTTCACTCTCATAAATGTCAATTTTCAGTCAAATTACAAAGATGATTTCTCTAAGCATGGTGCATCATTTTCAATGATTTTACTTGGTAATATTATCTTTCTAAGTCTAATGTATGATCCTAGAGTTTTTGTGAATTTATAGTTTTTACTTGTGAGAAATATGCATTAGAAGTCACATGTGTATCAGCATCTTTAACTTCCTGGAAAAATGGGATTACATACCTGACTTGCTTAATTGATTTCTCTTAGTATAGTCAATAATGTTTTATGAATAAATCCCAATCGGTTGCTTTGCTTCCTAATTAGATTCCTTGAAAAGCTCTCTGACCAATTTCTATTAGAGAACGAGCACTGAGTGAAATACTGAAGCATATATGACCAATATAGAAAGTTTCTTCATGGTGACTATTGATCAATCTTGTCTGTTTTGATTCATCTTTTTGAAAGTGATCTTCTGAGGTACATAGGGTGTCTAATCCATCCTTTGGCAAGCTAAATGGGCCCACCATATATCTCTAGAGTTCATTTGGCTAGTGTAGTGCAACGATTTTGCAGCACCACTTCATCTTCATCATATACAAATCCATCTCTTCACACAGCTTGCCATCAAGTGCACCATTTCTAATACTCATGCAAAATGTATCTTATGACGATGCAAAGGTGCATAGAAAGAATAGTTCTTTCATTTCATTATTCATCTCCTTTTTCTAAGCCTTTAAGTGAGAGAGAATAGCATCAAACTCATTTAGATGATCAACAACACTATCTCTATCCTTCATGCGAAGGTCATTTAACTTTCGCATCATAGAAGTTTTTCGTTTTTCTTATGTACAACATAACTTCTTCCAAAGCTCCTTTGTTTCTCACAATCCAATGCTAGAAAGTAAAAATTATTTTGGAGGTGCAATCAAATGGAAGACCTAGCCATTTTGATCCAACTCATCCTAATCATCATCATCCATAACAAGAGGCTTCTTTAAGATTCCATTGTTGTCTTCCACTCCCTCTTTTGATTCACTACATCTTAAATCTTATTTCTCCATAGAGAAAAGTTTGGCCATCCAATTCCCGAATTACCAAATGTTCTTTGCCTTACAAGTTGTAGCTCTATTGGGACAAAAGCACTAGTCCGTGTTGAACTAGATGTGCTTGAGATCTCTCATGCTATGATGATAGAGAAATTCCTAGAATGATAATGGAGCTAGAATATTCTAAACACCACTAAGGTTAAAATTAAGGGATGACCAAGTATCAAATTTTAGGAAACATTTGGCATAGTCTCCTTGTAAAAAGGACCAATGAACAACAATGACCAACCAAAAGGATTATGTGAGAATGTATGTGCTCACACAAATAAGTTTGTCAGGGACTATAATCAACCAATTCTAGATTGAAGACCAAAATCTAGAATTTTTTTTTAGAGTCTAATCTACAAAATGAGCATGTGAAAAAGGTCCAAAACTCATAAGTACCAACACATAAACTTGCATAATGAGTCACTGAATGCACTACACATGAGAAATTAACCAAAAGAAGCCAACTAGGCTTATCAAGGACCTATGGACAACTAGGATACATATAGTATGGGGAAGTTGGGTGAGTCTTCCACGTTCATCACTAAAGAGATCCCAACATTTGGGTGTCTCCGAGTTGAGAAAACCTCATCATAATGCTCTTTATCAATGTCAAAAGTTTTATGCAAAGGCATAACCACTATACCAATGACCACATGGACATACATAAGCAATATCCACAAAAGCATAGATAGTCTATATGGGATCAATTTATGCACTAAAATGGCACTAAAAAGCTGAATTTATAGACAAAAAAGTATCCAGTATTCTGTAGGCTAAAGAACCTACATAAAATTTCATTGAAAGCTTTTATTGTAAATGAGAACCTTTCAAGAATCTATAAATTCACGAGTGGGTTAAAAATGCAGCCCCAAAGCTGAATTTTCAATGATGAAGAAATGCAAAGAACACTCTTCTTGATGTTCTTGAACCTGCATAAAGAGGACTATCTGTGAAATATTTCCAAGATGGCTCCAAGGATCACCCCAAAAAATGCTTCAAAATATGCTTTGAAAGCAAATAATGAAGCCATCAGGGCCGATAACATGTTCAAGGTAATGTGAACCTTAGTCTTGCCTCTTCTCAAGCACCATAAGAGTGTAGCTTAATGGCAATAGATTTTCAATTAGACCAGCTCTAAAAGAATGATACTAGGATGGGTGACCTCCAAAGAAGTACTCAGAACCTCCGTCTTCCTTGATCATTGAGGTCCACCTTTGCGCAGAATCAATGGCACCAATGGTGACTTTGGTGACCTTGATGACACATTATCCCAAGCTCTAAGCACTAGTCATTTTCTTTGTTATAAGCCTTGGAGAAAGCCATGGGTGGTCTTCTAGGTGCTCACTTCACTCACACAACAACTAAAAACCTTTTGTTGAAAATCTCTCTACTACTAGTGAACTATTGTGATGGTCATGCACCACAATTTATTCCCCTTCACGTGACACTCACAAGAATACCCTCACAATAGAAAACTAAGCTTCGAATGCCACTATATAGTACAATGCAAAAAGACGAGCAAAATACATAGAAATCATATTGTACATAGAGAGCGCGACCATAGATTTCCTAGGTTTCCAAACTTTGAGCCTGAGGTTGTCAAAGTTACTATATGTTTTATTAGAAAACATATAGAAAAGCTTCTAGTAGCCATTGGACCATTCACATTGATGCAAACAATAACAATTATGATTATGAGAATCTTTCCCCTATCACAACAAAATGTCCTTGGAAAGGGTATTATCTAGAAATAAATAATGCTTCTATAAATGGTTAATTGAAGGCCAAAATCTACACATATGGACGAAAGGTTTTGAAGGAAAAACGATTCCTCATTGTGTATGTAAGTTCAAGAAGGCATTATATGGAATCAAGAAAAGATAGAGGGCAATGAACCAAACAATCATGGAATACTCCATTGAATGTTTGTATATTAAGATCAAATTAGATCAATCTCTATGTAGGAAGAGAGACATTATTCAATTGTATTAATTTGTATCCTTTGCGACTAAATTCATAATGAATAGAAGTGATGAAGACATCACTTGTTTATTGCAATAAATAGCTCAAATACTCACTCAAAAAGCTCTAAGATTTTAAATTATTATTTTTTTATATAAAATGTTCATCACATTTTATTGACAATTTTGATGGGAGACTAGAGCTTCAAACCATAGTCCTAGAATTTGCTAGACCTCCAAAAAATATAATATCGGGAAACCTAGATGCATTTTTTTAATTCTTAGGATGATGTGACTGAAATTCAAATGATAGACTTTCAACACTCGAATTGTACTGTAAAACATTTTAAAAGGATTGAGTGTAGATGAATTTTAGTAAAATCTAATATGATGTTACTTAAACTCAAGTGATGGACTTCCAAAACTCCAATTGTATTAGAGGGACTTTCAAGAAAGACTTATATCGATCAAACCCGGTTTGAATAGTTCTAAAACCTAGAACTAACAAGGCATATCGGTATGTGCTTACCCACTCTATGCATGGGCAAAGCTATCTCTTCATCACATTTCAGTGACACTTTTAATGGGAGAGTAGAGCTTCCAACCATAGTTTTAGAATTTGCTAGACCTCGAAACCTAGATGCATTTTTTTAATTCTTAAATTGATGTGACTTCAATTCAAGTGATGGACTTTCAACACTCGAATTGTACTGTAAAAATTTTTAAAAGGATTGACTATAGATGAATTTTTGTAAAATCTAATATAATGTTACTTAAACTCAAGTGATGGACTTCCAAAACTACAATTGTATTAGAGGGACTTTCGAGAAGGACTTATATCGATCAACCCGGTTTGAAGAATTCTGAAATCTAGAACTAACAAGGTATATCCGGATGTCTTTACCCACTCTATGCACGGGCAAAGCTATCTCTTTAAACACCTCTTAGACTAAGCAGTCAAGGTGGATTATTGAGGTAAGCGGGATTCTACCTAGATTTTTTCACATAAAAAAAGAGCTATTGGAAGTGTGAGAAACGTGTGGAATGCATATGGTGAGCTATGCAAGTTACTTTATCATAGCCGTAAGTCATTCGAGTTTTTTTTCTGGTTGATTCTGTGGTAGAACAACGCTTGAAAGTGGTTGTATCTTCGACTAACTAAGTGCGGTATTTTGGTACTTTGAAGTTATCTCAGGATTAGTCCTATCTGTGGCCTTCAATTTCGGTCCTTTCATAATGATGGGGCTTTCACTTTCCACATGATATACAAAGAAAACAAAAAGTATTGAACGATGTTATTGAAAAATCCCGTTTTGATCGTAGTTCAAGAGATAACTCTACTCAGTGGAGCATCGTTGAATACTTGGAAAATGGCTACAAGTAATAGTGTAAAATTATATGAAACAAGAATGACGGAATTAAGGGCGAGCTCAGTATTCAAAATAAATATAAAATCATCATATGCGAGCTCACTATAATGGCGTCCATGAATGGGTCTACTGATCATGAAAAATTTAATGTAAAATACGATTGCATGAAATATACAAAAGATTTTTTTTTTGATAAAAGAGGTACCTCATTCTCATCGTGATCATGCTTCCTATTGTTATTAATTACACAAAGCACTGAGATCATATCTCTCTCATGTATCTCAAATGAACCTCAAATATACAATGCAGTATCTATCATAACGATTCTCTTCTCTACTTATCAATAGTAAAACAATAGATGAACTTACAAGCTGAATGTGAATTGTTAATCTATCAAAGATATCTATGTCCAAGCATGTGCCATAAAACATTCGAAAGGTATGAAATGCATCACCAAACATGCAATATATAGAAAGTTAGAAAATGCATCACCAAACATGGCGTATATTGAAAATGCACGTACATGATTACGTGCATAACATCAAGTATAGCGACAATGATTTATCGGCAGTGAAACCTGTTGCATTATTTCTTTAGATTTTTGCTTCCATGATTTGCGAACCATCCAAATAAAGTTTCCTTTGGCATCTGATTTTGGTTTGGTTAACGATTTGAACAAGACTGATAATAATGAACACACAGTTTGGTCGTTTGAAAATAGTTATTTCTTATTCAATCTCCCTGCTAACTGGTTACCTTTTCAGCGCGTTGGAAGGGAACTTCCTTGATTTTGTTCAATCTTATTAAAATAAATGTATATAAAACCTTGATGTTAAGTGTTCTTCAAGTTGATTCAGAAGAAGTGAAAAGCTTTTACTCCCAATTTACTGATTGATGAATGTTTAACTTTACCGAAGATCAGTGAATTGTCGACGCTTGATTAAAGTGATAAAAAAGTTGTTGCTACTCCAATCATTCAGGCACGTTGATACGCGTCTTCAACATAATATTTTTCTTAGGAAGCTCTTATTTATATCTACATTAGAATCAGGGATAGCATACTAGCCCCACCAATGTTACGCAGAAGATCACTTTGAGGGACAAGTATATGAGGATACGTCTGGGACAAACTGCACAAGTAAGCGTGATTAACACAAGAACTTGAGTGGCAAGTGAGATATGAACACCATAAGGAATAACGGGGTGTACTGATGCTCCCCATTAAAAAAAACAAGCATGTAGCATTGCTTATGCGATACCCTAGTGAGCAAACATCACATAAGCGATGCCAAAGAAAAGAGAAGGTCTCAATCCCATATAGGAAAATGGTACTAATGAACGTTTCTAGTAGAATCATAGAGTAGCAACCCTACTAGCAATGATGGCAAATTGTTTGTGATGCAAACATGTTATAAGAAATGTTCTCCACATAGGAAATAAAATGGGATTCTCCTGACACATTTCTTCCAAGATTTAATGAGAGAGGGGAGAGAGATAGAGAGAGAGAGAGATAGAGAGAGAAAGGGATAGAGAAAGAGAGCATTTATCCATACGAGAGAGGGGAACACACACATACAAAGGTATGTACATACATGTATTTTCATACATGCATTTGCATACATATATACCCACATGCATATATACACATATACATACACATGCATAAGAGAAACACACATACACATGTACACAGACATACGCTCACATACAGTCACCTACATTTATATATACACATGCATGCATACACATACACATACCCACACATATATACATTCAGACACACATATACACAGACATACACTCACAAGCATACATACACATACATAAGAGATACACACATACACATATACACACACATACACTCACATATACACATACATACACATGGATACACATGCATACACACACATACACACAAATATTCATATACACACAAACACACACACACACACATATATACACACCCATACACTCACATGCATACATACAAACACATAAAATACACACGCATACACATATACACACAAACATACACTCACATACACACATACATACGCATGCATCTATGCACATATGCATACACACACATACACACACAACATACATACACACACATACACACATGCATACACATATACTCAGGTGCACATAATCTTTCAATTAGTCATGTCAAGAGTTCTCCTTCATATAAATGTTTTATACATTCTTCTCGAAGATATTTCTCACTTTTTGAAATATCAACACATTTGGTTTCATTTTGATACCAATCCTATGACGCCATCATCATCATTGTCATCATCATCATCATCATCACAAAAATCCTGTAACTTCTCTTCTTTTGAATATAGTTCTTTCAAACTTCTATATTCTGGAGCATCACATTTCTCTAGCCTCCTCATGAATGCTTCTTGTAAATGAGGTCTTGCTAGAAGCTGTGAATGGTGTGGTCGAAGATCATCAATATCATACATTTGAGTCCACATACATGAATGAAGCTCATTAATATTCCACACATGAATGAAAAAATAAAATTAAAACCCAAATTTAAATATGTAAGTTAATTTGAGAAGATTTTCTATTAACTAAAGATTCGATTGCAACAAAAGATAGGTGAAAAAAAAGTGTTTTTTGGATACAAATTCTTCTTTTCATCTGAACAAATATATGTTAAGTAATGGTTCATGTGGTCTTTCACATGATGAATGTGACTCTAGATCTAGAGCTCTTGGTTTATAATGCTCTTTAAAAGGTGCTCTTGGATGTCTACACCATCCATATTTCACTAACAATTTATAGCAAGTAATGACATAATAGCATTCACAACTATATATCTTGCTATATTTATACTCATGCATGATAATTCATTAATATTTTCATGCTCTTGGAATGTGCAATTAGTCATTCAACTACTATATCGTCAACTACAATGTATTAAATATGCTATATTTCCATGTGTGTAAAGTCTTCCATGAATATATATTCTTTTATTTTCTACATATGTAATCCCTCTACTAGCAAGAGAAGTTGCATTCAGACATATTCTCTAAGTATGCATGCTTTGAACATAACATGTAAATTGATGCAAATCTCCCTAGATATATCTAGGACCAAATGACATAAGAGTGACTTCAGGGTTGGAAAGCACACAGAAATCATCTACAATAAAGAGACCATGACCAGAACCAATGATAGTGGAGGGAGCAATCATATAAGGATTGCTTGACAAGTTAAAAAACTTTGTGTCTAAAGAAAGTGATCCTCTATGTTATGCTCCATATCTTCTTCTATCATATGTTTGTACTAGAGGATGATCATGAGTTGGCTATGGATAATCTCCAACCATTTTAGTCTCTAAACTAGGAGGTAAACATTTTTTAGAAACCTCAACTTGTAATTGATAAACGACCTTTATGTGAGATATACAAGGAACATTAGGATTATTAGTATGAGAATCGTGATTACCATCATCGAGTAAATATTCTTGTCTATTTAGTATAATTTTAGTTTCGATATAATTTAAAAACATAGTCACATTACTTTATGAAATCAATACATACCCAAGCTGTATCATGTCAATCAGGTGGTGGTGCACACTAAAAAACTCCATAAGTTTCCTCATGTTCAATAAATTCCAATCATGGTCTTTGATACTTGCAACAACAAAGATTACACCAACATATAGTAAACTCTTGATTGTGAAAATCATCACAATTCTTATCAAACGATGCATATGAATTTGTTGCATGGGAAGGAGGTGGTGGAGTAGGCTCTTATTTATTAGAATCTCATTAATATATTACAATAAAAGGACATATATCAGTCATGCATATATCTAACAAATACTAGAAAAAAAAGCTTGATATACTTCGAGTAATAAGTCCCTCCATGGTTAGGAAACATTGGTGGATCCAAATCTAAGCTTGTAGCAAAAAAAATGATTAGATATTAGCAATTTTATTATTTACATACATACACATTTACATGTTCACATATACACATTTACACATAAATACGTATTCAAATATACATAGATACACAATTTAATGTATAAATATACATACACAATCATATAAATGCACATTCACATGTACACATTTACATATATTCACACATACACACATTTGTGTATGTGTGTATGGATGTATGTATGTATATCTGTGTGTATATGTGTGTGTATATATGATTGTGTGTGTGTATATGTGTGTATGTATATGTGTGTGTATGTCTATGTGTGTATGTGTATTTATGTTTATGTGTATGTGTGTATGCATGTGTATGTTTTTGTATTTGTATGTGTATGTGTAAATGTATGTGTTTATTATAATGTATTATTTTGATTAATATTACAACATAAATGTTTTTCATTCATTTTAATTTGTTTATTTTTAGGGTTTTAAAAAATTGACAGGTTTATGTGACTCCTACTTGCGATCTCATTATTTAAAATGGATGATATACATCCTGAATCGAAGAGCTATGGATCCAAAGTAGCATGCATATAAATTTTACATATGATGAATGTGACTAGACTATAGATCTAGAGATCTTGGTTGTAATGCTCTCTAAAACATGCTCATTGAGGTCTACACCATTCATAATTCAATAATACTTTATCACTAGCACACAATGAAGTATTAGCATTGATAACTAAGTATCTTCCTACATCTCTACTCATGTATCGTGATTCATGACTAATTTGATGCTCTTCAAATGTAGAATCAATAATTTTATATCCTTAGCTAATTTGTATGTGTGTGTATGTGTGTGTATGGGTGTATGTATGTATGTATAAATGTGTATTGTGTATACGAATATATATATATATATATATATATATATATATATATATATATATATATATATATATATATATATATATATATATATATATATATATATATAATTTATTTATTTATTTATTTATTTATGTGAATATGTATATGTCTAAGTATGTGTATGTGTGTGCATGTGTATGTATGTGCATGTGTAGGTCTATGTATGCTTATGTGGGTTCATGTGTGTGTGTGTGTGTATGTACGTGTGTGTATATGTATGTGTGTATGTGTATGTATATGTGTATGTGTGTGTATGTGCATATGTATATGTGTGTGTATGTGTATGTGTGTGTATGTGTATGTGTGTGTATGTATGTATGTGTAAGTGCATGTATGTGTGTGTATGAATGTTTACAAATTTAATTTTTTTATACATTTTTTTGTTTGAGGTTAAAATAACAAAATATATTGCATGGTAGAAAGAAATAAGAGGAGAGTGTACATACCACTTGAGATGTAATAGTTTTGGAGATAGCTATTTCTTAAGGAATCATTTCCTCAGTAGAAGATATGTAAATTATTTTATATTCCCTTGAGTCATAATTCTAATATGTTTTATAATCATTAATCTTTTCATTCATTTGAATTTATTGTAAAAATTATGGTCGTTATCCAATGAAATCAAGAAACTCAATTTGTTATATAATATAATATCAACATTTGAGTGAGGAAATAAAGTTCATCAATATTATTTATTTAGTATTAATCAGCTTGATATAGTTAAATTTACTTTTATTCATGATTTATTTATATTTATTTCCTTCTTATATGTAATACAAGAGTATTATGGAGAGGCCAATATGGATGAGGTGCATAGAGAGACACATGAGGAACAATATCAATCCTCATAGGCTACTTACCCCTCTACCCATGATGCCTCTTTAGATACATCAAATCATGTGGATGATGATGATCATGGGGTGATTCAGATGATTAACATTGTTTGCATTGGATGTATTAGATACATTGATACACACATACACACACATATACATACATACATACATATATATATATATATATATATATATATATATATATATATATATATATATATATATATATATATATATATATATATATATATATATATATATATATATATTATGATTATATATATATATATATATATATATATATATATATATATATATATATATATATATATATATATATATATATATATATATATATATACATATATATATGTGTGTGTGTGTGTGTGTGTGTGTGTGTGTTGTCATATCACTTATATCCGTTGTTATTCCTATGGTGTGGGTTCGTAAATTTAATAACTTAAGAGTGTTTATTAAATTACTTTATCTTATTGAAGTGATATATATGACTAAAATGTACTAATGATTTTTATTGTGGATTATTTTTAACATGTGATTTATTACTGTAATTGTATAACCCATTAATATTATATGTGTCTTTGTATGTGCATATGTGTTTATGTGCATGTAGTTATGTGTGTATACGTATGTATGCATATGTAGGTATAAATTCGAAATTCTATATATGCATGTATGTTTGTCTATCTATGTGTGTCTATGTGTATTTGTATATGTGTATATGTATGTGTGTATGTGTATATGTAGGTGTATGTTTATTTGTATGTGAGTGTATGTGTATGCATATATGTGTATATCCATGTGTATGTGTATGTGTGTTTATGCATGTGTATATGTATGAGAATGCAAATTGTAGAGGAGGTACTGGGGTACACTACTTCCAACAAGCCAAGTAATATGGACTTCTAGTACCTTGTCTACGAAGGGGGTTCTCCTTAGGGAAGTATACCCTTTAACATTCCTGTGTGTAGGCAGAATTTCTAG